>JAWWLS010000092.1:274974-292032 GCA_035040975.1 Myioborus melanocephalus
AGCCCCCAAACCCACCCTCCCCCACACACCCCCTCACGCCCGAGCCCCCAAATCCCCCCAAACCCCATCTCCCCGAAGCTCCCTTGCCTCCCAGCCCCCCGTCCCTGCTCTCCCGGCCCCGTTCCCCGCGTACGGCGGCCGCGGCCGGGGTGTGCAGCCGCACGATGCAGCGGATGTCGGGGCGCGCCGCGTAGATCGCGGCGTGGAGGCTGAAGCTGCGCGCGTCGGGGGCAAAGCCGGTGCTGCCCTGCTCCACCACGGCCCCCAGCACGTTCACCTTCACCTGGGGGGCACGGGGGGCTCAGGGGGCTGCTCCCCACCCGGGCAGCCCCGGGCTGTGGGGTGTTGTTTGGTTTTGGGGGGCTCACCAGGCTGGCCGCTGTCACCTCGCTGCACGCCAGCCCCTGTGGGGCCACCAAGAAGTGCTCCTGCTCCTTGCTGACCCGCAGCTGGCACGGGGGACAGGGTGGGGTGAGAAACAGCCCGGAAAAATCCCACAATGGACATCTCCCAAAAGCCCCACAGTCCTCTGATCGACCCCAAACCATGAGAAAGGCTCCAAAACTGCCCCCAAACCAACACCCCAAAACCCCCCAAAATAACCACCCACAAACCCTCAAGGCAACCCCAAATCCCCCCAGGGCAACCCCAGGCCCGTATTTTTTGGTTTTTTGTGTGCTCACGGGTGACAGCAGCGTGTCCCAGCTGTGCCCAGCCTGCACCATTCCAGTAGGTACCAAAAGCCCCCTGAACCCCCAAATCAACCCCAAATCCCCTATTTTTTGGGGTTTTTTTGGGTGCTCACGGTGACAGCAGCGTGTCCCAGCTGTGCCCAGCCGTACAGGTCCAGCAGCCGGTGGATGCTGCCCACCTTGCAGCGCATCAGCCGCTCGCCCTTGGCCAGGGCCGGGCCCTCTGTCCCGTGCAGGTCATTGATGGGGGTGACCGACGCCAGCCCTGGGGATTGGGGACCCCCTGTCAGCTGTGGGACCCCCAAATCACGGGGGGTTCAGTGGGGGAAGAGAGTTGTGGGATGGGTTTGGTGGCTGGCAGGGTTTGGTGGATCCAAAGGTTTGCTGGACATCAAGGTTTGGTGGCCATAAAAGATTTGGGGGTCCCCAAGGCATCAAAGGTTTGGTGGCCCCCCAGGTTTGTTGGCCCCAAAGATTTGGTGGGTCTCAAAGGGTTTGGGGGACCCCAGGGGTTTGGTGGCACCCCAAGATCTCAAAGAGTCGATGATTCCCAAAGTTTGGGAGTCCCCAGGATCTCAAAAGTTTAGAGGCTCCCAAAGGTTTGGTGGTCCCAAAGCCCCTGAAGGTCCCCAAGGTTTTGGTGAGATTTGGAGGTTCCAAGGTTGCCAAGATTTGGTGTCCCCCGGGTTTTGGGGTTTTTCCCACCCCGCCCCTCGTCCCCAGAGGGCCCCACGTACCCATGGGGGAGGTGGGCAGGGTGGCAGGGGACGTGGTGGCCATGAAGTCGGCGATCTGCCGCAGTGCCCACACGTGTGATGAGTTGTTCCCCTTCTTCATCTGCTCCTGGATCAGGCTCTCCAGCTCCTCCCGGAAGGACTGCGGCACGGGGACAGGGTGACAACGGCATGGTGACACCGCTGGGGACATCGGGGCAGGGGCAGTGGGGACAGCATCACCAGCTTGGTGCCACAGTGGTGATGGTGGCACAACCAGATTGGTGGCACAGTGCAGGTGGCACTGGCAGTTTGGTGTCAGGGACACCATTGCCCTGGTGGCGTGGCAGCGGTGGCACTGCCAGCTTGGTGACACGGGGATAATGACACCACCAGCTTGGTGACACTGGGAGGGTGGCACTGCTGACTTGGTGGCTCAATGGTGGCACCTGCATCACCAGCTTGGTGGCAGTAACACTGCGAGCTGCGTGCCACAGAGGTGGTGGTGGCACCACCAGATTGGTGGCACCATGATGGTGGCATTGCCATCCCGGTGTCGTTGTCATCCCTGCCTTGCTGGCACGGTGGCACTGGCAGCTCATTGGCACTGCCAGGTGGGGACACCGTGTGGTGACATCCACGAGCTTGGGGACAGGAGCGGTGGGGCGGGGACAACAAAGGACGGGGCCACAAGAAGGGTTTGGGGACAGGAGGGACGGGATTTGGGCTGGGTGGGGGACAGAAGAGAAGAAGTTGGGGACACAAAGGACAGGGTTTGGGGACAGGCGGGACGGGGTCGGGAACAGATGGATGGGGCTGGGGTCAGGAGAGATGAGGTGGGGGACATAAAGGAGGAGGTCGGGGACAGGAGGGACGGGATTGGGGACAGGTGGATGGGGTCGGGGACACACGGCACGGGGTTGGGGACAGAACGGGGCTGGGGACAGGGCCGGCGCGGGGCTCACCGGGCTCTGCAGGATCATTGTCACCCGCTTCTTCTGCTCCATCAGGTTGAAGTCCTGGCGCAGGTCCCCGGCCCCGCCCCGCGCCCGCAGGAACTCGGGGTCCTCCTGGGGGGGACAGCGCGGCCCCGGCGCGGGGGGCTCGGGCAGGGGCTCGGGGCTGGCGGCCGTGCTCATCCTGGGGACACGCGGGGACACGCGGCGTCAGCGCCCCCGGTACAGATTGGGCAGAAAGCACCGAAAACACGGAGCGGCTGCGGCCCGCTGATAAGGGCAGAGGGGAACCGCCCTGCCCGGGGCGAGGGGACAGCGCGGGGACACCGGGAGGGGACACTGGCCAGGCTGGGGGACAGCGCGGAGAGGGCTGAGAACGGGCAGGGATGGGGCTGAGAACGGGCACAGCTCGTTTGGGTGCTCCCCCAAATTGGGGTCACCAGCTATGGGGGGGCTCGGCCGCACTCTGCTGCCACATGGGGGTGGTTCCGGGCCCACCGACCCCAAACCGGCCCCAATAAGACCCCAAGGGACCCTCCCCTCCCGGTCACCGGCCCCGATTGCTGCGGGGACGCCCCCGCCAAGGCCCCCCCAAACCCAGGGCGGGGCCGCTCCCCCCACCTCGGGGGTCCCCCCCTGGCTCAGAGCAGAGCGGGACCCCCGATCCCGCTGCCCGGAGCGCACCTGTCCCACCGGGCCGGGATAAACCGGGGGGGCCGCGCTGACCCCCGGAGGGGACCGGGGGCGGCTCTGGGGGGCTGGGCCAGGACCCCCCCACCCCACCCGGGCTCGCCCTCCCATCATCCCCCCCCGCCCCCGCTCCATCCATCGCCGCCTCCGCCCGCGCCGCGCCCAGCGCCGCTGCGGCAGCCGCAGGGCGGGGGGGGAGCGAGGACCGGGATGGAGCCGGGATAAAGCCGGGATGGAACCGGGATAAAGCCGGGATGGAGCGGGGGGGCCGCAGCATCGCCCCCGCCCCGGGGGGGGGAGGATGAGCTCGGCACCTCCCGGGGATGAAGGCCCAGCACGGGGGGAGGGGTGGGATGCAGCCCCCCCCCACCCCCACCTGCATGCGGCCATTTGGGGGGGGGGCTGAGGAAAGGGGGGGGTCACCCAGGCCCCCCCAAACCCCCCCCGCCCCGAGGGGCCGCGGCCGGGGGCTGCTGCCATCACCCACCTTCCTCCTCCTCCTCCTCCTCCTCAGAGCATCCTGACCACGGGCCGCCCCCCGCCCCCCCCGCGCACACGCGTGTCCCGCGCCTCCCCCCGCCCCGCCCCCCCGAGCCCAACCCCTGCCCGTGACCGGCGGGGGGACCCCCGAGCCCCGCCATCCCCTTCATTAATTAGGGCCGTGTTAACCATCGCTAATGAGCCCTTACCTGGGGGGGAGGAGCTAATTGCTAATTACAATTTCATAAAGAAATTAATTACAGTTCTGCATCCCCCCACCCCAGCCTCTGCGTTTTAAGGGGGACAGACCCCCTGCCCCCCAAAATTTTGGGGTGTGGGTTTTATGGGGTGCAGGGATCCAGGACTGGAGCATAACCCCAAAAATGGGGAATGGGGGCTGGAGCCTTGAGCTTGGCCTTCGGGGGAGACCCCCCCGCCCCCCCGGACTTTTAGGGACGTCAGGAAACACCTGAAAAAAAAGAGAAAAAAAAGATAATATTGAATATTTTAGAATATTTGGGGGGAAAAGGTGATTTCGAGCCTCCCTTGGTTTATTTACCCAGATGCTCCCCCAAACCCGGACCCCACTGTGACCCCCCCGAGGTTCTGTCCCCCCTCCAGGTGGGGCTGATCCCCCCAAATTCTCGGGGTTCCCCCCCCCCCCCACTCACCGTGCCCCAGGTTTGGGGGGTCCCCAGGGGCACGGGGGGGCCCGGCCAGGCCAGGCTCGGGGTCCCCCCCGGCCGTGCCCCCCAACTCCTGCTCAGCACCGACCTCCTGGGAAAAGGAGAATTAAAAATTATGTATCAGAATTGGGGGGTGCCCCCTAATAATAACCCCGCCCCCCAAATACATAAATTTAATTATTTAATTAATCCCAGCCTCAAATAACTCATGCAGGAAAATCCCCACCAGGCCCCCCAATTATAGGGGGGTTGTGGGTCAGTTTTGGGGCTTACCCTCAATAATAATTCAATTTATTTTTTTTAATTTTTAAATTAATTCCGATCTGAAAAATAAGACTAAAAATCCCCCCAAAGCCCACTTTTAAAACCCACTTTACAGGGGGTCAGTTTTAAGGTCCCTCCTGAAATAAGAATTCCATTTAACTCTGATTTTTAAATTAATTCTGAGCTGAAAAATATCAAGAAAAATCCCACGAAGCCCCCCAAATCTCAATATTATAGGGGAGTTTGGAAATGGAGGGCCAGTTTTGGAATGCTCCCCCCCAATAATTTTAATTTTAATTATTTATTATTAATCTTAAGTTGAATTCTAAACTAAAAAAAACAGAAAAAAATGAAGGAAATCTGTCCCTACTCCATGTACCCATCTCCAACCAGCCATCAAAATTCCAATTCTAAGGGGGTTTGGAGCCCAGGATCAATTTTGGGGGCACCCCACAAAATCCTAGCGACTAAAAATAAATTGAATTATTGATTCCGAGATGAAAACCAGCAACGAAATCTCCAGCAGCTGCCCAAAATCCCACATTACGGGGGCGGGTTTAGGGTCAGTTTTGGGGTCTCACCTGCAGCACCCCCAGCAGCAGCCGGATGTTTTGGGTGGGTTTAGGGTCGGTTTGGGGGTTTGGGGTCAGTTTTAGGGTCATGTTTAGGGTCTCACCTGCAGCACCCCCCGCAGCAGCCGCATGTTTTGGGTGGGTTTAGGGTCAGTTTGGGGGTTTGGGGTCAGTTTTAGGGTCATGTTTAGGGTCTCACCTGCAGCACCCCCCGCAGCAGCCGGATGTACTCCGCCGCCGCCCGCAGCGTGTCCACCTTGCTGGGCCGGCGGTCCCGCGGCACCAGCGGCACCAGCGAGCGCAGCTGCGAGAAACCACTGTTGATGTTCCGGATCTGTGGGGCACAAAGGGACCCGGCCAGGGACCCCAAAGGGACCCGGTCAGAGGCCCCAAAGGGAACTGGGTTAGAGATCCCCAAGGGAACTGGGTCAGAGACCCCAAAAGGGACCCCAGAGACCCCGGTCAGAGACCCCAAAGGGACCCTCTTATAGATCCCAAAAGGGCTCCCAAGGGACCCCAGTCGGAGACCCCAAATGGAACCCAAAGAGAACTGGGTTAGAGACCTAAAAGAGACCCAGTTAGAGACCCCAAAGGGACCCCAGTCAGAGACCCCAAAAGGCCTCCAAAGGGACCCCCATTACAGACCCGAAAGACCCCTATTAGAGACCCCAAAGGGACTCCGTTCAGAGACCCCAAAAGGGGCCCCAGAGGCCCCAAACACCCCTGAGTTACCCCAGGATCCCCCAGGCCCAAACTGGGCTCTCTGAAGATTAAACTGCGACCACCCCCGGGGTTCAACTGGGCTCAGCAGGATCAAACCAGACCCGCCCACAACCAAAATCGGGGTCCCCCCCCGTGTTAAATCCCTGAAGGATTAAAGTGGGTCCCTCACAGAATCAAACTGGATTAAACTGGGACCTTTAAACCGGGATTAAACTGGGCTCACCAGGACTAAACATCAATCCCCCGCAATTAAACGGAGACCTCAGAATTAAACTGACCCCAGGACTAAACTGACCCACACAGGATCAAACCAGACCCTCCTAAAGCTCACCTGAGCCCCCTGGGATTAAACCCAGCCCAAAAGCAAAGTCCCCCCGTGGCACGGCTGGGTGTCCCCCCAGTGTGACCCCACCCCAGGCTGTACTTTGAGGGTTTGGCAGGGTTTGGGGTTTTTGAGGGTTCAGTGGGGTTTTTGGGGTGGCTCACCCTCTCCCTCTCCTTGGCGTTGGCCGCCTGCCGCCGCTCCAGCACCTCGGCCGGGTCCCCGGTGGGTTCGTAGCCCCCGGCGGGGCCGCGGCGCAGGCGGACGATGGGGGCGGGCCGGGGCAGGCGCCCGAAGCGCTGCTGCAGGAGCTCCTCCAGCGGCTCGGGGGGCGGCGTGGGCTGCGGGACCCCCGGGGGCTCCGAGGGCTGCGGGACCCCCGGGGGCTCCGAGGGCTGCGGGACCCCCGGGGGTTCTGGGTCCCTTGAGGGCCCCGGGACCCCCAAGACCCCTGAAGGCTCTGGGACCCTCGGGGACTCCAATGCCTTTGGGACCCCTGAGGGCTCCGGGACCCCTGGAGGATCCGGGTCCCTTGAGGGCCCCGGGACTCCTGAGGGCTGTGAGACCCCCGAAGGCTCCAAGGGCTTCAAGACCCCCGAGGGCTCTGGGACCCCCAAGGGCTCCAGTGGCTCTGGGACCCCCGGGGGATCTGGGTCCCTTGAGGGCCCTGGGACCACCGAGGCTTCCAAGGGCTTCAAGACCCCTGAGGGCTCCAATGGCTTCGGGACCCCCGGGACCCCCGAGGGCTCTGAGACTCCCAAGGGTTCCAGGACCCCCGGGGACCCCCCAGCTCTGCTGGGCTCCCCCATCCCACGAAAGGACCGAGGCTGCCCCCACTGAGCTGACTCTCAAAAAGGGAGAAATTGGGCAAAAAGGGCCCTTAAATCCCCGGGGCTAACGGCACACAGGTGGGACCCATCGGGGCCTGATGAGCTCGGGCTGTGCCTGGGCTCCCCCACCCACTGTCCCGGCCTGTACCCCCAGAATCCTGATCTCGGGTACCCCAAATGCCTGATCCCTGGCTGCGCCTCAGTTTGCCCATCCACCACCCCAAATTCCTGATCCCTGGCTGCGCCTCAGTTTCCTCATTCACCACCCCAAATTCCTGATCCCTGGTTGTGCCTCAGTTTCCCTTCTCCCCATCCCAACCTGGTACCTACAAAGCACTGAGCCCAAAAAAGACCCCAAAAGCGCGCTTAGGGATATTTGGGATGGTGATTTTGGGGATATTTGGTATATTTGGGGATATTTGGGGTCCTGGCACCGAGGGCCACCTGGATGGGTGGGTTTGAGAGACTTCCTGCGCTCCTGGAGCCACTTTTGGGTGGGAAAGCAGAAAAAGGGGGTTTGGTGACCGCGGGCCTGGCTCGGTAGGTGGCAGTGTCAGCCCCTGGCATGCGCTAAACTCGGGGAGGCTGAAATAAAAATGGAAATAAAATCGCCCTTTTTCCTCCTAAAATCCTCATGTCCCCTGGGGTTATCGGCCCCGGGGGGATCTCATCCCAGCCCAGGGGGGATTTCCCGTCCCCGAGCCCTCCGAGGGGCTCGTTCCGCTGTTCCCGGGGGATTTGGGGGCTCTGGGGCCGCCCTGCCTCGGTTTCCCCACCCCTGGAACCCCTGGGCACCATCCCCAGCGGCTCCGGGATCCTGCAGGGTCCCTCTGTGTCCCTGAGTGGAGGGAGAGCGCAGAGCAAACTCCAAAAAACCCCTAAACGACCCTAAAATGACAGGCAGCTGGAAGTTAATGGAGGTTTTCCCTAAGAACTTAGAAAAAACCCAATTTCCTTCTCTTTAATGCCGTTTAATGAGCTTCCCTGTCCCGCAGCAGGCTCAGCATAATCCCATTATTGCTGCCCCGATCTGGGCACGATTCTGGCGCCTGACAAAATAATCTGAGGCCAGGGAGGTGCAAAGTCACCCCAAAAATGGGCCCGGGCCCAGCTGCTCACCTGGGATCACAATATTGGGGGTTACAATAATCAGAATTTGGGGCTATTTGGGGTCATGGGTTTAAGGGGTCACGGCTATTGGGACTTGGGGTTATTAGGGGAGACATTAATTAGGGGTCACTGTTAATAGGGTATGGGGTTGTTTGGGGTTTTAGGGGTTCCAATAGGGGTTCCAATTGGGGTTACAGTTTTAGGGGTTCCAATTGGGGTTACAGTTTTAGGGGTTCCAATAGGGATTGCAATTGGGGTTACAGTTTTAGGGGTTACAATAATTAGCAATTGGGGTTATTAAGGATTGTGGTTTTAAGGGGTCACAGTTGTTAGGGCCCACATTTTTTATGGGTCACTATTTTTTATTAGGAGCCTCATTTTCAGGGGTTCTGTGTTTTGGGGTGACAGTTATGAGGGACAGGGTGATGAGGGGTCCCGTGCTCCCCAAATCCGGGGGTCTCTGCCCCCCACCCCAGCCACCCCTCTGACATCGACACCCAGACTGGGAAGGGTTCCCAGTTCCATACTGGGAAGGGCAGGGAAGGTGCCAGGGAAGGTGCCAGGGCTAATCTGGGCCCGGGGCAGCTGTTGGCACGGATTAAACCCGATTTTCCTGGCACTGTCCCAAACATCCTGGGAGGGTTCGGTGCCTGCCAGGGCTGCCAGCCTCGTGGTGCCCCGATAAAATAATAAAACATTTATGGCAGTGAAATATTCCAAGGGTCCCAAACGTCCTGGGAGGGTTTGGTGCCAGCCTCGTGCCAGCCTCGTGGTGCCCGGATGAAGTGATAAAATATTTTATGGAGAATGAAATATTCCAAGGGTCCCAAATGTCTCAGGAGAGTTTGGTCCCTGCCAGGGCTGCCAGCATTGTGGTGCCCCGATAAAATAATAAAATATTTATGGGAGGGAAATATTCCAAGGGTCCCAAACGTCCTGGGAGGGTTCAGTGCCAGCCTCGTGGTGCCCAGATAAAATAATAAAATATTTTATGGTGAGTAAAATATTCCAAGGGTCCCAACTGTCTCAGGAGAGTTTGGTCCCTGCCAGGGATTATTGATCCCCCCTTGTGCAGGGATTATTGATCCCCCCAGTTGTGCAGGGATTATTGATCCCCATTTTGTGCAGGGATTATTGATCCCCATTTTGTGCAGGGATGATTTATCCCCCTTTTGTGCAGGGATGATTTATCCCCCCAATTGTGCAGGGATTATTTTCCCCCCCTTGTGCCGGGGCCGGGGGTGGGAGCTGTCCCCGCCACCCACCGAGACTCGCGGGGGTCCCGGGCCGGGAAGGGGCCGCTGTCCCCCCGCCATGCCCGGGTTACCCCTCAGGAGGGAGCACAATAAAGGGATTTATCGGCACCGAGGATTCGGGCATCGCTGGGATCCCCTCCACCCCGCCCCTCATCCGGGGGGATATCAAACAGCCCAGGCTCGGATAAATCCGAATAACCGCTGGAATCCCGCCGGGGCCGGGTAAACCCGGACGGGCAGCGGTGCCCGGCGCTCCTCTCGCAGCGCGGTTCGCTGGCTCCTCGCTCCTGCAGCTCCCCCGAGGGACGGGGATGCGGGGGAACAAAGGTGGCTCTGTCCGTGCGGTGAAGGAGCCTTTGTGCGAGCCGGGGCGGCGCGGGGAGGATCCCAGCCCGGGGCTGCCCGAGTTTCCCGTCCGAGGAGAGGAATTTGGGGAGATAAAAGCAGCTTCCGTGGGATGGAGGCGCTGCCAGAGCCGCGGCGTGAGGCAGGTGGATGGGGGGACAGCTCGGGGTGGGGGTCCCTGTGCCAGGGTCTGGGGGAGCCCTGGGCTGCCCCTGGTGACCCCGGGATGGGATGGGATCCGTGGGATGGGATGGGATGGGATCAGTGGGATGGGATGGGATGGGATGGGATCAATGGGATGGGATGGGATGGGATGGGATGGGATGGGATGGGATGGGATGGGATGGGATGGAGACAGGGATCAGGATGGGGTCCAAGTGGGAACAGGAACCAAGACAGAAATGGGATGGCAGGGATGGGGATGGGAGAAGGTTTGAGCTGGGGATGGAGATGGGCCAGGGCAGGGATGAAGATGAGCGTGGGATTGGGAGAGGGACTGGGGCAGGAATAAGGATGGGAGCAGGTTTGAAATGGGGTGGAAGTGAAGATGGAGATGGGGCCAGGGCGGGGATGAGGATGGGATTGGGATTGGGACAGGGATTGGGGCAGGGACGAGGACAGGGGCAGGGATGGGACCAAGGCTGGAGCTCAGCTCTGCCCCACCAGCTCACACAGCACCCGACCAAGGGCTGGGGCTGAGCTCAGCACCTGGACCAAGATTTGGGTCTGGTCTTAACCTTTAACCCATCCAGGCAGCTCTTAAATCCAGCCTGGAGCCTGCTGCTCCCAAATCCGAGCTTCGGCCCTTCTCTCCATCCCGTCCCTCTCTGTGATGGGAAACCAGGGGCTGCAGCTCCATCCTCCTCCTCCCTGCCAGCCATTCCTGCCTTTCCCATCGCAGACACCCCCAGCACGGGCTGCTGGTGCTGCTGGGCCCTCCGGGCTGGATAATCTCCGTCAGAATGAATAAATGAATCGACCTTAACCCTCTGTGCCCGGCAGCTCCTCTCCGGCAGCAGGGACGGGCCCTGCGTGCCCACTGTCACGTAGGGATGGACCCACGGAGCCACTCGCTGGAGGAGGAGCCAGGCAGCTCCTTTCCCCCTCTTTCCCCCTCCTTTCCCCTTCTTTCCCCCTCTTTTCCCCCTTTCTTCTCCCCCGTCCGGGTTTTGGGGATTCTCGGGGTCTCTCCGAGCTCCTCCGGAGCGCCGGAGCCGCCGTGGCAGATGCTGCAGATCCCCATTAAGCCCTTGGCCGGGTCAGAGCCTCGGGGGAGGCCACGTGTGCCCGCCCCACGTGTGCCCTCACACGCAGCACACATTTGCACACGCATGAGGAGGCTGCAGCGAGGCTCGGCCGCGGCCTCGTTCCGCCCCGGGGCTCCCGGCCCCTGCGCATCCATCCCACCCCTGCTCCTGGGGGCTTCGGCATTTATTGCCTCTCTGCGAGAGGGAGCAGAGAGGGTTCCTCAGTCCAGAGAGGGTTCCTCAGTCCAGAGAGAGCTCCTCGGTTGGGAGAGGGTTCCTCGGTCCAGCTCTGCTCTGGAATTGGGGCTGGGGGCAGGCGAGGTCACCCTGCAGGGCAGAGCGATGCCCAGTCCATGATCTGGCTGCTCCTCCTCGCCGTGCCCAGGGGTGCCAAGCAGAGGGGTCTGGAGCAGAGGGGTGCCCCGTGGGGCTGCCAGGGCGGGGCAGCAGCAGCCCAGCCCCTCCGCAGAGCATCCCAGCCCAGACAGCTCCGGCAGTGCCGTCCCAGGGCTCCGGGATTACAGCGCTGCTGCTCAAATCCCGTCTCCATCCGCGCCGTGCCCAGCCAATGACCTCGGCGCTGGCACGCAGGGCCTTCCTCCCTCCGCGGGGATCAGAGGTGATAAAGCCCTCCCAGACCCCGCTCGGCGCGGCTCTGTCTCAGCAAACCTCCGCGGGTGCCACCGGGATGGCGACCACGGCCACGGAGAGCGCGATGGACGAGGAGAGCTTCGCCCAGGTCAGGAGGGATTGTCACCCCGGGTTTGGGGTGGGCAGGGGATTTGTGCTCTCTGTGCCTGGCTGGGGTCTGTGCTGGGTGAAGCACAAAGGGGAGGCAGGGGGGCAGCTGGGGGGTCAAGGGATCAGGGAATGACTCCTCAAATCCCCGGCCTCCGCCAGGTGGGACAGCCCTGGAGCAAGGTGGGATGGAATATTTGGGGTGGTTTTCTGCATGGCAGAGGGACTTGGTGGAAACGCATGTGGCTGGGGTCTTTGAGCCGTGACCACCCTGCCAGGGAGCGAGGGGTGAGCCTGTGGTGGGCAGGGATCCCAGGAGAGCCCAGCCCTGCTCCCTCATCCCAGGAGAGCTCTGCTCTGCTCTGGGCTGGGCTCAGGAACCGTTCTGGCCTTGGGGACTGAGGAGTTTCAACCCTTCCCTGCCCTCAGCAGTGCTGTGGCTTTGGGCTGGCATTTGGGGGGTCAGGAGGGGGCTCCCAGCCCCTCTCCCCCTGCTCCCTGTGCCTCCCCCAGCCCCGAGGACGGGCTGGCAGCTCATCCACCCGCACGTGGCTCTGCCACGCTGCTGTGGGCACTGCCAGCACAGCCCAGGCTGAGGGTGGGCACTGCCAGCACAGCCCAGGCTGAGGAGGGGATTCTGTCATGGCTGTGCCTTCCCCAAATCTGAGTTTTGGGCCATGGGGTGAGAAGGATTTCATGGGGTCGGGGCAGGCTGGAGGTGGCTGTGGCACAGCACCATCGGGGTGGCTGTCCCAGCCCCATGAGACCCCCAGGGTCCAGCTTGCTCACAGCCACAGCGCTGGGAGAAAGGATGAGGGTGCCCTGGGCAGAGGTGGGGAGAAGCCCCTGGCACCCTGCCCGTGTGCCTGCCCCAGTTTGGTGGCACCAGGGACGTGGCAGTGCCCACGCCGTGCCCACGGAAAGAGCCCCAGGGAGGCAGGAGAAACCTCCCCTTTCCGCTGGGGTTGGGAAAGTGCTGCAGCTCTGGGAGGTGCTCATGCCACAGCTGGGTGACTCAGGGTCCTGTGTCCTGACCGGGACTTTTGACCTCGGAGCTGTGCCAGGTCTGGTGGCACCTGGCACGGCCCCTCTGGGGTGCAGGATGGTCCTCAGCCCTCCCTGCCTTTGGCCGTGGTGGCTTTTGGGGACATCTTTTCTCCTGCCACAGCTCCTGCCAGCTCCAGCATCCAGGCTTTGGGTGCTGGACTGGGATTTTTGGGACATTTCTGGGACTTCTGGGGACCTTGCCGGGGTGTTGGGGTCAGTGTGGCTCCCGGGAATGGAAGGGGCCAGACATCTCCTCCCGCTGTGGTGTCACGAGGCCGATCCCGTGGAGCATCCCATGGATCAGGAGATGTCTGATGGGGCTGGAGGGCTCCTGCACAGCTGGATGAGCTGGCACTGCCCCGAGGGGGGTCTGGTCAGGCCAAGGTCATCTCCACAGAGTGGTGAGCGGGACGTGCAGGGCAGGAGCTGGGAGTGGAGGGGGAAATGGGGATGTGCCAGAGTGGAGGGTCCCCTGCAGAGGGGGCTGCTTGGGGTGGAGATGGTCCCAAGGCTGGGGGTCAGCATCACCAGTGGGCAGTGACCACCACAAGCCAGGAATGGTGGCCATCCCTGGAGGCAGGTGGTTGTCACTGATACAGAGTGGCTGTCACTAAGGGAGGGTGGCCAGCCCCATGCAGGGTGGCCATGGCCATGGAAGGTGCCGTCACCCCCGTCCCCCCCTGGCACAGGTCTGGAGACCCCCATGCCCGCCCACCCTGGGTGCCACCACCCAGCCAAAGCCCCTTTGGGTGCCTGCTGTCCTGACTGGTGGCCCCGGTGGCTCTGGGGGTCACGCAGGGTTGGGGAGCAGGGGAAGAGCTGGAGCAGTGTGTCAGTGACACGTGAGGACGCTAAAATTAGGCGGCTCCAGCTAATCTAATTTAATCTCCCCCTTTCCGTCCGGTGCTGGGGATTAGCCCCAGCACAGGGGTGGGCAGCCAGGCTGTGGGCAGCCCTGCCTGGGCACACCCAGGGGAGCCCCCTGGCTCTTTTGGGGTGCAGTGTCCATGGGGGTGACAGGGATTGGGATGGGCTGGGAATGGCAGCAGCACCATGAGATCCGCAGAGGGGTGGATGAAGGACGGATGAAGGATGGATGAAGGATGGATGAAGGATGGATGAAGGATGGATCCCCAGCACCTCCAGGGCAGGCAGGGCACAACCCTCACCTCCCTCGCCCTCATGGGGCAGTTGGGGCTGGGGAGAGGCCGGGCAGAGGCTGTTCCGCCCGGCTCAGCCCGGGGTCACGCGCTCGCTCGTCCTGCGGCTGCCCGAGGAAGGCAGGAAAGTTCTCCGACCGGTTTGGAGCTCTTGGCCCCGCGCAGGGCTGGGGCCGGCCCAGCTCCGGAGGGTTCCGGTGCTGGGGGTGACAGGGGCGAAGTCACCGGCTGCTCACCGGTGTCACCCCGGGTTCGTGGGGCCGTGGGCGCCCCTGCAGCCAATGGAACCTCGTTGGGAGGAATGTGGAGCAGCGCTGCAGCCCCGTGAATCACGAGGCAGGTGATGCCCGATGAGCTCACGCCTCTCCTGGAGCAGCTCCAGGCCCAGCCCAGCTGCCCCGTGCTGGTTCCCCATTCCCCTGGAGCCACCCGTGCCTCGGTTTCCCTGCTGTGGAAGTGGGTTATGGGTTCCTGAGGGGGTCCCGGGGGTCCCCAGGAGCAGCAGCACCCCGTGGGATGGGGGCTTGGCTGGTCCCAGGGCTCCAGGCCGCTCTGGCCCTGCTCTGGCCGCCGGGCACGGCTCTTCCTCCCGCTCCACGCTGTCATTACTGCACCACTCGTCCTTGAGGAATCACATTTGAGAAATTAGAGCCGGTTCCAGCTCCAATCCCTGCAATCAGCCGCTTCCTTTACCCCAGGAACGCGGCTTTAAATGCCGATGGATTATTACAATCCCACGTGGAGCTGGGGTGCCTTGAAAGGGTTCCCATTGGGAGCTTTATTCCGTGAAAGGAATCCCAAAACCAAATGAAAAACCTCAAATTAAAAAAAAAAAATAAATACTTTATTTAGAGGAGCTGGTTGAGCAGAGCCCAGCTCCTGCCGTCCTTCCTTGACTAGGGCGTTATCTGGGGAATCAGTGGGGTGTTGGGGATTATTTTCCCTGAATAAACTGATTTTATGGGACAGAAGGATGAGACAGGTCCCTCATTTTGCACAGACAGTCCCTCCCTTCATCCAGCCAGGCTGGCAGCAGATGGGGAAGGCGGACAGATGTGTCCAGCTATTTTTAGGCTCAAACGCTGCTTTAATTTCAACATGACCACGGAGAATTTGCCTTTTCAGGGGTAAAAAAAAAAAAACCAAACCCTGGATCAGAGGGTGAATTGAAATGTAGGGCCAGCGACAGAGATTAATGGAATATCCTGGGTTGGAAGGGATCCACAAGGATCATTGAGCCCAAATGCTGAAATGCATCAGGTCACGGTCTGGGGGTTGATCTGACGGATTCCCGGTGGGTCTGGCAGGGCTGGATCCTGCAGGAAAAGGTGTCTGGTAGCGGCATTGCCTCGCCTCTGGCTTGGGTTGCTTCTCCCCCTCTTTCCTTTGAAAAAAGGAGTCACAATTCCCCGAGCAGAAACACCAAAACGATGTAAAGGAGAGGGCTGCGGAGAGGGGGAAGAGCCGGAGCTGCTCGGGCCGGGTTGGGAAAGCGGCGGGAGCGGGCAGACGGGTTGGGTAACTCCTGCCCCAGGGCTGCTGGGACCGGCTCTGCCGGCAGCGGCGAGCGGAGCCGCTCCGGAGGGCCAGGACGTGCCGCGGCCCTCGTAGGGCTCGGGGCCACCGACTCCCGGCTGCGGCCGGGGAGCCACGGATGGGGCCGGGATCGGGCAGGGATGGGGCAGGGATGGAGCGGGGATGGAGCAGAGATGGAGCTGAGGTGGAGAAGGGATGGAGAAGAGATGGAGCAGGGATGGAGAAGAGATGGAGGAGGGATGGAGCAGGGATGGAGCAGGGATGAAGCAGAGATGGAGCAGAGATGGAGCAGAGATGGAGCGGGGATGGAGGCGAGGAGGAAGGCAGGATGGAGCCAGGATGGAGCAGGGATGCAGGCGAGGAGGAAGGCGGGATGGAGCAGGGATGCAGGCGAGGAGGAAGGCGGGATGGTGGAGGCAGAGCCCAGCCGCAGGGACCCTCCCGAGCGACGCTTCCCAAGGTTTTGGGGTGCAGGGGGCTCCCCCGCCGTCCGTGGCCGCGCACGGGGAGCGGGACACGCGGGCGGAGCGGCAGCGCCACGGGCCGCGGGTGATGGATGCGACCTGACGGGTGCACAGGGCCGAGCACGTTCACACGCATGTGACAGCGACAGGGACAGCGCCGGGCACGCCGGGCGGGGCGGCGGCGGCGGGCACGGACTGCGGGCACGGACACACGGACGCACACACGGGCTGCGGACACAGCCACGGACACAGTCACGGACACACGGACAGAGCCACGGACACACGGACACAGCCACGGACACACGGACACAGCCATGGACACACAGACATAGCCACGGACACACAGACACACACACGGGCTATGGACATGGACAGACACACGGACACAGCCATGGACACACAGACACACACACGGGCTGACGGCACGGCCACGTGGGCTGCAGAACACGCGTGATGCACCCCAAGCCCCCCGGCAGACCTCACTGCACCCCCCCAGTGCTCCCAATGCACCCCCCAGTACCCCCCCCCCAACCTCCAGTATCCCCCAGTATCCCCCAGTGTAACCCCCAGGGCACCGCAGCCCCCCTGTGCACCCCCCGTGCAGCTCGCCAGTACAAACCAGTGCCCCCCCGTGCCCCCCCAGTTCACCCTTCCACTGCACCCGCACCTCAGTGCGCCGCCCAATGCACCGCCCAGTGCACCGCCCAGCGCACTCCCAGTGCATTCCCAATGCACTCCCTGTGCACTCCCAGTCCATTCCCAATGCACTCCCAGATCATTCCCAGTGCACTCCCAGTCCATTCCCAGTCCATTCCCAGTGCACTCCCAGCGCACTCCCAGTCCATTCCCAGTCCATTCCCAGTGCACTCCCAGCGCACTCCCAGATCATTCCCAGTTCATTCCCAGTCCATTCCCAGCGCACTCCCAGTCCATTCCCAGCGCACTCCCAGTCCATTCCCAGTTCATTCCCAGTTCATTCCCAGTGCACACCCAGTCCATTCCCAATGCACACCCAGTGCATTCCCAGTTCATTCCCAGTCCATTCCCAGTTAATTCCCAGTCGATTCCCAGTGCATTCCCAGTGCACTCCCAGTGCATTACCTGCCCTCTCGGTACCCACCCCAATGAACCCCTCCAGTGCACCCCCAGTGTCCCCCCAGTATCACCCCAGTGTCCCCTCCGTGTGCCCTGGTGCCCACCCAATGCACTCCCAATGCACCCTCAGTG
>JAWWLS010000092.1:293900-304059 GCA_035040975.1 Myioborus melanocephalus
AAACAAACCCCAACCCAAAAAAAAAAAAAAAAAAAAAAAAGCCCCCGACCTAAACAAAGTGCAGGGAAAAGTTCCCAAGGCCAAGCGATCCGCAAGGAAATTCGGGCTCGGCTTCTCGCCGCTGGCCCCGGGGTTGTGCAACAGCCACATCCAGGGTAGGGACGGGGCTGTGTTGTGTAACCCGGGCAGAAATAGGCCAGCGGCGCAGCTCACGCCTTCCTTATCGGGAGCGGCTGCGGATGGTGCCGGGCAAAGCTGGGACGGGGAATTCTCCTTCCCTGTCCCCTGGGAGAAACCTCAGGAACCGGCTCCGTGCCCCTCGCGCCTCCCAAACCCCGATTAAAAAAAGGAAAAAATAATATCCGTGAGCTGGGGATGCTGTGGGGCACGGCGCTGCCCTCCTGGCCGCCTCCACCGCTGGATTTTCTGGGATATTTTTATATAAATTCCCGTGAATCCTCCCGTGAGGCGAGGGGGGGAGAAGCCAGCTGTCTGCCCTGGCTGCTCCCAGCGGGGCTGGAAAAATCATTCCTGCCTTACAGAGCTCCCCAGGCAAAGGGAGAGGCCAGGGAGTCCCAGCACAGCCGGGGGAATTCTTGGAAAGCTGTGATTGTGTGCCTGGGTCTTCTTATCAACCCCTGTGTCTGGCAGACAAGGCTGGAGGTGGCAGCCTGGGATGTGTTTTCCCTTTGGGTCAGGGAGAAAAGGAGCTCAGCTGGGGTAGAAAAGTGCCTTTTGCAATAGCTGTGCTTTGTGTCCACCTCAGGGCCTTGACAAGAGCCTCAAAAATGGGATTTTTCTTCCCATTCTTGCCGTGGAGCAGCTTTACCTGCTCTGCCCCTGTCTGGGGACACGTTCCCTCCCTGCCCAGCCCCTGCCCTTCTCCTGCCCGCCGTGATTCTCCATTCTTATCTAACCCCCGAGGGATTGAGCAAACTTTAATCAACCTCGCCAGCGTCCTTCGAGATCCCAGCTTGAAAGTTTGCCGCTGCTGCCCTGGGATGAGCCAGCTCACCCTGGCCTTCCTCATCCTCATCCTCATCCTCATCCTCATCCTCGTCACTGGGAGTGGGGCTGAGCCTCTCCTCTCCCCCATCCCTCCTTCAAAAGGGGAAAAAATGAGGATGGAATTGATTGTCCTGAGTTTGGAAAGCAGGGGCAGGTTTTTAGTTAGTTTTTTAGGGGTTTTTTTTAGTTTTTTTTTTTAATCTTTAGGGTTTTTTAATTTAATTTTTGTAGGTTTTTTTTAGGGTTTTTTTCCTTTTGGTTTTTTAGGTTTTTTTTTAGTTTTTTAGGTTTTTTTTAAACTTTTTTAGGGCTTTTTATTTTATTTTTTAGGGCTTTTTTAGGGTTTCTTTTCTTTTAATTTTTTAGGGGTTTTTAATTTTTTTAGAAGTTTTTTAGGTTTTTTTTTTTTTAGTTTTTTTTTTTTTTAATTTATTTTTCCTTTGCCCAGGGATTAGTTCTACCCAGCTGATTCCTCCCTGCTGGCTGCCTCCGTGGGTGTGGGAGGGGCAGCTCTGGCAAATTCCTGGAAAACCAACTGGCCACCTTCCCCTGAGGCTGGCCAGGCTGGCAGCAGGAGCCCGGGTCAGGGCCAGGACAGCCTGTCCCACCTTGGCAAAGCCACCCCGGGGCTCCTTCCCCACCAGGGCTGCCCAGGCTCAGTCTCCCCTCACAGGGGACACTCCCTCCATCCCTGGGGGTCCTGGGGGCAGAGAGGTGTCCCAAGACCCTGTGGGTGGAACAAGGACCTGAGGGGCAGGGACAGAGCAGCGGGATGTCTGCAGCTGCAGAACAGAGGGCAGAGTGCTTTCCCAGCTGAGCTGGGGTTTACTGGGGTAGCTGGGTGTTACTGGGGTAGCTGGGTGTTACTGGGGTAGCTGGGTGTTTTACTGGGGTAGCTGGGTGTTTTACTGGGGTAGCTGGGTGTTACTGGGGTAGTTGGATGTTTTACTGGGGTAGCTGGATGTCTCCAGTGGCAGAACAGAGGGCAGAACATTCTTGTGGCTGAACTGGGTTTTACTGGGGTAGTTCCAGCTGCAGAACTGTGGGGCAGAGTGTTTTCCCAGCTGAACTGGGTTTTACTGGGGTAACTGGATGTCTCCAGTGGCAGAACTGTGGGGCAGAGCATTTTCCCAGCTGAACTGGGTTTTACTGGGGTAGCTGGATGTTTTACTGGGGTAGCTGGATGTCTCCAGTGGCAGAACAGAGGGAGAGCCTTGTCCTGGCTGAACTGGGTGTTACTGGGGTAGTTCAGCTGCAGAACAGTGGGGCAGAGTGTTTTCTGGCTGAACTGGGTTTTACTGGGGTAGTTCAGCTGCAGAGCAGAGGGCAGAGCGTTTTCTGGCTGAACTGGGGGTTACTGGGGCTCTGGGGCAGCGGGGTCACCCAGGATGGGCTGGTGGACGCTCCCTGGTGTCACTTCCTCACCATCACCCGGCTCCTCCTCCGGCCTGGATCCAGCTGCTGGCCCGGGGCTGAGGACGAGGAGGAACCGGCCGAGCAGGAAACATCTGAGTCAGCCAGCGAGGATGACTCCGGGCGTGTGTCATCGCAGGGAGGGAGGAGGGCACACACGTGGGCCTGGAGCTGTCCTGGAAGGACAAGGACGTGGGTGCCAGCAGGGTGGGGGCAGCCCAGCATCACCCCTGTGTCACCCGGGCAAGGGGACGAGCCGGTTCCTGCCCTGAGTCACCCGGGTGGGAAACGGGGACAGGCAGGGGCAGCACAGCAGGGACTGGGCATGTGGGGCAGGGATGGATCCTCCAGGCCTCCCGTGCTCCCCCTGCCTGGCTTCCCCCAAATTCATCGTCCCCAATTGTCCCCAGTCGTCCCCAATCGTCCCACCAGGGGTTTGGGTGGGTGGTGCTGGCACAGCATCTCCCTCCCAGGGACTCAGCATCTCCCTCCCAGGGACTCAGCATCTCCCTCCCAGGGACTCAGCATCCCCTCAGACTTCAGGGATTCTTACAGAACAGTGTGCTCCAAGTTAAAAACTGGGATGGGGAGGGCGGTAATTTAAAGAAAATATAATTCCCGGCACAGATTTCCCTGGAGAGAGGGGTGACAGCATATGCTGTGGGGTTTGGGGTGTTGCAGCCTTCCCCAGATTTGAACACTGCTCTGTCACCTTGCAGTCAAGCAATGTTTGGCTTGGTTGCCAAAAAGGTGAAGAATCTGTCCCACAAAAGCAGCCCCCCTCTCCAGCGCTCAGCTTTTGCTCCAAAATCTGCAGGAATCAGCCACATCCAGCTGAAACTGCAGCAGGAGATGCTGAGGGATGGGGAGCACGTGCTCCTGCCCAGCTTCCTGGCAGCCACGTGGCTCTGGGACAGGGTTCAGATCAGAATGAAAACAAAAGGCACACGGCTTCCTCTTCCCAGAACCGGGGTCATTGGTGGCAAAGATGCTTTGGGACTCACAGGAACAAAGCTCCCTTCCCTTCCCCTTCCTGCTGCGGTGCCAGGAGCGCTGTCCCCCTCAGCAGCCCAGCCCCACGTGCCCGGGAGGTGAGGCTGGAAATGAAAGCTGGATTTTGGGGTGCTTGAAGCTGGGCTTGGCCCCCAGCAGCAGGGTTTGGGCAGGCTGAGGTTTCCCAGCGGTGCCGCCGGGACAGGCGACCCTGGGCTCTGCTCCAGCATCCGGCGTGGCAATGAGCTGAGCCTTGGACACAGCCTTGAGCCAGGGGATGGGGATTTGCTGGGGTTTGGTTCAAAAACGTGGCATTGAGCTCATTACACCCACAGCTGCTCCGTGATCCGCAGCTTTAACGCGCTGTCCTGGGCCGGGGCATGCCTGGTGCTTCCTTTCCTTTCCTTCCTTTCCTTCCTTCCTTTCCTTCCTTTCCTTCCTCTCCTTCCTCTCCTTCCTCTCCTTCCTTTCCTTCCTTCCCTTCCTTTCCTTCCTTTCCTTCCTCTACTTCCTTTCCTTCCTTTCCTTCCTTCCCTTCCTTTTGGATTTCCTCGAGGAAACACCACTGTTTAGGCTGGAAGCTTTCCAGGAGCTCAATTGCCCCCTTCAGGATCCTACCCTAGTGCCTTTGTTTGTTTGGAATTGGCAGCCTGACCTAAACTGTTCCGTGCTCTTCAGAGGCCTTTGAGCAGCTGGGAAGGTGTTTTGTGCTGAGAGATGCTCAGGCTCTGGCACTGCAGGCTGAATTCCTCATTTTATCCCATCTTTGGGATAAAATAACAGTTTGAGGGGTGCTCTTTGGGTGACCAACCATGCCACAGGGAGTTTTGGGCAGGCCAGTGGCCGTGGCTCTTCCTTGGTGGGGCCAGGGTGGATTCAGTGGGCGAGGAGCCGTCCTGCTGTACGCCCTGACCTGCTTTAGCTGCCAAGTGGGGTGAGATCCACCTTGGGAGAAGATGATCCAGGTTTTAAGGGCTTTGGAGATTAGGGGGAGGTCACCCTGCTGCTCAGGCTGGGGTTATTCTGGTCTGGAGGACATGGGGGACGTGCTGGGCAGGGCCTGCCCCGGGGAAGGAGCTGGAGCCCAGGGGGTTCCCCTGTGCTGGGAATTTTGGGTGAGGGGTCTTCACTGCTCTTCAAGCCAGCTTCTCTGGGATGAGCAGATGCTCTGGGCTGATGGCATGGGCTGATAACCCTGGGCACAGCTCAAGGGGAGGCTTCCCACCCTGGGGCTGAGCTCCAGCCCCAGAGCCACCTCCTGAGCAGCAAACTGGAGCTCACTGGTGCCAGTGAGCAGAGCCCCGGGGCACGGAGGGAATTTCCAGCAGGTGAAAGCAAACAGGAGGGCAGGGAGGAGAGTGTTTGGCTTCCTGCTGGATAAGGAGAGGCTGGGAAACACGTGGTGCCGGGAAATCTGTGCGTTTCTTTCTCCTTGGCCTTTCTCTCATGTTCAGCTCCTGGTTTTGGGACGGAGCTGGGAGCACCAGGAGAAGGGGGATGAGGTTTTGCTGCTTCTCAGGGGATGCAGCATCACTCCTGGAATGTGCTGGGCTTTGCTCCATCCCCTGACCTCACCACGGGGATCTCAGCTCCCAAATTTCCAACAGAACTCAGGGTGGGGAACAAAGGCTGTGCTGGAGCAGCCTGAGCCTGCAGCACAGGGCTGCAGTGTCCAGCCCAGGGTGGGATGGCACGTCCCTGAGCGAGGTCACCCTGGCGCTGGTGCAATTATTTGCCCACAAAATGCCCATTTCCTGCAGCTCGGGCCCATAAAGCGCGGCCCGGGCCTGGGCCCGGTGACCCGACGTGCCTGCACACAGGTGAGCAGGCGGGGTGGAGCTTTCCTCCTCGCCTTCTCAGGGCTTGCAGCTGCCCTTTAATTAGTGCTGAGTGGGGCTAATTGGAGCAGGGCAGGGTTTGGGAGCGGGCAGTGCTTGCCCTGCTCTGGCCAGGCTGCCCAGGGCTGGCGGTGCCCGGGAGGAGCCTTTCCACGCCTGCCCAAGCAGGACAGGAGGCTTTGACGCCGTTTTCAGGAGCATTCCCCACGCCATCAGCTCGAGGGTGCAGCAGTTTCCAGGGCCGGGGAGGTTGGGTGGGTTCCTTCCCTCTCGGGCCACGCGCTGGTGTCACCCCAGCCTGGCTGGTGTCACTGCAGTCCCCCCTGTGTCACTGCAGCTCCAGGCTGTGCAGTGGCTCTGGGCTGCTGGGGTGACCTCAGCAGTGCAGAAATGACAGGGCTCTGCATTCCTGTGCAGGACAGGCCCTGGGGTCAAGGTCAAGGTGCGCTGGTGCCGTGCATGGGAAGGGCTTTGCACCTGGAGAGCCTCCTGACTCACCCTGAGCCAGGGCTCCTGTTTGGGTGCCCTGTTTGGGTGTCTGCAGCTGCCTGAGCGGGCAGGAGCAGCCTGTGGGGCAGCGTTCCCAGCTGGCACAGCCTGGGCAGGGGTGAGGGTGGCCTTGGGAAGGGGCAGGAGCAGGGCTGGGTGATGCCTGCCGTGAGCAATCCAGCCAAGCTGCTGCGTCCTGCACTTTGGGATGGCTCAGAGCCTGCTCCAGCTCCCTGTGTCCACTCAGGAGGGGCTGGGCACTGTCCTGAGCTGTCCTGTCCCCTGTCCTGTGTCTGACCCCTGGTTTTGTGCCCCTTTCAGGTGGACAAGTACCTGTACCACATGCGGCTCTCGGATGAGACGCTGCTGGAGGTGTCCCAGCGCTTCGAGAAGGAGATGGAGAAGGGGCTGGGGGCAGACACCAACCCCACGGCCTCCGTCAAGATGCTGCCCACCTTCGTGAGGTCCACCCCGGACGGGACAGGTACCGCGAGGCCGGAGGGAGGGCTGGGGACACCGCAGCAGGGGTGGCACTGCCACAGCAGGGCTGGGGACACCGCAGCAGGGGTGGCACTGCCACAGCAGGGCTGGGGACACTGCAGCAGGGGTGGCACTGCCACAGCAGGGCTGGGGACACTGCAGCAGGGCTGGGGACACCGCAGCAGGGGTGGCACTGCCACAGCAGGGCTGGGGCCACCGCAGCAGGGGTGGCACTGCCACCAGAGCCACCTTCCCTGCTGGGGCTGAGCGCGGGCACAGGCCTGGCTCCCTGCTCCGTGCTGGGGCTGGAGGGGATCCCAGTTCCTGCTGGCAGGAGGGAGCAGAGGGGAGGCAGGAGGGAGGGAAGCCGCCCTCGCGTGCCCTTGCTGGCAGGACAGAGACAGTCACGGGTCCGGCTCATCAGATTTCATGGGCAGCAGTGCCAGCTCTGTCTGAGTGCCACAGGGCCCCGGGCACTGCAGGGCCCTCACAATGTGGCCTTTCTGCCTCTCCCCGAGCTGCCCAGGCCGCTCCAGCCAGGCACATCCTCCTCTCTGCTCCCTCCTGTGATGCTGTTCACAGCACTCTGAGATGAGGGAAGAGATGAGAGTGTTGACTCCAGTTTCAGAAGGCTTGATTTATTATTTTAATGTATAATTATTATTAATACTTTATAATAATTTTATATTATAATATCATTAAGATTTTATAAATATTATTATAAATAATTATTAAAGTATAAATAATTTTACAATATTATGATATTATAATAGTATAAATATTTATAAAATATTATTTTATAAAATATATATTTATTTTAATATAATTATTATATATACTATAGTATATAATTTATTATTTTAATATGGATAATTAATATATATAATATATTAAAACTATACTAAAAGAATAGAAGAAAGAATTTCATCAGAAAGCTAGCTGAGAATAGAAAAAGAAAGAAAGAATGATAACAAAGATTTGTGACTGACTGAGACAGTCTGAGCCAGCTGGCTGTGATTGGCCATTAATTAGAAACAACCACATGAGACCAATCCCAGATGCACCTGTTGCATTCCACAGCAGCAGATAACCACTGTTTGCATTTTGTTCCTGAGGCCTCTCAGCTTCTCTGGAGGAAAAATCCTCAGGAAAGGATTTTTCAGAAAATATCATGGCCACAGCCTCGGGCGCCCGGCTGTGCCAGGCCTGGGCTGCCCTTTCCATGCAGGAATTTCCCCAACAATTTCAATGCTGTTTGTAATTCAAACCATTGCCCTGTCCTCTCCCTACAACCCTGCTGAAAGGGTCCCCACTTCCCCCTGACCCCTCAAACCCTCAGAGCACCCCCTGATCCTGCCCCCCACAGCTGGGCCTGGCTGCCTGCCCTGGCACTGAGATTCCCATCTATGTAAATGTTGAGGATATTTTTAATTACAGCACGGCCAGGAGCCGCCCCTGGGCACGGGAACTGGTGCAGGTGGAGCTGTGTCAGCCCTGCCGCAGCCTGACCCGCCCTGGGAGGGCACCAGCCCCTCCCCGTGCCCTTCCAGGACACATCCTGGGCTCCCCTCCCTGTTTGCAGCCCCTGCCGTGCCCCAGCTGGCATTTCTCACCCGGGCCAGGGGGAGCAGCAGCATGGAAAATGTCACATGAGAGGGATGCTGGGCAGCCACGGCCCTGCAGCTGCCCAGGGCGCTGGAAAATGAGGGAGTTTAGAGCAAATCCCAGGGAATGAGAGCTGGGATTCCCTGGACCCAGCCTCCGAGTGGCACCAGTGTCCCTTGGGTTTGGGGAGGGGGAAGGTCAGGGCTGGGGCCTTGGTGCCACCAGCTGGGGAGGGTCTCAGTGCCCAGGGCCACGTCCTTCCTCCTTCCCTCTTGTCAAAGCTCCTGGGCAAAGTCTGACCTGGGCTGGGCCCCTGTGCCGGGTGCCAGGAGCTGCTCCCAGTCCAAGGTTGGGTTATTGCCCTGCTGCAGCCCTGCTCTGAGCTGGGGCTGGTGCCACAGGGCTCCTGACATCCACCTGGGGTGTCCCTGTCCTCTCTCCAGTGTCACAGGGCTCTGTGGGATGTCCCTGTCCTCTCTCCAGTGCCACAGGGCTCTGTGGGATGTCCCTGTCCTCTCTCCAGTGTCACAGGGCTCTGTGGGATGTCCCTGTCCTCTCTCTGGTGCCACAGGGCTCTGTGGGATGTCCCTGTCCTCTCTCTGGTGCCACAGGGCTCTGTGGGATGTCCCTGTCCTCTCTCCTGTGCCACAGGGCTCTGTGGGATGTCCCTGTCCTCTCTCTGGTGCCACAGGGCTCTGTGGGATGTCCCTGTCCTCTCTCCAGTGCCACAGGGCTCTGTGGGATGTCCCTGTCCTCCCTGCCCTGCCCCGTGTCCCTGGCTGGGATTAGGCCCCGTTTAATGCCCAGCTCCAGCTCCAGGGGGATGAGAGGGGCTTATGGAAATGCAAGGTCACACCTGCAGGTTAATTAAGCCAAAGCCCAGCCCTGGCTCTCGGGGGCTTTGCCACCCCGCTGTGGGGTGATAAGAGGGGGGAATTCTGCTTTGGAAGCAGAAGCTCTTCTAAAATCAACTTTCCCTGCTTTGCTTGGCTCTGGCAGCCCCTGGAACAGCTCCATGGGGAGACAGGTCCCAAATGAGCTTCTCCTTGGAGCCCAGGGGCTCTCCTGAGGGCTTTCCCTGCTCAGTGCCACCAGCACCCATCCTGCTGCACTCCTGGAGCTTCCAGGCTGTTCTGGGTGCCCAGGTTTCCTCCTCCACCACGATGGTGATTTAAGGATCTCGTGGTGCCCCCTGTGCTGAGCCCCAGCAGCTGATAACCCCAGCCTGGAGCTTCCAGGAGGATGCTGCAGGAGCTGTGGGGTATCCAAAGGGTGGCTCTTGGCAGCTCCTCTCCCTTGCCTGGGGGGCTCAGCTCCTGTGGCACAGAGCCTTGAAAGGCTTGGAAGAAAATTCTGTTTTCATGCCCAGGAAACACGGGGGGTTACCACATCCCAGCAAGGCTCCCCAAGGAAGCTGTGTCTGCCTGGAAGTGTTCAGGGCCAGGCTGGATGGGCCACAGGCCCAGTGGAGGGGCAGGGGAGTGGAGCTGGGGGCTCCTTGGGGTCCCTTCCCATTCCCTGGTACCATGAATTACCTGGGGCTGCAGTGGGAAATGCCAGGGTCTGCAGCTCCCTGGCCAGGTCTGGGCCTCCCAGCTTCTCCCCTTCCTTTTATTTTTCACCAATCCCCTTTGCCAGAGGATTCCCAGGTGGTGGAATTGGGCTGGAAGCCTTGAGGGGGGATCCCTGGGGTGCTGGGACAGGGTCCCCCCCTCCAGGGGCACACCAGGCTGGGCAGGCACTCATCCCTCACCCTTTGCCAGGAGCAAACAGCCCCTGGGCCAGGCTCTGTGTTTGCCCTGCCTGTTTGGCTTGTGGGCTCAGCCCCGGGGCTGATACCTTATCACACACCTGGGAGCCCAACCTGGGGCACTGCCCACACCTGGCACCCACCACGTGCTCCAGGCATGGCTGGGAACGTTCCAAGGGAGCCCTCCCTGCCCTGCTCCCCCTGCAAAGCTGATCCACCCGGGAATTCACAGGAATTTCCCCCAAAATGCTCTTTTTTTTGGGTTCCTCCTGGGTTACCCTCAAGGAGCTGAGACCCTGTGCCCCTCTTGGCTCCTCTTATCCCTGGTGGATTTATCAGCCCCTGAGGTGCTCTCCGTGCCCTGCTGGTATTGATCAGCCACTGGAGATGCCCATCCTGGGGCTGTTTCCATGTGGAATCACTGGGGATGCCCATCCTGGGGCTGTTTCCATGTGGAATCACTGGAGATGCCCATCCTGGGGCTGTTTCCATGTGGAATCACTGGAGATGCCCATCCTGGGGCTGTTTCCATGTGGAATCACTGGAGATGCCCATCCTGGGGCTGTTTCCATGTGGAATCACT
>JAWWLS010000092.1:305567-331740 GCA_035040975.1 Myioborus melanocephalus
CATCCTGGGGCTGTTTCCATGTGGAATCACTGGGGATGCCCATCCTGGGGCTGTTTCCAGCTGGAGATGCCCATCCTGGGGCTGTTTCCAGCTGGGGATGCCCATCCTGGGGCCGTTTCCAGCTGCAGTCACTGGGGATGCCCATCCTGGGGCTGTTTCCAGCTGGGGATGCCCATCCTGGGGCCGTTTCCAGCCTCCCTCCCTGCAGGTGCTCTGCTCTGTGTGTGCCAGTGCCTCTGCTGCCCGCGGGTTTTGTTTTTTGTGCCGCTCGCAGCGGCCCCGGCTGCCAGCGCAGCACATTCGGGGCTGCGAGTGCTGAGAGAGGCTTTCCCCTGCCCCAAACAGCCAGCTGGGCGCTTTCCCTGCCCCACACAGCAGGGCACAGCCTGGGGCTGCCCTTGGAGGAGCCTTGTTGGAGCCCTGGGTATTGGGAAATTCAGATTTTCTGTGCTGCATGCAGGAGAACTCTGCATTGAGCTGAGGAGTGGAGAAAACTTCCAAAACTGAGTGATAGCGCTGGGATTGTGGGTGTGGGGTTTGGATAGAAGTGTGTGATACCACATAAAAACCCCTTGAGTTTAAGGTTTTAGAATACAGGAAAATCTATAAAGCAAGAGGGAGGTTTGAGAGTGGAGACTGGTCCTTCTTTTTCTTCTTCCTCCCCGTCTTCCTCCCCGTCTTCCTCCCCGTCTTCCTCCCCGTCTTCCTCCCCGTCTTCCTCCTCTTCTTCCCCTTCCTTTTCCCCTTCTTCTTCTTCTTTTCCTTCTCCTTTTTCTTCTCCTTCCCCTCCTTCTCCATGGGTTTGTGTGGTTTTGTGTAATTGGATAAAAAGTCTCCATTGCAGGCCATGGGTGGTTGGTTATTGGGTTAAAAGCAAAGATAATTTCAGTGTCATTTCTTAATTGGACAGTTTATCCTTTAAAGGCCTTGGAGAGGGAGAGACAGGGCTCCATTTTCAGTTTGTTGGAGTGAAGTGCTGCAGAGCTCAGGGTTTGTGAGAGTATAACAGAGATAAGAGCCAATAAACATTTGAGTCCCAGCAAGAAATTCTGCCTTGCACGTTTAACCCCAGCCCTGGCAAAAGGAAAATAAAAAAGCAGCAGAGACTGCACAGCAGCTCTCCCTGGAGAAGGCCCCAAAACTTTGGGATTTTCTCCCTCCCTGGTTTCCTGCAGCCATGTTCCAGGAGCGTGTGGCATTCCTGGGGCAGGGAGGGAGCCTGGGCTGGGCTGAGGGGTTCCCACAGCTGCCATCGGGGTTTGACCCCTTGGCATGGAGGTTTGGGAGCCTCCAGGGGCATCAGTGGGGTCAGGAGTGGCTCTGCTGCCTTCTCCTGATGGAGCCTGAGGCTGCAGCTCATCCTCCCTCAGATCCCTGCTGGCCTGGGCTTTTCTGGGGGGATTCATGCCCCAAAGCATCAGTGATGGTCAAAATATTGATCCTCTGTGGGGGCAGAGGAGGGGCAGGGAATGCAGCAACTGCTCCAATCAAATACCAACAAAATATAATAATGGACAAAATGATGAAATATCATCAAAATCTGGCCTTGTCCTGGTGCCTGGGAGGGGTGGTGAGCTCGGGGCTCTGTGCACAGGGGAATGAAGGGCTGTCCTTGTGCTGACCCACAGAGGACGGGGATTTCCTGGCCCTGGACCTGGGGGGCACCAACTTCCGAGTGCTGCGGGTGAAGGTGTCGGACAATGGGCTGCGCAAGGTGGAGATGGAGAACCAGATCTACGCCATCCCCGAGGAGCTGATGAGGGGCAGCGGGGTCCAGGTGGGCTCCCGGGGGGCTCCTGGCCCGGGGATCCTGCTGGGAATCCCTGGCAGCCAGCACTGGGCACGGGGGATGTGGCATCTCCTCACAGTGGGGCTTTTGTCACTCTTTACCTTTTTTGCAGCTTTTCGACCACATTGCTGAGTGTTTGGCCAACTTCCTGGACAAGCTGCAAATCAAAGACAAGAAGCTCCCCCTGGGCTTCACCTTCTCCTTCCCGTGTCACCAGACCAAGCTGGACGAGGTGGGTCCCTTTCTCCTGGGGTCTGCAGGGGCTGGGGGTGATGCTGGCTCTCCCTCTCCCCTCTAGGAAGGGCAGGGGGTGGCTCCATGGAGCTCAGCAGCCCTGGCACGTCCTCTCTGGCTCTGAGAGGGATCAATGCTCTCCTCCTGCAGACCCGGGACTGGGGAATGCAGAAATGCAGGAGGAAGGGTCTGTGCCCCCTGACCTCACAGGGGCCACATCATCAGTGCCTCAGTTTCCCCAGCTGTAAGGCAGGGCAGGTGTCTGCCTCCCTAAGAGGCTGTGGCCACAGGGCTGGAGATTTCAAATCTTGAAATTGAGCTGGAATTGGTTGGAGATTCCAAATCTTTGGAATTGAGACCTTTTCCTCCCCCCAGGGCTCAGCTCAGCCGCCGGCCAGGTGCCCCTGGCTGCAGGAGCCCACCCACCCCACAGGGGTTGCTCAGGGGTTGTTCTATGGGTACAGTGAGCCCCCCACCCCACAGGGCTGGGTCAAGGAGCATTCCAAAGGCACAATGAGCCTCCCACCCCACAGGGCTGGGTCAAGGAGCATTCCAGAGGCACAGCCAGCCATCCACCCCTCGGGGATGGGTCAAGGAGCATTCCTTGGGCTCGTGAGCAAGTTTTGCTGCAGGGCTCAATCAAAGCTGGTCATGGGAAGCACGTTCCTGCTGCCGGGGCAGCCATGAGCAGCTCGCGTGCTGTTTGGGGGCCATAAACTTTATCTGGCGCGGAAGCTGCGGCCGATGGCGCAGCTGGTGAGCTGATAACGGGGGGCTCCCGCCCTGCCAGGAGCCAGGGTCACCTCCAGGCCTCCTCTTGCTGTTCCCCTGCAGAGCATCCTCGTGACGTGGACCAAGGGGTTCAAGTGCAGCAGCGTGGAGGGCAGGGACGTGGTGTCCCTGCTGCGCAAGTCCATCAAGAAAAGAGGGGTAAGAGCCCGGGCTGGGGGCACACGGCTGCTGGCCAGGACACCTGGGCTCCCTGGGGGTGTTCTGGTTGGTTTTGCCTCTGTTGGGTCAGCCTCTCTCCTTTCCACCACGTCAGGACTTTGACATCGACATCGTGGCCGTGGTGAACGACACCGTGGGCACCATGATGACCTGTGGCTACGATGACCAGAACTGTGAAGTTGGGCTGATTGTTGGTGAGCTGCAGGGAGAGGGAAGATGTTCTGGGAGTGTTTCCTGGGCTCCAGCAGAGCCAGAGGGAGATCCTGCTTCTTGCAGGCCTCAGTGTCTCTGGGGGAAAAAAGAGAGGGGGATATCAGTGCTGGAAAACCAGCATTGTGCAGAGTTTGTGTGCTTTGGTGCGTTGGGCTGTGGCCAAAGGGAAATTGGGAATAATGGGAATGAGAAATAATGGGATTGGGGCATAATGGGAATAAGGAATAATGGGGGTGAGGAGTAATGGGAATGAGAAATAATGGGATTGGGGGATAATGGGAATAAGGAATAATGGGGGTGAGGAGTAATGGCAATGGGGGATAATGGGAATAAGGAATAATGGGGATGAGGAATAATGGGAATGGGAGATAATGGGAAATTTGGAATAACGGGAATGAGGAATAATGGGGATGAGGAATAATGGGGGTGAGGAAAGGCAGCGTCCCTGCTCACCCTGTGCCCCTGCCTGGCCCAGGAACTGGAACCAACGCCTGCTACATGGAGGAGATGAGGCACATCGACCTGGTGGAGGGGGACGAGGGCAGGATGTGCATCAACATGGAGTGGGGAGCCTTTGGTGACGACGGGGTGCTCAACGACATCCGCACCGAGTTCGACCGCGAGATCGACATGGGCTCGCTCAACCCTGGCAAACAATTGTGAGCACATTCTTGGCTCGGGCTCGTGGTTTGCTCTGCATTGTCCATCCTCCCACAGTTACTGGGGCTGGGGAGGTCAGCCCAGCTAACTGGGTCAGCGTGTCCTCTGTCACTGGTGCAGAGAGGGGCTGTGTCCCAAAGCAGGGCTGTACTAAACCAGGGTTGTGTCCCAAACCAGAGCTCAGTCCCAAACCTGGGGCTCTGTCCCAAACCTGAGGCTCTGTCCCAAGCCAGGGCTGTCTGCCCCACCTGCTGCCCTTGTAACCCCCTCATGTGAATGATTCCTGTTCCCTTCCTGGCCAGCAAAGCCCCTCACAAGCCCAGGCAGACAATCTCACCTGACGTCCCCATCCCAATCCTACAGATCTCCCATTCCCCACAGGGCTGCTGTAGCCTGGGGGTGACCTGGGGGTCCCTGCAAACTGACTGAGCCCCTTCAGGTGGCCACGAGGTCTCTTTGCAGGATGATGGTCGTGTCCACATGGCCTCATATGCTCGTGATGGGATAAACTGCTCTGGGAAGGGATTACCCAGATTCTGTTTGGGATGGGAGGCTGCCAAGGGGTTTTCAGGTCAGCCTGTGGCCACCTCGTGGCACACACAGCCAAACACACACATTGTTAGCCTGGAGAAAAGGAGGCTCAGGGGGAGATAATGGAGAGAGAGGAGAGGTTTGGGTTGGATATTTGGGAAGATTTCTGGTCTGAAAGGGCGTCAGGTGTGGCACAGGCTGCCCAGGGCAGTGGTGGTGCCACCATCTCAGAGGGATTTAACAGCTCTGTGGATGTGGCACTTGGGGTTAGCGGCAGCCTTGGCAGAGCTGGGGAGTGGCTGGATTGATCACCTTGCGGGGCTTTTCCAGCCCAAAGCATTCCCTGATCCCACCCCATGCCTCCCCACGGGCAGGTTTGAGAAGATGATCAGCGGGATGTACATGGGGGAGCTGGTCAGGCTCATCCTGGTGAAGATGGCCAAGGAAGGGCTGCTCTTCGGGGGAAGGCTCACGCCGGATCTGCTCACCAGGGGCCACTTTGAGACCAGATTTGTGTCTGCCATTGAGAAGTAAGTAGGATCCAGGGTTTCCCGTGTCCCACCCGGGCCGCGGATGGAGCAGCACCGAGCAGAAGCTGCACTGACGGTACAAACCCCCTTTTGTGGTTCCAGGGAGAAGGAGGGGCTGCAGAAAGCCCACGAGATCCTGAGCAAGCTGGGGCTGGAGCCGTCGCACGAGGACTGCGTGGCCACGCTGCGCATCTGCCAGATCGTGTCCACGCGCTCGGCCGCGCTCTGCGGGGCCACCCTGGCGGCCGTGCTGCGCCGCATCCGCGACAACAAGGGCGGCGACAGGCTGCGCTCCACCGTGGGCGTGGACGGATCCGTGTACAAGAAACACCCGCAGTGAGTGTGGGATGGGGACAGGGATGGGGACAGGGATGGGGACAGGGATAGTGATCTGGAGATGCTGAGGACATGGATCTGGGGACAGGGACATAGATCTGGGGGTGCTGGGGACAAGGATAGAGAGGGATCTGCTGCTGCCAGCAGTGCACACAGCCCGGCGCAAGAGAAGCGCCCCCAAATATCCCCTCGGGCCCCTCGTTTGGATCCCGCAGTGTCCCCAGAGGGTCACACTGAGGTCCCCTGTCCTCCTCCTGCCCAGCTTTGCCCGCCGCCTCCACAAGACCGTGCGGAAGCTGCTGCCCGACTGCGAGATCCGCTTCATCCGCTCCGAGGACGGCAGCGGCAAGGGCGCGGCCATGGTGACGGCCGTGGCCTACAGGCTGGCTGCCCAGCACCAGGCCCGCCAGAAGATCCTGGAGCCCCTCAAGCTGAGCCACGAGCAGCTGCTGGAGGTGAAGGAGAGGATGAGGATAGAGATGGAGAAAGGGCTGGGCAAGGAGACGCATGCGGAGGCGACGGTGAAGATGCTGCCCACCTACGTGTGCTCCACTCCCGACGGAACAGGTGATGTGTCCCCTGTAAAACCCTGTGGGCAAGCCCTGCAGGTGCTGTATGCTTGGGAGGGGCTGGATCCTTTGCTGTGGCCGGTTCCTCTCTGTGGTGGGAGTGGCACAAAGCTCCAGTTTGGTACTGGGCAGAGCCCTGAGCCTCCGGGACGTTCTGCACCTGATTTAACACAAAGCCTGGCCACAGATCCTGCCACAGCATTCCCTCCACCCTCATCCTGGGTTGTGCTCCTGGTTTGGGCGAGTGCCTGACCTTGGCTTGAAGCTGGTGCAGGTCCTGAGGGCCAGCAGCTGGACTTCAGTGATCCCTGTGGGTCCCTTCCAACTCAGGTTTATTTGAAGCCTCATCATCACCCTGAGTGTGGAGCAAACCTCTCCATCCTCCTCCTACCTGCAGCCCCTGTTCCCACCTATCCCCAGCCACGTCTCCATTTCCATCCCTCTCCTGGGAGGAGGGCAGGTCCCTGTCTGCTCTGTGCTGGGATCTCTCCTCATGATCCTCTCTTGCCTTGCAGAAAAGGGAGATTTCCTGGCCCTGGACCTGGGAGGAACCAACTTCCGCGTGCTGCTGGTGCGCGTCAGGAACGGGATGCGGCGCGGGGTGGAGATGCACAACAAGATCTACTCCATCCCCGTGGAGATCATGCAGGGCACGGGAGAGGAGGTCAGTGTGGGCAGGCAGAGAGGGGAAGGAGCCTCTTCCCTGGGCTGGCTGCAGCAGGGCTGATCATAGAGTTGGTTTTGCCTTTCCAGGGAGTGAAACCTGGAGTGGGGAGGGCTGGTGCTCAAGCTGTGCCCAAGGCTCTGGAGTTTGGGGAGCTGGAGTCTGGTTTTTGGGTTGGAAATGGTGTTATTCCCAGACATGAGTGAGCCTCCCCGAATCCCACACACTCCACAAGGGCAGATAAACATCATCCCCATTTCCCAGATAGGGAAACCACAACACAAGCAGTGAGACATTTGGAAGGAGTTTTGCAAAGCCCTCCAGGCAGTGCCTGGGGACTGGGAGTGTCCCCAGCAGACTGGGCTGGAGGGCTCTGGGGATCCCTTGCAGAGGGACTGGGTTCCTGTGTCACCTCCCTGCTGGCCCCCAGCCCTCCAGGGTGGAGGTGATGCAGGGATTTGGCCACGCTGTGGGTGGGAAGAGGGTGAGCTGAGCTTTTTGGGGTTGCTCACCTCCCACGTCCTGCTCCATTCAAACTCCTGGGAGCGGTTTGAACATTCCAGCAGCCCTGGGAGTGGGTCAGAATCCCCAGAAATTTGGCTTCCAGCTGGGCTCTGGCTGTGGTGGTAACTGCTCCCTTTGTCTTTGCTCGTGCAGCTCTTTGACCACATTGTCCACTGCATCTCTGACTTCCTGGAGTACATGGGGATGAAGGGCGTGTCGCTCCCGCTGGGATTCACCTTCTCCTTCCCTTGCCAGCAGAACAACCTGGACGAGGTAAGCCCACCCCTCCTGGCAGCATCCCTGGCTGTGCCTGCCTCTTCGGGGGGACTCACGGGGGCTTTTCCCACAACAGGGAATTCTCCTGAAGTGGACAAAAGGGTTCAAGGCGACGGGCTGCGAGGGAGAGGACGTGGTGGGGCTGCTGAAGGAGGCCATTCACAGGAGAGAGGTGAGCAGCCACAGTGCTGGGAGAAGCCAGAGGCTGCTCTCACATCCTGGCTCTCTTTAGCATCATTAATTGGCCTGTAAAACAAATTACTGGGCTGAGCTCAGCATAATGAGTGTCGGAATTTTCACAGCCGCCCTTACTCATCACTTGAGGTTGGATTTTCAGACCCTGGAGCTACGGGCTGGCTCCTGGCCAGGGCTGGAGCAGACTTGTCTGGCCCTGAGCTCAGGAGACTCCGGCTGGTTTCCTCAGCACAGACCACCCCGAGCCCCTGCCCAGGGGCTGCTCCTGGCAGGGCTGACCCAGCTGGAGGTGTCTGAGCTCTACCTGCAGGCAGCTGGGGCTGGGGGATGTCTGTGGGTGCCTCTGTGGAGCTGGATGGTCATGGAGGACAAGGGAAAGCAGCTTTAAACTAAAACAAGAGAGATTTATGTTGAATGTGAGGAAGAAATTCCTCCCTGTGAGGGCATTGAGGCCCTGGCAGAGGTGCCCAGAGCAGCTGTGCCTGCCCCTGGATCCCTGGCAGTGCCCAAAGCCAGGCTAGATGGGACTTGGAGCAGCCTGGGACAGTGGGAGGTGTCCCTGTCCATGGCAGGGGGAGAATAGGATGGGCTTTAAGGACCTTTCCAGACCATTCCACGATTCTGTGACTGCCACACTCACCAGCCAGCCAGGTCCTTTCCCAGCCAGGGGAGCAGGCTCAGCAGGAATTCCAAGCCCTCCAGGAATAACTGCTGCAATCCATCCCTCTGCAGGAGTTCGACCTGGACGTGGTGGCCGTGGTCAATGACACCGTTGGCACCATGATGACCTGTGGCTACGAGGATCCCTTCTGTGAAGTTGGGCTGATTGTCGGTGAGAACTGAACGTTCCTTGTGCAGCTCCTGCTCCGTGCTGCCACCCCTGCCCTGCCCTGCCCTGGGGGGCACAGGAGGTGTCCTGGTGTCCCTCTGACCCTGCTCCTCTCCTCAGGCACGGGCAGCAACGCCTGCTACATGGAGGAGATGAGGAACGTGGAGCTGGTGGAAGGGGACGAGGGCAGGATGTGTGTGAACATGGAGTGGGGGGCCTTCGGGGACAGCGGCTGCCTGGATGACATCAGGACAGAGTTCGATGTGGCCGTGGATGAGCTGTCCCTCAACCCTGGCAAGCAGAGGTGGGTGGTGGCTCTGAGGGGCTGGAAGGGGCCCCGATGGGGCTGAGGATGCAGGAGCAGTTCTGCCCCAGCAGCTCCTTGGTGGATCCAGGGGATGATGGGCAGGACACCGACGTGTCCCTTGTCCCCTGGCCGTGCTGCTGAAGGGATTGCACAGAGGGCACTGGCAGAGCTGGAATCCCCAGCCAGCCCCGGTGTCCCCTCCTGTGCTGACGTCCAGCCTTGTCCTCTCCTGCCCAGGTATGAGAAGATGATCAGTGGGATGTACCTGGGGGAAATCGTCCGCAACATCCTGATGGACTTCACCAAGAAAGGGCTGCTCTTCCGGGGACGCATCTCAGAGAGGCTGAAGACCAGAGGGATCTTTGAGACCAAGTTCCTGTCCCAGATAGAGAGGTGAGCTCCAACAGCTGCCAGTCAGTCAGAGCAGGGATGGAATGTGGGGGAACTCTGGCGGGAGAAGCTCCACGTGCTTGGTGTGGGGCCAGGGCGATGCAGGATGGTGCCCCACAGATAAACAGCAGAGCCCCCGTGGCCGTGTGCCAGGACAAGGACAGGCTGCCTGGGGCTGGCAGCACAGATGGCTCCTTATGCTCTGCCCTGGGCAGGGCTGCAGGGGTGTCACACTCTGCTGGCTCTGTCCTGAAACAGCCTCCCCGGTCAGGATGTGGCACCACAGGCCTGGCCACGTCCAGGTCTGAGAGCTGAGGTTTTGGGGGCTGCAGGGCCACGCCAGGCACTGCCACGAGCCCGAGTGCCGGGGCTGGGCAGGGCGAGGAGGAGGAAGGGGAGGCTGCACATCCCTGACGCCGCCCCCGCCGTGTCCCCGCAGCGACTGCCTGGCCCTGCTGCAGGTGCGCTCCATCCTGCAGCACCTGGGCCTGGAGTCCACGTGCGACGACAGCATCATCGTCAAGGAGGTGTGCACGGTGGTGGCGCGGCGCGCGGCCCAGCTCTGCGGCGCCGGCATGGCCGCCGTGGTGGACAAGATCCGCGAGAACCGCGGCCTGGACTTCCTCAAGGTCACCGTGGGCGTGGACGGGACGCTCTACAAGCTGCACCCGCAGTGAGTGCCTCTGGCCCCGCTCCCTGGGCGGGCGGGGGGCTCGGCTGGGGGGTCATGGGGGAGGATTGGAGCTGCTCTGGGGGCTTGAGGCCCTGCAGGAGTCAGCTGCTCCCTTCAGGACAGGGGCTCCTCCAGTCCCTCAAGGACAGGGGCTCCTCCAGTCCCTCAAGGACAGGGGCTCCTCCAGTCCCTTCAGGACAGGGGCTCCTCCAGTCCCTTCAGGACAGGGGCTCCTCCAGTCCCTTCAGGACAGGGGCTCCTCCAGTCCCTCAAGGACAGGGGGTTCTCCACTCCCTCAAGGACAGGGGGTTCTCCACTCCCTCAAGGACAGGGGGTTCTCCAGTCCCACTGCGCTGACCCTGACCAGGCTCAGCCACGGCTCCAAGTCATGGGGATGAGGCAGCTCTAACCAGCAATGAGCTGGGTCACAGTGGTTCATGGCCACACAAGTTGCCCATGCCAGAGCTGGCCGGATGGTGCTGCTGGGCACTGGAGCTCAGACAGGATCTAAGGCACTGGGCTGAGCTTTAATAGGGCTCAGGAGCCCGTGGGCAAAGGGAGGCACTGAAGACCCCCCCAGTGGGGCTGGTCAGGGCTGTTGAGGCTCGTTAGTGCTCCCAGGGCTTGTTAGTGCTGGTGGGCCTTGGGAAGAGGCTGGGTTTAGTCCTGAGTGAAGGCACAGCATGGTTCTGTTGTAACCATGGGCTTGGGCACACAAGTGTGGAGACTTGGGCTTTCTAAGCTTCATCCCTGACCATCCATCCATCCCTCCATCCATCAACCCACCCACCCATCCCTCCCCTCGGGGTCTGCGTTGCTTTTTGGGGCTCTGTGAAGGCACATTAGGGGTTGGGACTGACACCTTCAGCCCACGGTCACTCAGCTCAGAGCCTCTCCCTCTCCTTGCCCCGCAGCTTCTCCACGATCCTGCAGGAGACAGTGAAGGAGCTGTCCCCCAAGTGTGAAGTGACCTTCCTGCAGTCGGAGGACGGCAGCGGCAAAGGCGCCGCGCTGATCACGGCCGTGGCCTGCCGCATCCGCGAGGCCGGCCAGCGGTAGAGGGAAGCAGGTTTGCCCCAGAGCTTGGTTTCAGCAAAACAGGACGTTTCCTCACCCAACCCCTCCCTCCTCCCTCTGCACACACTCACACACCCCCTCCCCTCCAAGCAGACTCGTAGCTTTACTCGTTCTCGGGGCACCACGGCAGGGCTGGAGACGCCGTGGGCTCTGTACCAAGTGATGTCGTAGGAGTTCCCTGCATGCCATAAAACCAGCTGTGAGTAAAGCTCACAGCGTCTTTTGGCTTCTCCCTGCATTTCCAGGTGGAGCTGGAGCTGTCCCACCTCCGTCACACCCCAGCTCTCCTCCCACCCTCGGCCCTCCCCTAGCAGCAGTAGGGATAACACTCGGATAATTCAGACACTGCATTGTCACTTTAACAGAACCTATTTATGTGTGTCGGAGCCGTAGCTGTCCGTGCTGTAGAAGCAAACCTCTAAGATTGGGCTAAAGACCTCCACTAGTCTTTTACCCTGATCAAGGCTGCATTATTTCCATGAAAGTCATGGTAACTCTTAAAGCACAGGGTGCAGAGTTCCACGGGCGTGGCTGTGGCTGCGCTGGAGGTACCACGTACCTCCCTTGGTGAGCGACCACGGAGGAGCTCTGGGGCCAGCAGGGCCCCCCAGCCTTGGTGAGCAGTCCCAGAGGAGCTCTGGGGCCAGCAGGGCCCTCCAGCCTTGGTGAGCAGTCCCAGAGGAGCTCTGGGGCCAGCAGGGCCCCTCAGCCACCCCAGCAGAGCACGTGCCTGGAAATAATGGGGGACTCAGGGTCTGATCCCAGTTCCTGACCTCGCCCCCTCACCCTCAGTAGTGAGTAGGAACGTGGCGTGTGTAGGGTCGTGTTTTCACCTCCAGCCCTTCCCTGGCGCACGTGTGGGCCCCGGAGGCACGGGTCAGTCTCCCCTGCCAAGCCCCAAGCCCGTGGCCGTGTCTGCCCTCGGCGTGGAGAGTCTGGTTTGCTTTGTGTCTGTGAATAGTTCTGCGGCTGCAGCCTTTAGGTGGCACCTGATTTATACACTGTATATTTATGTTTGAAGAGATCTGATGTCTTTTTATGTACATAGTCTTGGGGGGGGTGTATCACTTAGTTTTAATGTTGTTGAAGAAGAGTACAGAGTAATTATTTTCTTTTTTTTTTCTTCTGTCGTGTAATTTTTTTTTTAATTTAAATTTTTCTTGGGGTAGACTGGAGAAAGAGACCCAAATACCTGAGGAACTGTTGTACAAGAGGTTTGGGCATTCTGACTTTATCACCAGGACAAAAGGGAAAGCAGAAAGCCAGGGCGTGCAGGAGCAGCGGGGCCCTGCGGGGATGCTGTGGGCTTCAGGCTGGGTTTAACCTTAGCACAGGTTGAGTTTTGTCCCCTCCATGGTCACATCCACGGGGAGGTGACACAAGGCAGGGCCCTGCAGGTCACCTGTGTGCCAGGCCCAGTGCAGGGATCTGTTTCTGCCAACAGAAAACTCTGGATGAACTGAAAGCTGCAGGTCTGTGCCTCGGGGAGAGGAGGCAGGCAGAGGGTGGGGGGTTTTCTGTAAATATTTAGCAGAAGTAAATGAAATTTCAGTGATGTACAAAAAAAAAAAAAAAAATATAACTAATAAACCCCACAAACAGCCCTTCAGATTGGAGGATAGAGTTTTGTCTATTTTTATGTATATTTTTATACTGCTTGGGGTAACCTCATTACCAAAAGTTTCTCTTCTGTGTTGGGGGTCAAGTTCAGTAGCACAATTTTAAAGGAAAATTACTCTTTTGGGCATTTTAAATGCTTATTTTTTTATAAGCCTCAAGACAATTATAACTAATAAAACCTGTGTATAGAAATGATGTAAGAAACCAAGTTTAGTGGAAGTTTTAGAAGCTGTTAAATAAATCTTTGAAGGATGATACAGAAATCCTCTAATCTGGTACCAAGCAGTTTTGTGTGATTTTTTTTCTTCAGAAAACCAGCATTTTGCCTACTGAAAAATCAAAACAGAAATCTTTTTAGCTGCTGCACTGTGCAGAGTTGCATTAGTGGCTGTTTCTACTCTTAGCCAGCTGTGCCCCTGCTGAAATCCACAGTGTTTCCATCTGTTAGTGAGTGAAATGTTATCGTTTTGGGGGCAGAAGGGGAAGGATGGGGATCTGAGTAGCCCTGCTTTTGACAGGGAAAGGCCAGGGTGAGAGGGAAATTGGGGAGCTGAGGTGCCTGGCCTGGAGCAGGGCCACCCCAGCCCCTCACCTGCCTGGGTGCAGGAGGGGCTGCAGCTCACAGGGGTGAGGAGCTCACCCTTGTGGGTGGTGGAGGTGGATTTTTGGGCTTGGTCAGAGGGACCCCCAGCTCTCCAAGGCTCCCCTGATGCTGGGAAGCTTTTGCTCAGACTCAGAATGGAGCAGGGCTGCAATGTTCCCAGGACAGCTCTGGGTGCAGGCCCAGCCTCCCTGGGGCTGCAGGGGGGTCTGGGGATCCCCTGGAGGGGTCTGGGATCCCCTGGAGGGGTCTGGGATCCCCTGGAGGGGTTTGGGAGCCCCAGGGGCACCAGCCCTGCAGGTGTTGGATGTCCAGCCCAGAACCTCACGCCAAAAACGTCGCCATGGGATGTTCTGTGAATGTGTTTAAAATGAAGAAGGGAAGATTAAATCCTAATTACTGATATGAAGGGAAGATCCATTGATTATCTGTGGGGACAGACAGACAGACTGCTCAGCCTGATTTGTCTTCCCTGCAGCAAGGAGTGCTGCTTTGTGGGTTTAGGATGCTTTTGTTTTGCTTGCTTGTTCCCATCTGGATGCATTTTCTTTGCTTCCCCGGGGTGCTGGAATGTTCCCTGGCCATGCAGGCAGCAGGGAGCAGAGACTCTGCCCTTCCCTCCCTGGCAGCTCTCCCCTCCTTGGTACTTTGGACAGGGTTTTATTGGGCTTTTAAAACGTATGTACATCTATATAAACACAAGCAGCAAATGACTGAGAGCTGCAAGCAGCGTTTGCCTGTTCCTCCCTGGAGCCCAGGCTGGCAGGGAGCAGCCCAGTGGCCCCAGGGTATCAGTGGGGCACAGATCTCTGGCCTGGCAGCAGCTCAGGTGCAGTTTGACCCGAGATAACTCGGTGCCTCCTCTCCTCCTTATCAGGCAATCCAAACCCATCTGGCTGTCACAGAGATAAGGGGGTGAAAGGTCCAAGTGCACAGGAGGGGAGGGTGCAGAACGGTGCCAAGTGCACCCTGCAGGGGCTGTGAGGTGCCAGGTAACAACAGAATCACCTGGGATGTGGGGAGCCCTCACCCCAGTCCTCCCCAGACAAGGAAAATGCCTGCTTTGGGCAGATCAGTCACTTCTCTGCCACAAAAATGGGCACTGAAGGCAAAAAGGCAATTCCTGTTCTGAATTGGAGAGAGGAAAATTCTCTCTTGTGCCATCCCTGAGCAGCCTGAAGCAAAGAAAATGCACCTGGGTGTGGGCCTGGCTCCGTGTGGGCAGGGGAGTCCTAAAGCCAAAGACTGTGTGGCTGCTGGCAGAACGAGTGCTGTAGATTCACCCGATGTTGTTCTCTCGTGTTTACAATATTTATTTTAGCAATTGACTGCAATGATATTATATATAGGCTTCCTTATTTTTGTACTTTTCATACCTGAGTGTGGTGTTGTACTGCTCAGCTCCCCTCGGCCACCACTGCTGCTCCTCAGTGACAATAAAGCAGAGAAAAACAACCACCAGCCCCTGCTGGGCTCAGTGTCGTGTGTCTGGGCCCCTGAGCTCCCCCAGCCCACCCCAAAGCCCTGGCAAGGGGCTGTGCCCTGGCACTGGCAGTGCCCCACAGCCAGGAGGGCACAGGGACACCCAGGGATCAAGGGAAGGGGTTGTGGCCTGGCAAATAAAAACCAAGATGGGTTTCCTGCTCCACATCCCACAGGCTGGGGACACTGGGGGGGTCCCAGCTGGGGGGAGCCCTGGGGGTCAGAGGGCACAGCAGGATCAGGCCCTGGCAGGGTGCAAAGCCCTGCACAGCTCAGACTTTGATGTGCTGCAAAAACCCACCTGGGTTTGAGGTACCTGCTCCCTCTGCCATTGACCTGCTGCCCCTGCTGCTTTCCATGGGATCAATCCTAAGGAGTGGGTACTTCTAATTAAAACCAGAGTTGAGTATCTAAATACAGTTAATTCTATAAATAAATCCCATGCTGCAGCAGCTGAACAGCTGAAAATGCTTCTGCTCTCTGCTGCCAAAGCTGTGACACAACACAAGATCACACTGAGGTGCTGAATCCAGCACAAAAAGCTATTCCCAGCAGGAAAGGACACACATGGACAAATATTCCACTTGAAATCATTTACTGACACGTTGCCATGTTTTTCTGTCTTGGTCAGCATATTTTTACCCTTGTTATAAAGTACAAATGGTTTTATATTTTTCTGCCATTAAAAAAATAGGCTAACGAGGCAAAAATTCCCAGTTTGAATCAAAAAATCCTGCTGTAAGAATTGAAAATTGTAAGAGACAAACATAAAACCCAACAAAGACTGAACAGAGTGTACCATGACACAACTCATCCATCACACCAAGTGGAGAGGAATCTCTTGTTCCCAGCTCTGCCTCTGGATCCTGTGACCTTGCTGAACTGATGTGAAGTTGGTGTTACACATACAACTCAAAAGGCACTCGAAAGTCACAAGTTCCTGAGCTAACACGGGATGTATTCCCAAGGTAACAGCTAAAACAAGCCACAGAAAATGTTTAAAAACTGGTATTTGGTTTGTGTGAGTAGAGTCAGCACTCAGCACAACTCCAGCTGAGAGCTGCTGCTGACAGGACTCAATAAAGGTGAGGACACTGGAGTACTTGCTGTACATGGAAAAAATAATTATTTTATGAACATTCCTATTAGTAAATTAACCTGCTAAAAGATGGAGAATTATTGGCTGCAGTGTTCGAACAAGACCAAGAATGAAATGTGTGTGTGTGAGCTACAAAAAAAGCTTAAACCCACCAGGTGGGAAAGGCTGTGCAGTTAAATAACCAAAGTTGAGATGCCACATTTACAGAGATTATTTGGCCCTAAGAGAAAAGGACCAGGAAAAAAAGCAAAATATGGATCTGGTATTTACAGATCAGATATTTAAAAACCCAACAAATAATACAATCAAACCCCACACTAACAAAACCCACACAACCCACAATGTGTGCTCAGAGTCCAACAGGTCATTTCCTAAGTTGTGATCCACACAAATTCCCTATTTCCAATCTGGCTCAGTTTTCACCCAGAAAAGCCCAAGTGTGACAACACTTCTCAAACACGGAATGGCTCCTGCCTGACGATGCAGAACAGAAATAAAATTTTAAAAATCAAAAAGGATGACTGGTTTTGGCCTACCTAATGTCAGAGCTGCATAGGAGAGCACCAAGGCTGGGTTGCTGCCACAGTGCAAGGCCTGTCCCAGCCTGGAGAGGGGCAGCCCCAGGCAGGGCTCAGGACTCCAGGTGATCCAGCTGGGCCTCGCTGTCTGCCCTCTTCTCTGGGGATGTGTACAGGAAGTTGCAGCAGATGTACAGGGGGAAGGTCAGGAGTCTGCTGTCCAAATTCATCACGATCTGCTCCTGGAGACACACGGGACACTGGGGTGGTGAGGGGACCAGAAGGCACAACACTGACACAGCACTCACTGCACAGCTTAATGGCTGCAGACTGCAATCAGGATATGAACAGAAAGCAAAGACAGCTCCCCTTCACCTCGAGTTTGTAACACTGACACATTCCCAGCCTGCCCACAGCTCCCACCCCTGTGCAGCACAGGGAACAGCCACAGGAAATGCTGGAGTACATTTCCCCTCCAACATGCTGGGGAGAAAGGGAGTTTTCAGATTTGGGAGATTTCACCAACCAGGTATTCCACAACAGAAAGCAAACTTCAGTTTGTGGGTAGGAATTTTTTGGCTCCACTCTAGGAACTGTTTTTGGGGAAGCAAAATTGAAACTTCAACCTCGTGAGGATGCAAAACAACTGAAACTTCAAAACTGAAACTTCACCCTCCAGTGAGGATGGCACTGACAGAGAAAGGTTCTCTGTGTTCTCACCACCTTTGTATCACTGCTGGCTGGGGTTTGAGAAACTTGACTAGCAAGTCCCACACATGCCTGACTAAATCCTGCTGTCAGCAATGGGTGGAAAAGGGCACTTGCTCTAAGAAAACTCCATTCCTCTCTGGGGCTTTCTTCAATTTATTTAACAGAGTAATAAATCCAACCCTTAAACAACACGCAGACATTCTTTTAACTCCTCAGTTTATGAGAGTCTTCACATGCTGAATTTGCCTCTAAATGAGCAGTCTGATGGCCAGATTATGCAGAGGGTGATGCCAGCAGTGCTGAAGAGCAGCTGAACATGACACTGGCAGCAGACAGCAGCACCACAGGCACTCATTTCACTAATATGGGAACTAATTTTGTATTATCAACACTTATGAAACCCACACTACCCTACTCTAGATCCACTTCACAAATTAGCTTAATTACCCACTACCTCTAACAGGAGTGCCTGAGATTCCACATCAGCAACGCCAACAGGAACAGCAACTCCCCTTCCAAAGCAGCGGCCACTTCTGAGCATTTCTTTCATGCCCTGAGCTGCAGCAGCCCAGCCCACAGACACACCTGGTCCTTCTCCAGGGTGAGGATCTGGTACCCCGTGGTCCTGCTGCAAATCATCTTCCCGCTGCAGTCGAACGAGGCCAGGCGCAACCTGGGGGCACAGGGGCGAGCCCAGCTCAGCCTCCCCAGCCCCTCCCGAGGGGGCAGGGCGGGGGGCACGCCGTGCCAGGGCCAGCAGGGCTGGCAGCAGCAGGGGCGGGCCCAGGGCTGCACCTGAAGGCGATGCTGCGGCGGGGCTGCAGGCTGACGGAGCCGCTGCACGGCTGGTTCAGCGTGTTGCGCTTGAAGATGATGTAGCGGTTGGTGTAGGTCACCAGCAGGTCCAGGCCGAAGTTAAAGCCAGTCCAGCGCCAGCAGTACTGCAGGACAGGGGGGACACACAGGGGACACACAGGGGACACACACAGGGGACACACACAGCCTGAGGACGGGCTGTGACAGCAGCAGGAGCGCCACCCCAGCTCCAGGGCTCACTCCTGAGCTGCACTGGGGGCTTCAGGGATCCCTGCCAGCCCCTGCCCGGGACACAGAACTCGGTGGGGACAACTGGACACTGCAGGGGACTGTGTGACAGCAGCTGAGGGCCAGCTGCCTCCCAGACAGGCAGGACACACGTCACTGCAGGGGGTATCAAATACCAGCACTGGGTAATGGGGCTGATCTGTGAGCCCCAGCCATGCCCGGAGCACTCCTTGGGTTATGTGACCTCAGTGGGAAAAATGAATGTTCTCAGTTCATTTCACAAGCCCTGTTACCTAAAGACACCGAGGGGCCCTGGCTCTGAATGTTACACACTTTATCTACAGAACTTCCCTCTCCAGCTGGTAAGTGATCAGAGCTCTGTTTAACTGCCTGCACTAACAGATTTCCCAGCCTTGCAGCACAAGAGCACAATGAAGCTCCAGTTCCTTGCTCCTTGCAGAGGCACAGCCTCCATCCCTCTGGGGAGAAAAGAATGCTGTCTTTCTGCATGACATCTTTTGATGCAGTTTGCCAAGGAGGACCCAGACGATTTGGAAATGCCTGACTTGTCTCAGCCATGCCAGCCCTGCAGTCTGCCACGTGCCACACTTACATCACCATCCTTGGCCAGTTTGCGACCACACCTCATGCTGTTTCCTTCCAGTTCCTCCTTATTGATTTCTTGAGGCCTGAAAAAAACCCAAACCAGCACCTTTAAGGACACTTCAACAGCTTTGTATGACACCTTAATGTGGGGAAGATGAACAGACTGGAGTAAGCTTGTCTGACCACACCATGATGGAACACCCTGAGGTGGAAGGGACTCACAACTGACCCTTTGAGCAGAGGCATGACTGGATGAACTCCCAGAGCCTCTTCCAATCCAAACTGTCCCATAAACTACAAAACTGCAATATAAACCAGGCTGTGACACCTCAGTTAGGCAGGACTTCTACAAAAGAACTTTTCCAGATAAAATAGTAGCTTTTGCAATGCAACACATTCTCCCAGCCTTGTAAACACCCAAGTGTTTTTTAAACACAGCAGGATGACTTCTCAGACACAACCAGAGACAAGTGCTGGGGCACAGCTGCAGGGCTCTGCACAACAGCAGTGCTATGAAGCAGCAGCCACGAGACACTGGGAGAGGTTTCTCAAGGGGCTGGTTATGCAACTTGACTAAAAAAAAAACACTTCCCCTCAGTGCTCATAAAAAACCCACTTCCCCTCAGTGTCAAGAAATGAGAGCTCCTGAGATGCAGGGCCCTGGGCTGTGTCACCAGCTCCTCTCACCCAACACCTCCCCTGAGTCCAGCATGCAGAGCCAGCAGGAGTGACATCAGCCCTGATCTTCCACAGTTGTGTTACTCACTCTGCTCCACTCACCATGACAGCATTAACCCAACACCCACTGCCACAGTGTGCCCAGGTTACAGCAGGCTGAGGGCTGGCAGGGAACTTCACTAATCCCAGTGGCACCAATCCCCACAGGCTCAACTGCAAACCCACAAGACCCAGCAGTGCCCTCCAAGGCAGAGGAGATGCAGCCTCTGTTCTCCTCCTGCTCTCACTGCACAGAACTCACAGCTCAATCTTTTATAAGCTCAGCCCAGGTCTCTTGTCTCGTGTCTGTAAAACCCAGTCCTGGGAGGTGAAGTGCTCAAAGAACAGGTTATGCATACAACTCATCACACTCCAACAAATTCACCCAGGAACCTCCCGTGTGCTTTTCCACCTCTTCCAGCTGAACTGGTTCTGCGGCTGACCTAAATGCAGTAATGGTGATAAAGGATTTATTTCTGTTTAATTAGTGACAAATTTCACAAACATTAGTCCATAATGCTCAGACTGACATTAACATTCCCCTCTCCATCCCTCCAGCAGCCTCAGACAATGCAGAACTCCAGCCTGAACCACTTCCACCAGCTGCCACACAGGAACAGAGGAGCCATTCTGCCTCCTTCTTACACACTGCCAGAGACTGCTACGAGCAGAAGGGATTCCAGCCCCAGACTTGAAAGATCTGTCTGGCTTCTGCCACAAAACACATGTTCAATTTAAAAAAAAAGTGACACACTTAACACAAGTAAACCCTGAGCAGCTACAGTTCAAAGCCACAAACTCCACTGCTAACACTAAAAAATTCTCCAATTCTGAAGAGTGAATAAGATGTTTAATCCTTTTAAATGCAAACTCAAAGCAGAAAGGAAACACTTTCTTCTCCTCTCTCTAAAGCCACCATCAGAGTTTCCAGGCAGTGCCATTTCCATGCTGGCAGTGCTGGAAGAAGCAGGTGCAATTCTGCCCTGCACCAGGTGGGATATGGAAATAGAGCCTTACTTCAGCTCAGAGGAGTCACATTCACGTCTTGCTCTGATTCCTAAGTCTGCCTCCTTCCCCCTGAGGGAAAACATGTGTTTGATGCTGCCACGGGCAGCAGGTGTGAGGGGAAGAGCACAGAGCTGGATAAACCGTGGGCTTATAAAACCAGAATTCCTTTCCTGCAGCTACACGTTGGTCAAATGGCCAAAACATTTGCACTAACACAAAGGAACAGCTGCACGTCTGCCCTTCTGAGGCTGAGACCTTTGCTCTTCGCTGTCTTAAAAGAAATAAGCAAGCCATACTGCAAAAGAGAAAACTAAACTAGCAAAAAGAAAACCTGGAAAAACACTCTGCCCATTCCAAGAGCCATTGAAATCCTCAGCTGTAGCTGAATTCTGAAACTGCTCTTTTCCAAGCTGGATGAGCCCCACCATCCTCACTCTGTGGGAACTCCCTTTTCCAGAAGCATGTGTATGCAGTGGCTGGCAATTCAAATGCTCCCACTGCACCCAAAACACACCAGAATTAGCAAATACTGCCTCTGGTGACTCACCTCCCTGTGAACCCTGCTTCCCCATGAGCCAGGAGGTGACACTGCCCTCAGACACAGCCCCATCAGCACCAGGAACGGGGCACAGGCACCCCGAATTCACCTGCAGGAGCTGAATGTGAGCCACAGCTCTGCACCTTGCCTCCTCCACTTCCCAAAGCACTGCTGCCCAAGAGAACAACTTCCTAAAGATCTTGGCTATTGTTCAGACCAGAGTTTGGGGCGTTTTTGAAGCTCCTGCTACAACCCAACACGTCCCTGCCCACAGTATCACCTGCTGGGTGACAGGACAAAGGAGCAGGTCAGCCTGGTGGGTCTGGGGAGGGAGCAGGCATTCTGCAGCTGCCTGACTTGGCATTCCTTCTCCTCAAAGCACTCGAGGAGCCAGCAGAGAAGACAAAGGCAGGGCCAACTCCCCCAGCCACATTCTGCCATAGTTTTGGTGTTGAATCCAGGAGCTGGCTCACTGCAGCATGGCCAAGAGCAAGCACAGGAAGAGGAACACTCTGATGGCCAGAGCACCCTTAAAAGGGAAGGCTCAGAATGCCCCTTTCACAGCCTCAGCACAGATTTCCAGGTGAAGGGCTAGTGAGAAGCATTAACCCTCATGAAGGAAAACACAGAACTCGTGTCCCCCACCCAGCATTTCCCTCTGGGCCCATCAGATCAGTTTTCCAGAGTTCTGCTGGCTGAGGGAGGGGAGACCAGCCAGCCCAGGGGAACTGAGAGCTCCACAGAGATCAACAGCTCAAAAGCACTGAAGGATGCTTCCCCCCTCCTTTTAATGTAAACTCCAAATAACTCATGTCAGAATTTCTGTGAGAGGAAGGTTTCTAATTTAAGAGAGAAATAAATCCTGTAATATACCTACCCAATATCATTGTCTTGTTCTGCTCTGAGCATGGCAAACCACTGCTGTTTGTAAACAGAGGACAGCCATTCTAAAATTAAAAAAAAAAAAAAAAAAGGCTTGGTGTTGTCTTTGGAGCTGGGAATGGGATGGTCATGTACATTCTAAACAGAGAAATAAAATTAGATAGAAATAATAAATTTACACTTATGAAGTGGACAAGTGTATGCAGCCCACCCCCTGTGATCTATCCCAGCCCCAAGCACAGGGAAGGGATAAACAAGCACAGCTAACACAGCCACTCCAGACTGTGCTCATCTCCTCCAGCACCCACTGCTGCCACAGCTGATGAAACTCCACAGCACACACAGCTCTGCTCAGCCAAGGAGCCTGGTAACAGCTCTGGGGAGAGGGAGCTGGGCTCTGAACCCCCAGGGGAACTCCACGTAAGGTACAGGAGAAGAAAACGCAATCAAGGGATAAAAGAAAACAGTGACTTAACACAAATATGGTAAAACAAACACAAGTTGTACCCTGCTAAGAATAAACATAAATCATGTCTTCCTTGGAGAACACACAATGATTTTATTGGCTGTGTTAATTTAATGTTGCAACCAAGAGATAAAACAGAACAAAACTCAGTAGTTGGCCAGGCAGTTACACAAAAGACATCCCAGCATCACAGGGTGTAAGAAGTTCTCAGTCAAGATAACAAATGGAGCAAGGGGCAAGGTCAGAAATGAGAACCACCTCTGGGAAATGGGCTGGGTGAGAGAACAGGGAGAGCCAACGTGACCAAAACCAACCCAGGAAGCTGTGAATGGGACAGGAGGGAGGAGAGGCCAGACCATGGATGGAAAACTTCAAACCAGCCTTTGTCCCACTGCCTCCAGAGTGAAAGTACAGACTGTGATAGCAGCAAACTGGGCATCAACCAAAGTACAACTGCAAATAAAAAAGGAATTAAGGAAAGCTACACAGGCAAGGAACAGAGAATGGATGGGCTACAGGGAAGGCAGAAATATCAGGAGGGAGAGCATCTTCTCTGTTTGTGTATTGCAGGTATCTATTTCCTACCTCACATTTCAGCTGCAGCTCATCTGCTGATTTATGAAGAGGGAAAGCAGAGCTGAGGAAATGCTCACAAGCCACCAATAAAACAGAACAACAAACACGGTGCTCACACAGACACATTATGTATTCCTGTCTCTTGCACCTTGTCTGCACACAGATCAGACTGCTGGGAACTCCTAACACAGAATTTCAGTTCTCCCCTCCAGGAACCACACACCAGGGTATAAAAATAAATAAATAACCACAGTACTATTTTCAACTACTCAGTGGGATTTGCTTCTCCACCTCCTTGAGAAAAATTTCATCTGGAATAACCTTCCAGCAGAACACACACCACCCAGATCAGCAAAATTCCCTGTCTGCAGCCTCTCAGGTACAAACACCCCTCCAATACTGAATGCTGGCAGCCAGCAGTCTGCTGCAAAGTGCAGCCCAGGAGTTATCTCAGCCTCCTTGTAAACGAAGAGTAAAAGTTCTGATCTCAACACAGCTGCACCCTGGCACGGAGAGATTACAGGGGCAGGCAAGCACCAAACTGTGACAGCACTTCCCAGCACAGGGATCCTCCTGCCTGCAGCACGTGCCCTGTGTCCCCTTTCCTTACATCACAGCCCTTTGTCCCCTCTCCCTGTCACCACAGTGCCACCCTGTGTCCCCTTCCCTGCACCACATGTCCTGTGTCCCCTCTCCCTGTGCCCTTTCCCTGCCCTGCGTCCCCTCTCTCTGTCACCCCAGTGCCACCCAGCTGCCCTGTGCCCCTTTCCCTGCCCTGTGTCCCCTCTCCCTGTCACCACAGTGCCACCCAGCTGCCCTGTGCCCCAGAGCCCTCCCCAGCTCTGTCCCTCAGCCCCTCCCGGTCTCTGCTGGGCTGGAGCAGCCAAGGCAGGAGTGGAGGTGAGGCCCAGCCGTGCCAGCCCTCCCTCCCTCCTCACCTGAGGGCAGCAGGCCGTCCCTCTCCACGATCCTGGCCGAGGCCAGGTCGCTGATGATGTACTGCAGCCTCAGGTGGGCGAACACGGGCACGAAGGCGCTGCCCTGCGCCGACTCCAGGAAGGCGACGCCGGCCCCGAACTCTGCAACACAGCATCACACGGGGTGTGCCTCCCCAAATCCTGTTCACACTGCAGCTCTTACTGCTTGGAGAGAGTTACTATTGGTGTTTGATGGCTTGGATTTTGTTAGGGCTATTGAATGGCTTTTGGCATCGAAATGGAGAAATTCTGGCGAGCCAAGGGCCGGCCAGCTCCCCCTACCTCTCCTGCGCTCAGCAAACCAGGCATCAGCCTCAGCCAGCACCTGCTTGAAAGAGCCATTCCAAGAAGGCACGAGCTGAAGGAACATCCACTGGGCAAAACAAATACATTCTAGTGAGTCAGCTGAAGGTTTCAGGTAAGAAATCTGCATGCTAATAAGAGGTATTTCCACAGTGCACTCATTTCTATAAAAGTTCTGCTATTCTGTTAAATACTTCCAGTCTACCCCACAAAGGTTCCACTGCACTGAGCCCCAGGCAAGTACCTTTTTGAGAGCAGTGTACACATCCATCTCCACCTGCAGCACAAACAGGTTGGAGGAGCTGATCAGCTGCTTCATGAGGTTTATGCTGGAAAAAAATCAATTGTAACAGGTCAGTGAGACACAAGAGAGAAAAAGCAGAAGGGGAGGTAGGGAACAATGGGCAGAAAGTGATCTGCAGTGGGCTCCAGCCTTAGCAGGGACTGTCCTTCACCCCTGCCAGGGAAGTGCTGCCCCAGTACCTGAGCTCCTTGAAGAGTCCAACACTCTGGTGAGTCATCAGATTGTTCAAGAGCCACTCAAGGCACCTGCAAGGAAAGCAAGGAGTTGGGAGCTCTGCTTGCTCCTTCTCTGTGTCAACACTCCTGCCACAGCTGCTCCCTCAGTACATTTGCAGAGAACACTAAACTGGGTGGGATTGTGGATCTGCTGCAGGGCACAAGGGTTCTGCAGAAGGGGCTGGACAGACTCAATCGATTCAGATTAGGCACTTGATTTTTCTTCTCCTGTTTGGGTGGTCAGGCATTGGAACAGATTCACACCTCCACCCTGGAGGGGTCAATCTGGCTCTGGATTATGTGGTTCAGTGGTTTCAGTGGAAGTGCTGGATGGGTGGTTGCACTGGATGACCTTATAGGTCTCTTCCAACCTTGATGTTCTAAGATTCTATTCTAAAGACATATCAATACAATTAACCTGGTCCGAATTTACTGTGTGTAAATTCAGTGTTAACTGGCAATGTCCAAAGCAGTTTGGAGACACTAATTCTTACTTTTTCTTCACGGAGTCCAGCCCATATGTCCCTGCAGAATTGTAATAACCACACACAGTTTGGGCAGTGATGGTTTCCTTCATTGTTTCACCACATTGCTGGATTAAGCCATCCTGCAGGGAGGAAAAAACACACAGACACTCAGAGTGTTCACTTCCCAACAGGAAATGCCAGGCACTGTGCTGTTCACACAGATTTCCATGCCTGAGCCACCCCCCAGGTCCCACAGAGACTGGTGCTATGCTGTTCAAACCATTTAAACCATCATTCCTCAGAAACACAGATGTTCCTACAGAACATTTCCCATGAAAGAAAAGGGTGCTGAATGCCTTCAGGGCAGAGCAAGCGAGCTCCAAAACCTATTAAATCTACTTGTAGATATCACTCACAAATCACTTAATCTCACACCTCAACCTTAGCCACAGCCTTTTCCAATAACCCCACTGCTTTGTGCTTGGCCTTTTCCCCAGCCTGGAAAGCTGATTCACTCCTCCGGGTGGACAGGCAGGGGGGCGAGGATCCCCCGAGCTGCCGTGCTGCTTTCAGCACACACAGGGACTGGCACCACGGCTCTGCTTGTGACTCACCAGCTGCAGCATGCAGGCTGCTGCCAGCAGGGCCACCACGCGGCTGGGGTTGATGAGCACATCGTCCCTGTAGAGAGAGCCAAAGGCCACCTGCAGGGCTGCAGAGGGAACACCGTCACAGACAGGCACCAAACACCACCCAAACACACCTGAACGTCCCTAAACACACCTGAAAGTCCCTAAACACACCTGAACGTCCCTAAACACAGCCTGAAAGTCCCTAAACACACCTGAACGTCCCTAAACACACCTGAAAGTCTCTAAACACAGCCTGAAAGTCCCTAAACACACCTGAAAGTCCCTAAACACAGCCTGAAAGTCCCTAAACACAGCCTGAAAGTCTCTAAACACACCTGAACGTCCCTAAACACACCTGAAAGTCCCTAAACACACCTGAAAGTCCCTAAACACACCTGAAAGTTCCTAAACACAGCCTGAAAGTCCCTCACTGCACACATGCTCTGTGTCCCACTCAAACACACCTGAAAGTCCCTCACTGCACACATGCTCCGTGTCTCAGGGCTGGCTCTTTATCTACAACTGACCAGACTGAACACACAACACGGGGTAACTGGCACAGACATCTTCTATGAAAAATCCTTTCCTGAGGATTTTTCCTCCTGAGAAGCTGAGAGGCCTCAGGAACACAATGTAAACATTGATTATCTGCTGCTGTGGAATGCAACAGGTGCATCTG
>JAWWLS010000092.1:335913-347691 GCA_035040975.1 Myioborus melanocephalus
CAGCTCCGCGGCCCCGCAGCTCCGCGGCCCCGCAGCTCCGCGGCCCCGCAGCTCCGCGCCTGCGCGGGCGGGCTCGGCCGGGCCCCGGTGACGCGGGCGGGCGCCTTTCCTGCGCCGCGAGCGCCGGGAGCGAGACTGCCCCGCCAGGACTGTAGTTAATGGTCTAAATTGAATTCTGGGTTGCTTTTCTTAATCATAACTTTCTTAATCATCGCCTATATATAGATATATAGATGTATATACATATGTGTATATATATACACATGCATAATCTGTATATATCTATATATATAGGTGATGATTAAGAAATAGAAATCTATATTTAAGAAATATTACGACATATATTAGGAATATATATATTTCTTTTATGCATTTATTTACATATTATAATTATATATTATAATTATATATTATATATTATATAATATTAAATATATTATATATATTTAATTTATTATATATTTATATAGTATAAATCTATATATTTAAGAATAAAGATATATATATAGAGATATATAGATATAGATATATATATATATATATATAGTGCTTTATTCTTAAATTACTCCTAGCCAGCGTTTAGCAAAGTTCCCATAAGCTGATTTAGTAGAAAGCTTGAGAAACTTCCTGAAACTTTTACTGAAACTTACTGAAACATAAACTCTGATGTAGGTCAACGAACAAAGCCTGGGAAAGAAGTCTATTGTTGGGCTTGGACATCTGGAGTGTAGAATGTATGGATGAAAGGACAATTTCCAGAAACCAGAAGATAAAGAAGAGATGAAGACTGAGTTTATGCGCTGGAAAGTCCTTACCGGAGGAAAAGGATACAAAGAAGACTAAAAACGTGGATAAATTAGCATAAGAAGCAGGGCTGCAGCCTCTCCCCATCCAGGAGCTCAGGACAAAACGAGTTCTTGCCATGTCCCCTCCCAGAACACACCATCGCGACAGGAAATACAGAAACAAATTCTTTATTCATTTTCCCAACACTCTGAAACCCAACGAGACCCAAGGCACTGAAACCCACCCAGGCATCGCCTCTGCAGCTGCTGTGCTGGGCTGGCCTTTTCCCCTCAGAAGAACTGGATAAAGCTCTGCCTCCTCTGCTGGCAAAACTCAGGAATGTGTCCCCAGTGGCAGCCCAGAGAATGAGAAAGAAAATGATTTTATTTCTACCGAGGCATCTCCTAATCCAGGCAGTTTTAGAGGAAAGGAGGGATGGAACTGGGGTGTAGCCACCTCAGTGCTGCAGCTTTGCCTCAGGCTGATCCTTCAGAACAGGATTATTCACCAGCAGTAAAACAGAAATTGCTAAGCCAAAGCAGGGTCCCGTTTCTGGAGTGCAAACAGTGATCAGGGTGCAGGGTCTGGGGGAGAAACCTCTCCGGAGGCTGATGGGGACATCCAGTGAGGCCCAGCACAAACACGGGTCCCTGTGGGGCTGTGACACGGGCAGGTGTGGGCAGTGGGCAGGTGGGCCTGGGGATCACCTCAGGGACATCTGGGGACATGTCCCAGCACCAGGCTGGTGAGGTGGGGTTTTGGGACAGGTCATTCCTTAAAAGGCACCATTCCAATGACATCACTTTATCCAGAGCAGGGTTTATAATGTAACCCTGCTATAATTTTATATACTCCCATGATCCAGTATAGTTATTTATACTCCCACGATCCAGTATAATTATTTATATTCCCATGATCCAGCAGACAGACCAAAAACACAGGGCTGCTCTAACCAGGGCAGAAAAAGGTTTTTCTCATGTCACCAGTGACAATTCCCCACTTACAGGCAACACAGACACACAGCACAGCCAGGCTGTTAATGCTCCACACTAACAGAGGCAAGTTAATATGTAAACGTGTTTGTGTTGTAGATATTTGGTTCCTTTGTGTTTGAATTCTACTGAAAACCTGCAGCAAACCCATGTTCTGCAGTCTCCATGTACCAATGAGGTTGGCTTTTCCCTGTGCAGCCTCTCACTCTCAGGTTTGCTTTAGCTGATGCATTTTGCTGGTGAGCACAACAGCAGAGGGGCAGCTGCTCAGGAAACAACTTTTATACCTTTGGTTACAGCATTCTGTGTAAGCTGGGCTTCACCAGCCCAGTTAGTAGGCAAATGGGTGTTCAAGCATAAAAGTCTATCAAAAGGGTCAACCAGAATGGCCACTATCTAACCAGAACATGAACTAACCTAAGTCAATAATCAGAGGAATTAATAAGGCATTTGGGGAAAAAAAAAAAGAAAAGAAATAAATCTTTATCGTGATTGGGTTCGATGATCTTAAAGGTCATTTCCAACCTAAACCATTCTATGATCAGCTGCTTCCCATCACCCAGCAGGGTCCCCAGGCCTCCTTTAGTCCTCCCCACCACACAGCCTGAGCAGAACCTTCTTGTAGTCCCCTGAGCAGTCTCCCTAGAGAGAGCACAGAAAAGGAACACTGTTAGTTTTGCAGCTCCTTGGAAAGCAGGATTCCCTTCAGCACAAATGGCTTATTGCAGTGTTTGTGTCCCGTTTGACAACTTAATAACCAAGAACATTCAGGATGGTTTCCAGTACATAAATGTAAAGTCTCCTTAATTCCACCTCCTCTGAAACACCCAGATGTTGTTCTGAGGGTCTCCTTGGTGCTGCTTAGCAAACCCAGGAGTGTGAGCTCACCTTGATGAAGGAGTGGAGGGATTTTCCATACATGGAGAGGAATTCCCTCCTGATGTAGAGCATGTCTATCTCAGCTCGGGACACCATCACCCGGATCAGCGTGCTGTCATCAGTGCCCAGGCCCTGAGGGGACACAGCAGCAGCTGGGGACACTCAGGGACACTCAGGGACACACAGGGACACACAGGGACACTCAGGGACACACAGGGACACTCAGGGACACTCAGGGACACACAGGGACACTCAGGGACACACAGGGACACTCAGGGACACTCAGGGACACTCAGGGACACTCAGGGACACTCAGGGACACACAGGGACACTCAGGGACACTCAGGGACAGGCACTGAGCCCTGGCCTTCCCTGCAACCCACTCCTGACGAGACCAGTTTTGCATTAATGCAGGCATCCATTACCAGCTCTGAGCTTCCTGAGGGAAATAACTCCACAGAAAACCTCTGAGCTTCCTGAAGGAAATAACTCCACAGAAAACCTCTGAGCCTCCTGAAGGAAATAACTCCACAGAAAACCTCTGAGCCTCCTGAAGGAAATAACTCCACAGAAAACCTGTGAGCTTCCTGAGGGAAAAGAGCTCCACAGAAAACCTCTGAGTCTCCTGAAGGAAATAACTCCACAGAAAACCTCTGAGTCTCCTGAAGGAAATAACTCCACAGAAAACCTCAGATTTCTTTCCTTTTTCCCCCCCCAATTAACACAGTTTCTTTTTCTCTAATTGCTGTCATGCTATTGACTTAAGCATGGAGAGGCAGGGGGGAAATATCAAAATCTCTTTACCTTCATGGATTTGTACAATCTTTCAGCAAAATAAGCAGGCTTGTTCCTCATGCACTTTACTGTAAGGGAGACAAGAACAAGATAATTAAAACCAATAAACACTGAAGGATAAATTCTTCCAAATCCTTCCAGCACTTTCTCAGTGCAGACATTTATTCTGTAAAAATGCAACTCAACAAGCACAGTGCAGACATCAGAGTCAGTGACCTGCTGTTAATTGATGTCCCCATGTCCAATGCACAGCAATAAAATATTTTTAAGGCTTTAAAGCTTCCACACAGCAAATGTCATCTGCCAAAGCATCCCTTGGCAGAGAACTAGAAAGCACAGAGCCTTCTTACCAGGTCTCTGCATCTGCAAAGATGAAAACACTGTGGCTTGTAAAACAGTGAAAAAGAATGTGCCTCCTGAAGCTGTGCAAACAGTCAGGGCAAGAGACAGTGTCTTTAATTATTTAATTAGTTTGTAGACAAAGATTAAAAGCAGGGAACTCACCCACAGCTAACAAAGCATCCTCAAGGTCTCCTGACATCTCGGATTTAATGCTGTCTGTGATGTCCTTATTAGCAATCACTCTGTACACATCAAAAACTGGGAGGAAGAGTTGGATAAAAGAGCCAAGTGAGCTGCTTCAGTGTGTACCCCCCGAGGATCACTTTGCAAGATCAAGCTCCTCATAGCCTGTACAAACACTGCACCATTACCATGACATTGTAAGCTAAACCAGGGCTGCCCCTCAGAAATAATTCATTTTAATTATCAGCTGTCTTGCTAATTAGCCTACCACTGCTGCAAGGATTTTCCAGAACTGCTATTTAATGCAGACAGTTTGCATGCTGAGCTCTGTCCCATGGGAGTCACACTTCATTGTCTCCAATTCACAGGCTAGAGGAAGTTGGATGGGTGTTTTACTGAAGCCCCTTTTCGAATCAGCTGGCCCTGAGAATATCTGTTGTCTCAGGAAGGGATCACAACCAGTTAATGAACAAGTGCAGAGCTCCTACAAAAGTACTTTTTACCCTACAAAAGGGTAAAAACCCAGACAGCAGAGAGGTCCTACCTCTGAGCAGGTGGCACCTGTTCCTGGTGCAGAGGATGGAGATGAACTGCACCTCATCTGTTCCCCATTTCTTCTCCCCAGCTTCAAACAGGGCCTGCAAGACAGGAACAGAGTGGGGTGAACTGAGAACACCAGGTGTATACAATGAGATTTTTACTTCACAGAACCATTTGGGCTGGAAAAGCCCTCTGAGGCCATTGAGCTCCCCACTAACTCATGTCCCCAGGTGCCACATTCACATGGCTCTTGAATCCCCTCAGGGATGGGGACTCCAGCCCTGCCCTGGACAGCCTGTGCCAGAGCTGGACAATTCTTTTGGGGGAAAAGCATTTCCTAATATCCAATCAAGTCTTCACCTGGGGCACTGCTGACTAGCACAACTTCAGGTTTACTCATCGACCTTGAGAAAAAGAGGACTAGAAACAGCAGGGACTCAGCACACATCACACACACAAACCCAGACAGCTCTTGCCAGGAAGCAATTGCTACAGACCTGAGCATCTTGTTGGGCAAGGGCTTCATCCACAAATGTTCCCTCATCTCTGTTGCCCTGCAGTAATACAAGGATGAAAAACTCATTTCAACAGAGCAACTAATGGAAGTAAGTCCTGCACATTCCCCATTCACAACCAGTTACTGGAGATGTATAATGGGATTCTTAACATCAAGTAATGGGTCACAAATGCAGCAAAACATGATTCAGATGTGATTGTTATTTTTTTTTTGGAACAGGCAGCCATTCCCTTTATTAAAAAGAGCAAATGGCATCAAGGCATGGCAGAGTGAGGCTGCAATCGCTGCAGAAGCTGGCAAGGTGAAACGCAAGGGAAGTGAAACAGCAGCCAGCCTGAAGCACCTCTGTGGGAAATGATTTACAGAAAATTCTCAAAGCCTGACAGAAGGCTCACAAAGCATGCAAACTTTGAGGTAAGAAAGGAGTGAGGGGTGTCCAGCAGATGCTCCCCCGTTGCTCCCTGCCCTGGACTCACCGTGGCCAGGGACACGAGGACCCTGCGGAACAGGGAGGACGTGTCAGACACGATGTCCTCCTCCAGGGTGGAGCCGTACTCTGCAGAGCACACACACAGCACAGCTGTCACAACAGCTCACAGAACCACGGGATTTGCTCACTGGGAAGGGACCCACAGGCATCCCCAAGCCCAGCTCCTGAGCCTGCACAGAACCATGCCCAGGAGTCCCAGCATGTGCCCAAGAACGTTGTACAAACACTCCCTGAGCCCCCTCAGGATTGCTGCTGGGACCACTGCTCCAGGGAGCCTGTCCCAGTGCCCAGCCACCCTCTGGGTGAAGAAGCTTTTTCTAACATCCATCCTCAACTGTCCCCAGGATTGGAATTGCCTCAGCAGGGCAGCACTGGGAGGGGCACAGGCCTGTCCTGCTGGCCACACTGTGGCTAGGACAAGCCAGGATGCCCTTGCCCTTCCTGGCTTTCATCACAGCAATGCAGCCATCATACTGAGTGGTGCAGGGCAAAATTCAGAAGCACAGGCAGGATAAAACTGGTGAAAGATCCACCATGCATGGCCCTCCGGCTGACAGACATGACCACCCCACCCCATGACACCAACCCAAGTTCTGGGTGTAATTCTAGTCCTTGGTGCTGACAGACCCTCCTCCTGCCTCTCCACACAGCCCTGCACACACACACAGGTGGCAGTGAGGAGTTGCAGAGCGTGCCACCTACGCAGTTGGTAGTTGTCGTTGATGTACCGGATCTCGGCGTTGGTGCGAGAGGCCAGGATTTCAATCAGGCAGCCCTCATCTGTCCCTGCTCCCTAGGGAATCACAGAGACAAGGCTGTGACAGCCAGGACTTTTCTTTGTTAGGTATGGCTTAATAAGAAATTAATAATTCATATACAATTATGGCATTGCATACTGAACTGACCGTAAGTCACGCGACACAAAAAAGGATTTCCAAACCTTTAGAGCCCTCCTCAGCTCATGCACGTCATACATGATGGTAGGAGTCATCAAACCAATGATCACCCTTTCAAAATTCCCACTCAGCTCAGACTTCAAGTCATCAATCAAATCCTAGAAATCAGACAGAGAAGAAAGGAGAAAAAGACAGGGCCTTTGAGAAGAGGAAGAACTCGTTCAATACTTTTTTGGGTGAACAGTTACTCTGAAGTGAACAAGAACAAAAAGTCTTGGCCAAGGACAGCTTGTGCTCAGTGCCAGTCCTGTTCCTGTGGACACTGGGGTGTTCTTCCCATTTCACCCAAGGGGTACAACCCAGAAAAGCCCCCATCTCCCAGTGAGAGGCACAGCACTGATCTCTGCTGAGCACCTACCCTGCCAATGGTGCTTTTATAGGTGATCAGAACTTGCTGACGCTGGGAAAGGTTCAGTTTGGTCAAGGTCTCAATGATGGCATCTTCATCTGTGCCTGGAAGGAACCAAGGAAAACCAGTCAAGCTGCTTGTGGCAGAACCAGAGGGCAGCTCTGGCCTTGCCCAGGGTGTGCCATTGGCCACACAACCTCACTCACATCCTTGCACAACCTGGGCCTCATCACCTGTGCACGAGTGCCTCAGCCCAGCAGGGCCACACCACAGACAGAGAAAACAAAACCTTGGCTAGAGACGTTTTTGTGGCCAAGACTTGGATTTCCAGTGGGGTTCAAGTTCCCTCCAGTGCCCTCACAGGGCAGTGGGGTGACACAAATGGCTGAACTTCCCCTCCAAGAAATCACCAGTAAAAACCTTCCCAACCAGCAGAGCTAAAAAAGGTTTAAAGTGGAGGGAGATAACTTACCAAGTCCCTTCATGGCCTTCCTTAGTGCCTCTGCCTCTTGCTCAGCACTGAAAGCTGAGACACCCTTGACTGTTGCCTAAAGCCAAAGGAGAGGAGTTATGAAAAGCAGTCACAAAGTGAGACATTCACAGAGCAGAGCTGAATTTAAAAAAAGACAATTCAAAAGATGCAAACATCTCTTTTGGAAAGTGACAGCAAGCAAAGTCTACCCTCCAAACTTGAGTGATTTTATACCAGGTTCCATCCATTCCAAAAATGAAATGGTTTGTTGCAGAAGGACTTCCCAGCCACATAAGAAATAAGCTAGAGGGACTCAACTGTATATATATATCAGTATATATATATATATTATATATGCATATATAATATCTTAATGTGGCTGCCCATGCAGTATCTGTTTTCCAGCTAATAAGGGCACACTGCCAGACATCTCTGTTCAGTCCAGCTTCTTCCCAGCAGTTTTCCATGTAAACCATAGAAGAAGCTGTTTCCAGCAAAGCCCCATTCCTGACTTCTCTAAGGGCAGTCAAGGACCATTATTCTGTGGAATTCCACACCAGAAAGTGCAGTGTTTCACCCCAAATGGTGACTCACAAACAGGTTTCTCCTGCCCCTGGTCTAGTGCAATTTCTGGGGAAATACACTTTTCTTGCTAAGCTCTTCATGTTCCCAAGAAAATCATCAGAGGTAACAGTACCACTTAACATTCAATGGGCAGAAAAGTGTTTCCCTGTCCCTGGAAGTGTTCCAGGCCTGGCTGGATGGGGCTTGGAGCAGCCTGGGACAGTGGGAGGGTCCCTGCCCATGGCTGGAGATGGAACTGGATGATGTTTAAGGCTCCTTTCAACCCAAACCATTCCAAGATTCTGCAATAATAACCATAGAAATGGCTGCCTTGTAGGCTCAACCTGGAAAGAGTAATATGCCTAGGAAGCTTATCTGGAGAAATTAATGTTCTTTGAATTATTTGAATATCTGATCTGGTTTTCCATTAACTCCCCAAAGGCAAAGGCCTGTATGAGTGGGTCATTCTCCTCTACAATGAGGAAGCAGAAAGAAGTGATAAATTCACCCCCTTGAAGGGACAGACAGTGACAGTGTCCTTCCTGTGGGTCCTTATCTGAGCTCCACTCCCCACGTTTATCAGGCCAGAGCAAAGGCTTGGCACAGGCTGGCACAGCAAACACACTCACTCACCATCCTGCTCGGAGCTGGGCAATCTGTTACTGTCTGTGTCCAGGGCACTGACAGCTGCAACAATAAAACACAGGGAGTGTCAGTTTTCTAGCAAATTATTAATAGAATGCACCTTCCCTCGAAGGTTAATGGGGTGGTTAAACACCCATCAAATTCTGTGAGGAATAAAGCAGGACTGAGAGCACAAGGGAACGCCCAGGGCAGCCTCCCAGAGGGTCCAGCCCTGCTTTGCACTGAGCAAAGGCTGCACCACCCAGGGCCAGGCTGGAGGGATGTGCTGCACACAGGTGATTAGCACGGTAATTAATGATCCTTCTCCACTGCCTGAGTGACAGCCTGGCTGAGGCTACAGGGAGAGGCACACAGTGCTGTCCTGGGGCAGAGAAAATAAAAAATTGATTGCCATGTCCTCCAAAACACACAGCCTTGACCTTGGCAGGGGAGAGCCCGAGGGTGAGCAGGGTGAGGATGAAGCAGGCTGAGGGTGAAGCAGGGTGAGGATGAAGCAGGGTGAGCAGGGTGAGGATGAAGCAGGCTGAGGGTGAAGCAGGGTGAGGATGAAGCAGGGTGAGGATGAGCAGGGTGAGCAGGGTGAGGATGAAGCAGGCTGAGGTTGCCCACACAGCCCTAACCCCTCATGCATCCTGCCTTCAGGCAGACACCGTGGTGTAGCTGAGCACACAAAGGACTGTGTCCTTCCTTGTAGGGCTGTAATTTAACTGACAAAACCCTCCAAAAACCCCAAAGCTTCCTTGCCATCTGCCCAGGGTTATTCGTTCACAATTTTGTTTGCAATCAGAGAGCCTTTGCATGAACACACCCAAAGTTCCCTGAGTCCCTGATCCCTGACAGGATGCCACATCCAGGACAAGGACAAGAACCAGGACAAGGTTCACTTCCTCTGCATCACAGCAGAGGACTGAGGAAAGGCAGACTCAAAGAGATACCCACATACAGTAGGCTTGAATTAATAAAAATAAATTGAAAAGATGCAAACACAGTGACAGCAAGTCAAGTCCACCCACCAAATGTGTGGTTTTTCCCCAGGGTTGAGCAAGTTCTCTCATGAAAGCCCAGGAGCAGAGGTGCCAGCAGTGAATGACATCTCTGCCTAGTTCTCCTCGTGGTGCTGCCCACGAGCCCAGAGAGTTGTGCAAGAGCAGGAGTGTGTTTGCTGCTGCTCCACATGACTCCCACAGACCAGGAACGCACAGGGAGAGCTGCTCAGGCCCCAGGCAAGAGCTCTCAGGCAGTTACCTGTGTGTGCCACTCGCCATGGACAGGCACCTCCACCTCACTACACCCTCTGCAATCAGGCAATTATTAGTGCTGAGGTGGCTTCCTTTCATCTGATCATAAATTCCAGTGATCAGGCTATGACCCAGACCTCAGAAAAGTAATCTTTGCTCTTCTCTAATCTTTATACAGAAGTAAAAAGCCAATTTTATTTGCTTTAGTCAGGTGGGTTCCAAATTTCACTGCTGTTTTTGTGATGGAGCTGGTCTGTACACAGAAGCAGGAATATCAGACAGGCTGGTTTAGCAAGTCAATTAGAGGGCAAAATAAAGGTCAGTGTGAAGGGAGAGGGAAATTCAGGGAAATTCCGAGCTGGCTGAAGGAAACCAAACCATGAGGAGAGGCTGCACGTACTGCACTCAAGGCAAATCCTCTCACAACATCCATTAACAGCAGAAATACCACACTGAATATTGACTGCAGGACTCTGATTTCTTCATCCTGGACAGGCAGCAGTGCAGAGCCACTGCTCAGTCTGCAGGTGCTGGTTTGCTCCTGCTGCTTTCTGTGTGAGAGTGAGCACAGAGCTTACAGGTGCAGAGCCCAGCCAGGCTGTCCTGCAGCGGCCCTGGAACCCTTCCACAGCCCAGGGGCTCTGCAGGGACTGCCCATGCTGGGGCTTTAGGTGAATGAAACTCCCCTAAGCCACCCTTTGGCAAGCAGAGAGAGAGGGAACTGCTCAGCAGATTTGCCAGTGCTCAGCAGCTTAACACAATTCCTGGTGTGCAGCTCAGTCAGGGAAAACAGCTCCAGGACAGGAACAATACTTCACTCTGTGTTTTGAAGAATTAAACTGTGCATGCAAGAGTCAGCCAGCCAGTGCTATGGTCCTGATGTTATTTGCTTCACCCCAGAATAAAGGCCTGGTACAATAAAGCTGGCAGAGAACAAGCTCCAAACACTGTGCCCAGGTGACAGAGGGCAAGTGTAGGAGGCATCCCTCCCATTACTCATTGTTTTTTTCCATGGATGATCTTAACCTGGCAGGCTTTATCAGCTAAACAGCCTGGTTTAAGTCCATATCAAACGTCCTCTAAAAGCTGAATAAACCTGATTTATCAGGAGAGTGCTGACACTCTTACATGTGCTGGCCAGTTCAAGTTCAGGCTTGCACACAGTCAGGTTTTCCTGGCTGTGCTCGGAGCACACACACAGGAACCACCAGGGAAAGTTCCAACAGCTCAAGAGGATGTAAACACAGAGCTTTTCCCTCCCAGTTTGAGCTCTCAGCGTTGCCAGCCCTGCTCCTCGGCTCTGGATGGAAACCCACGGCTCTGCGCCCCCTTTCCTTGGCAGGCACACCCCGGACCTGTGTGAGGAGTTCCTTCACTGGGTGCACGGTCACCCGAGCACAACCCGCACCCAGGGCCGGCTCAGCCTTTCCAGAGCTCGGTCACGGCGAGCTACGGCCGGGGTGCGGGATGAGCCGTGCCCGGGATGAGCCGTGCCCGGGCTGGGGCCGTGCCCGGGATGAGCCGTGCCCGGGATGAGCCGTGCCCGGGCTGGGGCCGTGCCCGGGCTGTGCCGGGTCTGACCCGAGTCTGCAGCCCAGGAAAGGATCTGCCACGAGCCCCGAGACAGCCGAGGCACCCCAGCGCCTCGCCCACAATGCCCTTTATCTGGCCACTGCCCTCACAAGGAATAAACCATGATTCTTACAGCTTTGTAAGCGCCATTCAGCCTGGGCGCTCCCGCTGAGCCGTGCCACCCCTGCCGCGCCCTCGGCGCCCCAGGACGTGCCAGCCCTGGCACCCAACAGCAACCAAAGCGCTCACTCGCTGTGCCCGGGGAAGGTCAGCCCTTCGTGCATCCCAAACTGCGGGGAAGGTCAGCCCTTCGTGCATCCCAAACTGCGGGGAAGGTCAGCCCTTCGTGCATCCCAAACTGCGGGGAAGGTCAGCCCTTCCTGCATCCCAAACTGCGGGGAAGGTCAGCCCTTCGTGCATCCCAAACTGCGGGGAAGGTCAGCCCTTCCTGCATCCCA
>JAWWLS010000092.1:347791-369254 GCA_035040975.1 Myioborus melanocephalus
CCAAACTGCGGGGAAGGTCAGCCCTTCCTGCATCCCAAACTGCGGGGAAGGTCAGCCCTTCCTGCATCCCAAACTGCGGGGAAGGTCAGCCCTTCCTGCATCCCAAACTGCCCCCGGTCCTTGCTCAGCCCGGGCAGGGCTGCCCCAGCCCCGCGGCACCGCTGGCACCGCTCCCGCTGCAGAGGGGGACTGGCACCTTCCCGGGCACCGCCGGCCGGGCAGCCCCGTGCCCATGCCAAGGAGGACGCTCGGCACTCACCTGCTGTCCCTGCGGTCCCTGGCACGGATGGTGAGCGGCGGTGGCTGTCCCGGGTGGAGAAGTCCCCGCCCTGGCGACACGCGGCAGTGACGTGAGGGAGCTCCAGCCCTGCCCTGCCCATCCCTGAGCCCTGGGTTGGGATCCGGAGCAGGGAGAAGTTCCCGGGAAGCCTCACTCGCCCTGCACCTTTGGGATTAGCCCCAAAGTGCCCTGCCCTGAGCCCTGGTTGCGATCCAGAGCAGGGATAGCGTCACTCACCCTGCACCTCTGGGATTGACCCCAAAGTGCGCTTTAGGGTTTCACGGAGGGCTGGCAGGCTGGGATGGCATTTCCCGCAGGAGTCCCCGGAGCAGCGGGGCTGTGCCTGCCGGCTCCGGTCCCTCACTCCTGCCCGCAGCAGGGCACAGCCGGGGGGAGCCAGGGGCACGGCGGCGTGGGGCACACGGGCAGCAAAACCCTCGAGCAGAAGTCCCGTTCCTCCCCGGTGTCGTTTGTGGGGATTCCTGATCTGTACGTGCCTCCTGTGCTCCCGCAGCCCCTCTCTGGCTCTCCAGCATCCTCACCCCTTGTCTAAGAACTCTGCAGGATTTCATTTAGGATGGTTCTTTGCATAACAATTATTCATTTTGCCCCATAAATGGCAGTGCCCTCAAGACAAAACCCTACAGGCAAAGCGATTTCAGTTTTACCCTTCCAGGGTCAGCCATGGACGGGATCACAGGGCTGACACAGGGAAATCAGCCTTGCAATAAAGATTCCTTGTCTTCAAGTGTTTATCCTCAGCACCTTTGGTCTCCTCTGGTGCCAAACGTGCTGTTATGATCATGGGCAAACCGAGCCTCTCAGTATTTTCCAGCTCTGTCTCATCCCTGTGCCTCCTTGCCCGTGCTCCTTGGCTGGAAGGGACCTAAATTTAGCAGCCTGGATGTGGGCAGGCTGTGCCTGGCTGAGCATGTCTGTGTGGGTGATTTATTACAGCTCCTGCTGCAGCTCAGCTCCCAAAGCAGCTCCACAGAGCCCAGCACCTACTGCTGATGCAAGGGGATGGAGCAGGGAACAGAAACCAGGCTGGAGCCTCAAGCCTCTCCCTGTGCACTGCAGAGCCTCTCTCCTTGCAGAGTCTGGCACCTGACCCTGACCAGGATTCAGTGTGGACCAGCCCATGTAAACTGTTGCTAAGGAGAAACTTTTCTCTTTCCTTCATCTGTGAAAGTTTCCATTCTCAGCCCTTCTCCTCACGTCAGCAGTCCCTGCTTTGGGCCCGTTTTAATCCCCCAGCAGAATTGCTGTGTTTCTCCATTTTACATTGCCAGGGATTATTTTAGCCTGTGTATTTTCATCCTTCTGTTTGCTTCCCAGTCTCTTCAGCCCTGAGGACTGGAAGGCTCTGTCACTGCAGTCACTGGTATATGCAATAGTAATTATTTAAAACCATAAGTTATTAATTTTCTTTACAAATTAGTTAAATATTGCACCAATCCTCCCATTCATTATTTTCACAATTTAACCTTTTCTTTCCCTCTGGCAGAGGCACCAAGTAGGAGGAATATTTGAAGATACAAAGTGTTTGTGTGGATGTATTTGGCCACCTGGAATTAGTCATGTAAGTGTATTCCATTCAGCAGCCAGATCCTGACACATCACACAGCCAAGTTCCTGTAATCGTGGCTGGTTGTGGGTGCTGGCTCCAAAGCCATCTGATTCAGTCACGAATATTTGGACCAGAAAGGAAAACAAAAAGGCACAAAAGCTTCTGAGGATGCTGAGAGTTGTCTGAGCTTCTCTGGAAGGTGGACAGAATGACAGGGGGTTAAGGAACCCTGTTGTACCTTGCTCCAGGAGGGTGAAGGGTTGTTGCTGTATTTTCCTAGACAAGGCTCAGGTGACAAAGCTTTGTCTCTCCAGGGGTCCTTTGTGCAGGGTCTGCTCAACTTTCAGCTTTGTCTTCATCTCTGAAAGGATGGAAAGGCCATGGTTATTCTCCAGGACCTCCAGCTGCAGGGTATCACTGGCTGGAATAGCTTTGCTGTCCTTGCATGAACAGAGGGACAGCAGGGGACAATCCCACCGTGCCCTCAGTGCAGTGACAGAGCACATTGCTCTTCTGTTCACAGATACTTCATTTGTCTGTCCATTATCCTAACCAGCCTTGGTTTAAAGCTCTCGACCCCCCAGACTTTACTCAGTTACACACATGCTCTCCATTCCCTCCCATCCTGCTGTCCTGCCACCTGCAAAGGACCTGATGAAAACTAAAGGTCACAGAAAACCAGGGAGGGCAGTGTGCATGAAGTAAATACCTTGGGCTCAAGAGCAGCCCTTTAGGGAGGGGTATTTCTTCAGTCCCACAATGAGAACAGAGCTGAACCTCTAGAAAATGGCAGCATTTGTTTTTGCCAGGAGGACCTGACCTTTTAAATTTGCACCTCAGAGAGCAAAGGAGCCTTGTGCTAGGAGGAGAGATTTTCAGTGTGCCCTTTCATCAGCAGGTACCTGCCTTCAGCTCCAGAGGAGCAGCCTCACCTCACTCACTGAGCTCCAGATTCTGACACTAATGAACTCATTCTCCAAGGGAGGGTCAGAATCTGGCCTTTGGGGATTAAACTGGTGTTTTTAGGAGGTTCATAGGGGAAGTGCTCATTTTCATACCTGTGCACTGGCAGTTTGCAAGAAGCAGCCCCTGAAAATGGGGTGATTTAAGGGTTGCACAAGTGCTGTGGGAGTGTGCTGGATGCTGTGGCTCAGTCAGTGCTGTCTCCATAGCAGCAGCACCTGAAGGTAGGGTGGAGGCTGAAAACCAGCCCTTGCTTTTCCAAGCACTGAGTCCTGTGTGCCTGTAAGAGGGTAAATTCTCATTCCATGTATTAATATCACAATAGTCCCAAAGTGAACTGCAGTTGTTAGGGCTCCCTGCAGACATCCAGGGGCACTTCTGGCCCCCAGAGCCAGGTGTGTCCTTACCTGCTGTTCAGCACTGTGGAAGGTGAAACAGCCACAAGTTTGAGGGGTTTTGGGGAAGGCCTTAGGAAGAGGCAGCCTGGGGCTGTTGATCCATGACTGGAGTAGAGCCCTTTCAACACAAAGAGAGGAAGGAAGATGAAGCACTCCCAGACCTAGGTAAGCAGAGCTTATTTGAGTGGGAAAACTGAGCTATTCCAACTCACATAAGAAACTGGAGTGTTCTTAACTCTTCATAGCCACTAGAAACACTGCTTGTGCACTCAGCACTATCAGGGGAATGCACAGCACTCTCCCTTTCAGCAATCCAGGCAGGATTTAGAGCCCTGAGCACAGCATACCAGCTCTGCTATGCAAGTCAAAGGCTCTCTGGGTAGATTACATAAACATAAATGTCACACAAGGCCAAGAAGGAGCTGGGGAGCAGAACTGATTTGAGAAAACTCCTGTAAGCCAAGATGCCTTTAAAACAAGAGACCCCTTGGGCACAGGGCTGAGACAATGAGCTGCAAGGGGAGACAGTGATGAGCAGTGCAAGGATGAGACAGCCAGGAGTCGAATTCCCTTTCAAGTGTGCTTCACTCAGCAGGCTCTCAAGGTGGGGATGCTCGTGTTGGGCAGCCCGGGAGGGGATCCCAGCCCTCCCACAGCTCCTCAGGCTCACAGCTCTCACAGCCCCTCGGCGGGGGCTGCACACAGCGCTGTCCCCACATATGCTGGGCTGACCCTGCCCCGGGTGCCCACCCACTCTGCCTCTCTCCCACTGAGACACTGGAGGCTGCGCTTGGCCACGGGCCCAGGCTGCTGCTTTCTTCTCATCACTGAGCTATAAACAGCAGGGAGTGCAAGCAGACCGGGCCATCGGTGCTCTCATGGCTTCACTGGCTGCCTCTGGCCCAAAGGAGTCAGCAAAACCCTCCAGAGAGGCAGGGGGCTTAACCAATGTTTACTTTAATTAGCATACTTATCGTTCTGAGGAGGAAATGAGTAGCTGTCACTTTTTCTTAATTAATATCTGCCTCCACGTAGTTTAATCTCACTTAGCTGCTCTGTAATTTGGCCATGACCCAGCTCTAGGGGATGGAAACAGAGCCATGACCGCCCAGCTCAGGACGGCTTTTCCTGACCCTGCATTTAAACAGAAGTGAGCAAAGGGCGTGGGCAGAGCCGGGTGAGGCAGCTCGGGGCAGGAGGAGCCCCAACAGGAGCCTGACCCTGGAAACACGGCAGATAAATCCCTTCTCAGGGGGAACCCAGCCTGCAAAGTTCCCTCAGTGCAGCAGCAGCTGCTTTAAGGCACAGAGTGGAGCTGTGGTGCAGAGTCAGGCTCCTTGCCAAGCAGGGCTGTGTCCCAGCAGGGCTCCATGCCCTGGCTGCACACAGGGGCAGCCCAGGCTGCTGCATCCCATGCACGGGAGCCTGCAGAGCTCAACCAGCTCCAGTATGGGTGGGAGAGCCACTGCTGGGGATGGAAGATTGGCCTCCAGCCACAGGAAGCCACTGCTGAGCCTGTGAGGATGTCCTGCAAGGGCAAACGGGAGCACCAAGGAGCTTCCAGTTCCTAAACATGTGAAATACAGATCTGAGCTCTGGGGTGTTTTTGTTCCTGTGCACAGCTCTGAACCCAGTAAAGCCCAGCTCCATGAAAGTGTGCTTGAGAACTGACCTTTTCCTGGGGGTGATGGAGATCACTGGTGGTTTTTCTGCTCATACTAATAGTGTTTGGGGGCCACTGCTGTGCACTTGGGAAGAAATCCTTGAAATCCAGAAAATCACAGGCAGAGAGATGATAGAACAGTGGCTCTATTCCTTGCTGGTGAGAAGCTTAACAGAGGTTTTTTTGCAGTAAATGTATATTTAAAGAGACACAGAATTGTGGAATGCATTGGGTTGGGAGGGACCTTAAAGCTCATTTTGTTCCAAGCTCCGTGGCAGGGACACCTTCCAGTGTCCCAGGATGCTCCAAGCCCTGTCCAGCCTGGCCTTGGGCACTTGCAGGGATCCAGGGGCAGCCTCATCGCCCTCACAGCGAGAAATTCCTTTCTTATATCCAATCTGAATATCCCCTCCCTCACTTTGAAACAGTTACCCCTATCACTGCGTAAAAAGGGCTCTCCCAGCATCTTTACCAAGACAAGCATTACCGCGTGATTAAGACCTCACGACTGTGCGGTGAATTCAGGAAGATGTGGCCGTGGCTGTTTCCCCAGCCGGTGAAGGCACAGCGAGCCCGGGGAGCTGCGCCAGCTCCGCTCTCCATCGCTGCCCGAGCTCTCCAGAAGGGGCCAGTGTGCCCTCGCCTTTCGGGCCGCAGGAAGCCTGCCCGGGCCTGTGCTTTTATTTAGAAAATGCTGAGCTGTCCGGAAAGTTTGATGAAGAGGGACGCAGCTGTATTAACGCGCTTCTTCCTGGGGATTGAATGCATTTTCTGAGCGGCGCAGGAGGAGCAGGGACGGCGGAGACAAAGCGCAGGGGAGCAGCTCTGCTGACCGCACTCGGGTATTTTAAACCTCGCGTCATGGGATTTCAGCAGCTTAAAACGCAGTGTTTGGGATCGAGTGCATTAGTCAGAGGCTCCTCTCTGCAGCACAAGCCCGGCAGCGCTCTGGAGTCGCTGTGACACGGCAGGAGCAGCGGGCCCGGTGTGTGCTGCGGGCACAGAGCAGCTTGTGCACCTTGAGGCTCAGCTCCCTGTGATCCCTGCGAAGGTCACTGGGGCTGCAGCCGAGCCTGGAGCCTCCTGGAATAAAGAACATCCTCAGCGTGTGCGGCCGGGGAGGCTCCCTGTGCCTTTGCTCCCCAGAACGGTCCTGGTGGGCTTTGTGTGCCCGTGCGTGGGTCTGGCACTGCCTGCACTGCACTGCAGGGATGGTTATAAAAAGCCCTCTCGGAGCCAGGGAGGAGGCTCAGCAGTGCATCTGCAGCTCTCTGCATGCAGTGGCTTTTATCTTCTTTACTTGGAAATGACTCATTTCCCTGTACTGTACAGAGATGCCCAATTTCCTTGGAAATGGTTCAGTTCTGCAGAGTCCCCAGAAATCCCCAGTGATGGGGCCCAGTTTTTGCACTGGGTGTTCCACCTGTCTTGAGAGATGCCTGGGGATTTTCACAGGTTAGAGAAATTAAAAAAATAATTCAAAATAACGGATAGAAGCAGCTGAGACTTTACTCAGTTCATATTTATTCCGAAGGGCACATGAACCTTCTGTACTGAGCTCTGGCAGTTAATTCATCACAGAGCCCAAAGCACAGCCAAGCATGTTTCACGCAGATTGAAGGCTGCAAATGAAAAAGGACTGCTTGCACACGTGTGCTGCCTGCCTGGCTGCAATCACTGCAGCTCCAGCTGTGTGGACTTGGGCTGCACTTGGAAATGAGGGGCAGCCAGGAGCCACCCAGCAAATAATGGGTGACTGAAGTGGTCAAAGGAGACCTTTGGGGTCTGCAGGGTGGGCTTGTGGGCCCATACCTTTAGGACCTGCTGAGGATGAGGATGGTGGAAGAGGTGCAGCATTATCCACAGTGAACAGGCACAGTGGCTCAGCACAAAAACAACTGTAGTGACTGTGCTGTCAGATCTGTGCATCTGTGCATTGCTGAATGTTGCCACCAGCAATTTTACCTGCCTGTTCTCAGAGCCATATGCATCTTAAAAGCCTTCAAACACTGTGAGGAAAAACCCAATTAGCCCCATTTATAACAGGCTGATCCAATCTCCCTGGCATTGCTGGAAGCCCAAAGCAAGGCCAAGGGCTGTGTGAAGGATAAACATTTTTGTCACGCCAGCAACCAGGCCTGGCCTAGCCTGGGGACAGGGGCTGGAGCAGGATGGCTGTAGTTATTACCATAATACAGGAAATAATAGTCATTGGGAAAATGGGACCGTGCTTTGATTTCCTCTTCCATCCCAGTCAGAGGGGAGGAAGGAGAGTGGTGCTGTCATGGAGGTATTCATTTGGCAGCCAAGTGCTGCTTGGGTTTTGTATTCTGGCGCTTCATTCTGGAAAAAATCGATTTTTGCCATTTTAACATTTCCCTTTGCTGTTTGAAATCCCAGCTCCGACCTTCAGTAGTGTGTGAGGAGTCGGCTGCTCTGGATGCCATAAACTTGGAAAATCTCCTCATTTCTGAGGAAAAAATGCTGAGAAGAACCCAAAGTGCATTTAAACTGAGTTTCCCAAGATCTGAGCTCAACCAAACCTTTCCAAAGCCTGACCCAATGGCTGTGGGCTCTGGAGGAGCTGCAGTGCCCCTGAGGAGCAGCTTGCCAGGCAGGAAGGAGGATGAAGCTGTAATTCAACAGCAAATCCAAGGCATAGGTTGTACTAAACCAGCTACCAGGTGTAAAACACTAAAGATATTTTAAGGGCTTGGGATATCTCTGCTTTCAGGATTTTTTCTCAGGCTCTCAAAGCAGGCGCTAGCAGGGCCTGTGTGAAAATAAGCCTTGCGCTTCAGGTTAATCCCAAGATGTCACAGCAATGGCTTTTTATTATTATATCACAAAAACATCGCCTTTAGCGCATTTCTTCAAAGATAAACGTAAGTGCCCGTCACCATGCAAAGCCCGAATGTGGGCCGTGGTTCCTCACGGAGAGGAGGACGCAGAGCCCCCGGGTCCCGTCCGCTGTCCCGGGGGCAGCCTCCGGTCCCGGCGGGTCTGAGGGGCGACCCCGGCCCGGGCGCTCCGCCACAGCGCCCCCTGCGGGCCGGAGCCGCGCGCCATGCCGGGACTTGTAGTCCGCAATGCCGCGGCACGGAGAACTACCGGCCCCAGCGTGCCGCGCGCGCCGCCGCCATCCCGCCGAGCCCCGCTCCCCCTCCCGCCGCACCGTGGGGCGCTCCGGGGGCTGCGGGACGGGACATCCCGGGACGCGACATCCCGGGACAGGGCGGAGCGGGACGGGACGGGACGGCCCGGGGCGGCGGGGCCGGGCCCTGCCGCCGGCGGAGGCGCGGGGGCGGCGCTCCCGACGGCAGCCGGGACTTCCTGTGACGGCCCATTTCCTGCTCGGATGGGGCCGGCGGGGGGCGGCGGCGGCGGGGTCGGTCCCTGTCCCTGACGGGCTCGGTGATCGCCGGTGACGCCGCCAGGCAGCGATGCGGGCCCCGGGCCCTGCCGGCAGCCGGCCCCCGCCGTGACCCGCTGGGGCTGCGCAGGCCGGCCCCGCGGGGCGCATGGAGGCACCCGCCGCCCTCTGCGAGGTACCGGGCAGGGTCCCTGCGGGCCGGGGCTCGCGGCGGGGCCCGCGGGGTGACGCCGCAGGCCCGTTATCCCCGCTGCTTTTGCAGGTGTGACTCCGCGGGGGACAGCGCGGCTCGGCCCCGCCAGGCCGGCGGCCCCGGGCCCCCTCAGCGGCCGCGGCAGGAGCCGGAGGGCTCGGCACCGACACCGGCATCGCCCCGCGGCCGGCACTGCCGCCTCCTGAGACATGAAGAAGTTCTTCGACTCTCGCCGGGAGCAGGGCGGCTCCGGGCCCGGGGCGGGCACCAGCGGCGGCGGCGGCGGCAGCAGCGGCCCGGGCAGCGGCTACATCGGCCGGGTCTTCAGCATCGGCCGGCACCAGGTCACCGTGGACGAGGTGCTGGCGGAAGGTAAGGGCCCGCTGCCGTTCCGAGCGCTCCACGGATGCTGATTTTCCTTCCCCAGGCTGGAAGGGAGGCCTTGGGCTGTCCCGGGCACCCAGCCTGCTCCTTGACCCCCAGATTCCTGAATATTTCATTGTCCTTGGCAGAATTGCAGTCCACTGGTGTCTGTAAGCTGACGTGTCTGGTCTTGCCATCTGTAAATCCGGTGTGGGTTTGGTAGATTCGGCTCTTATTTTTAATGCTTTAGAATTTGGGGGATATTTATAAGTTGTTTCCCACTTCTCCTAAAGTGGGAGTTAAAAAAACCAAAAGAAACACCGAAACCAAAATTGTCAAATATTTTGGTGCAGAACAAGATGCTGTAAATAAAGAAAGCAGTGTCCTTCACTGTTAAACTTTCTTCAGCTGTTACCTCCTTTCCCAGCTCAAGCAGAGAGGATTAAAACACTGGAGTAAATTCCTTGTAGCTGTGTTATGCACATAGGTAGGCTGAGCAGGACTGGCTGTGACCTGGGATGAGGGATTTCTCTGTGTGTGGGAGGTCTGCAAGGGGAAGTGGTGATCCCAGTTGCCTTTTTTCTTTTTTTTTCCCCCCCGAATAAAACATTTAGAGACCTAAAAATGAATCGCGTTGCAGAACTCATGACGTGTGCAGGCCTTGCAGTGCAGCAAGCTGCTGGTGGCATTTGTTTAATTGTAACCAGCTCTGCTGCCTGAACTATCATTTTACGTTTCATTTGTTGGGGCTGTGAGGAGCCTCCTGAGTGGCTCTGCCTGGTAACCTTAGCCTCGACCTTCAGAGGGATGTTGGCCTCTTTGGAGCTGCTCCTGGTCCCTCCTGCGCAGCATCCTGGGCAGGTTTAGTCCAAACAGTTTTGTTTTGATGGGAGGGAGAGCAGAGCTGCTGGGAGAGAGCTGAGTGGGAGGACCTGTGTTGGCTTTTACAGAAAGAGCCCTAAAATGGAAAAGGGACTCTGTGTACGCTGCCTGTGTTCAGATTTGTAAGAATTCACCACGGTGTACAAGAAAATAGGTCTGTGCCTGTTTCTCAGACTTGGTTTCTGATGTGTTCTGCTGAGAGGAGTACCGAAACCAGGCTTTTACCTAGCAACTGTAGTGATTGTTTTTCCCCTTGAAATTTGCAATATAGGTTTGGCTGGACTGATATTTCCAGGGCCCTTTTGGCCCTGGAAGCTGAGGACCTACATGAGCTGAAGTTGAGAAGCTGTCAGTCTGCCTTTAATGCAGGATGGCCTCATCCTGGTGCCATGGGAAGGCAGAGGCTTTTTTTGCTGATGAGTAATGTGCTGGCAGGTTCTGCCCTGGGAAGAGCAGCCGTGTGTCACCGGGCTCTCCTGCTGCTGCAGAGGTGGAGGTGGGAGCACGGATTGCCTGGGAGGGGAGAGCCTGCCTGCCTGTCCTGGGGGAGCTGCTGCTTCTGGGGCTTTGCCCTGCATCTCCTGGGATGGAGCCTGGCCTGCAGCTCTGGGCTCCTTGCATGCAGGCTGGGCACAGTGAAGCTGAGAGGCAGAGGGAGTTCTTCAGGTGAAAGGTGCTGCCCAGGTGCCTCCCTCCTGGTGTGAAATCCTTCTGTGTGCAGAGCAGAGCCTCCCAGGGGCACGAGCAGGGGGTGGTGTGTTGGTTTGCAGGTTGTTTTGTTGGTGTTTGTGCTGGGGAGCAGCGTGGCTCAGGAGCCTGCAGCTCTGGCTGTGCTGGTAAACAGCCTTTTCTGCCTGACTCAGCTGGAGACCTGGGGAGCTCGTGGGCAGCCCAGTCCCTGCACTCCTGACGTCTGGAACTCGGCTGGAAAAGCTCTCTGTATCTGCAGTGGTGCTTCAGCAGTGCTGAACAGGCAGCTCCTGGCTGTTTCTGCTGAAAGGAAAAGTCCCCTGGGAAGCCCTTTGTAGGAGGAGTATCCTGTCTGGGAAGGAAGGACCTCTCATCCCAGTTGTGGGGAGGGCTGTGTTTAGGTGCAGCCTGTGAAACATGACAAAAACGAGCTGTAAAAGTGCCTGAAAGAGAGAACCAGTGGAGTGATGAATGGTGTGCAGGAGACTCGAGTCAGACCAGAAGTTTTGGAGATGAAGTGTTGGGATTTGGCTCTGCCTGTCAGAGCTGTGCCTGGTCACCCTGAATTCTGCTGAGCAACCCTGCTGCTGAGGAGTGCTCTGGCTGCAGCACTGCCTGTGCCAGTGCCAAACAGCTCCATGTGCCTCTGGGCTCTGGTGGAGATCCCCCAACACACCTCCTGGAAAACCTGCATGGTTTAACCCCTCCACCCCTCAGAAAGAGTTCTGTCTGGATGCTTGCCTGCCTGGGCAGGGAGGAACATCCCCTGCTTTGGGAAGGAAGGAGATGGGGATAATGCAGAAGGAATTTGAGGGGCTGGTTGTGGTGTTAGGATGTGATAAATCAGTGGGTTTTTTACAAACAGGGTGTTGCAATAGGTGATTCCTGGTTGGGTCCTTGTAGCTCTCCTGCCCTAATCCGTATAACAGCACAAATAATCTCTTGAACAATTCCCCCCAGAGTTTGCACAAGGATTAGCTGTGGTGGGAGGGCAGTGCTGCTGGCCCTGGGGTCTGCAGGGCCAGGTTTAGCTGCACAGTGCCCCAGTATGGGCTCAGGGCTGTTGTGGCTGGTTTTGGGGTGAGTGGTGTGTCACAGAGCTCTTGCAGTGTGGGGCTGAGTCAGGCTGCAGTCTTGCTGTTTTCTTTCTGAAAAGAAACCAGAACAGTGTTGGTCCAAACCAGGTACTGCTCTTTGTTTCTGCCTGTGTGTAGGGGAAAATCCAAAACACCAGAACCCACCCCAGAGCCCCAGGCTGGAGCTCTAGGGAGGTTTGATCCCCATCCCTCTGCTGGGGCTCCAAGCAGCAGGAACACTGAGAAGGGTGTTGCCATAAATGAGGAATTTGCTGGAGTTTGGGAGAGCTGTGTGTGTGGCAAAGGGCACGGGTGAGCTAACCCAGGCTGGGGTTAGTCCCAGTGTCCCATTTTTGGGGGCCTCTGTGTTTTGTGTGACTCTGTGCTCAGTGTTGTGGGAGTGCTGGGCTGACCCGAGGTGTGTAAACATTGCTGGGCACGTGTTTGAGCAGGGTTTGTTTGTCTTGCTCTGCTTCTGGCAAAAACTACAGGCTGAGTTTGTGCAGGCCTGTGAGAAGTTACTTTTAAAATGAGTTGTACTTTTTTGAAGGTCTTTTCCCCTTCAGGTGTGTAAGTAAGGGGTTCAGGTTTGATAATTGTTGGGTGTCTCACTGTGGTTTTTCAGGTACATGCCTGTGTGCTGTAGCTGGTGTTGATCTGAAAGCATTTAATGGTGGGTATTACAGACCAGTGCCAAGTCACAGAATCATGTTTGCCAGCTGTGTTTTTTCCTCTGTTTTGAAAAGGAGGACACTGTGGGCTCCATCCTGACGTTCCTCAGCAGAGCTGCAGGGCAGTGCCAGGGGAGCAGCTGGGAGTGCCCAGGCTGTGCCCAGGCTGTGCCCTGCCTGCCCAGGGCTGTGCCTGGCCTGAGTGCAGAGGGTTTCTGCTCACCCCTGCTCTCCCTTGGCACCTCCTTCCCCTGAAGTCACTGCAAACACACGTGAGCCTCTTCTGAAATAATTTCACTTTAAAGCAAACCCCATCTCAGGAACGTTTTGCAGATTTATGTGATCCTCAGCCCAATTTCAGTGTGCTTGGGTTCAAGACTTTGCTTTGAAGTGTATTTTGTGAGTTACTGCTTTCCAGCTTCAGCCAAGGGCCAGCTGCTAATCACCTGACCAGGGACATTTGGATTAGGAATTAAACTGTTTCTGCTCTTGGAATGGGACATGTGATTCTTATTTTTAATTTTTTCCCCGTTTCTTGTGGGGCAGAACATGCACTCTGCACTGTGCTCTGCCAGGTAGGATGTTTGATTCTGTGTTCCAGCAGTCTGATTTTCTGTTTTTCTGAGAGTAGAAGCCAGGGGAGCTTGTGAAGGATCCCAAGGGAGTTCTTTGCTAAGTGCTGAGGTATCCCAGGTGTTTTGGTGCTTTTAGCAGCACAGCTTTTGCTGGGACAGTGTGTGCTGAGATGTACTCAGGGAGGAAAAGCAGGTGGTGGTGGATTTGAGTGTGTCAGAAGTTGTGTGGCCTGGCCTGGCCCGTGGGCTTTGTGCATTGTGTCCCAGAAGGGGGCTGGTTCCTCATGGAGCAGCTTGGCAGATCAAAGCTGCTTTACAGGCAGGGCTGGCCCAGCCAGTCCCCATCCCAGGAAGGAGCTTCCCTGTGGAACCAGGAGAGTTCTGTCTCAGCAGTCCTGCTGTGAAGCTGTCAGTATAAGGAAGCCAGGTTTGGGATTCTGGCTGGGGTAACACTTGGTTTAACTCCAGCTGGGGTCTCACAGAAGTGTTCTGGTGGTTTAAAGGAGCAGGCTGCCAGCCTGTGTTGCATGTGCATGTTTCTGTTGTGGCATGGCCTGCTCCCCTGTGTGCAGGAGCTGTCAGCAGCTCCAGGAGAGCAGGTGGGAAGTTACAAATGTGCTGAAGACAAGCTGGAATCCCCTGTGGATTTAGCACTTCTTGCCTTCCAGGCTGAGCCACTGCATGAATCATGGCTAATGAGGGGTCAGCCCTGGCTGGGTGCTGCACACTCGTGTTGGGGCTGGGAGCTGCTTCCCTTGAAGGTGACTTTATTCCAGGGTGGGTGCTGTGGGCAGGCTGGGGCTGTGCCCGTTGGGAGGGCAGTGTGCCAGCTGCAGGGCTGGTGCTGCTGCTCTGGAAAGTCACAACCAATTTGCCTTCTCCTGTGTAAGTGTTTACTTGTGTCCCACACGTGGAAGGAGACAGGAGATCTCTGAGGAGAACATGCCATAAGCAAAACTGGTTTATGGAGGGGTTATCTTCTGATAACAAGAGGTAACTGAGTGCCTTTCCCAGGAAGGGCTGCTGCCTTCCTGGGATGGGGGAAGCACAGGATGTCCTTGTGCTGGTATCATGCTGGAAACCAACCTCCTTGGATCAGATACTGCCTGCTGTACTTCTTGAGAGTGGGAACAATACTGACAGTGATTTACAAGCACAAGGAAAAGATTTGGAAAGGCTTAAGTGAGGCACTGCAAGGTAATTCTCATTTGTGGCTTTCTGTCATGATGGAAACTTTCTCCTTTTGTAGGAGGTCCAGGAATTGCCACCACTAAATGAAATGAAGGTTATTGTTAGCTGCCCTCAGTGTGATGCAGCAGAGGGGAGCTGCTGCAGCTCCTCTAGTGCCAGCAGCTCTCCCCACCCAGAGTGCCTGAGCCCTGGCACAGCCTGTGCGTGTGTCCTTCCACCCCTTTGAGGGCTGCTGGGAACTCAGATAGCAGGTGAAGCAGTGCAGAGCATGTGTGGCCAAGTCAGGAGCTGATCTCTGCCCTCCCAGCCTGGCTGCTCTCATTGCACTCTGTGTTTCCTCTCGAGTGCTGCCTCCCTGATTTCAGTGAGCTCTTGGCACACGTGGGATTTGGGTGTCAGTTCACACTGGCTCTGTGGCAGAACCCCTGCTGACACCAGGACCCTGGGCCATGTGTTGCAGGATTGCATTAAAGACATTTTTGGAACAAGATGCTCATGGCATCTGCTTTGTTTCATGCTTTTGCAGAAAGAAATGACGTACCAGTGACGGGTGATCTCATAGATTAAAAATAAAAAAAGCCATCAGCAGCTGAGTTCCCTGAGCAGGGATTTGTGTGTGCATCCCCTCACAGCTGAGCTGGGAGCTGCCTGTGCTGTGCTGAGGGCAGGTAGAGCTGCTCTCCATTCATGTTAGTCACACACCAGCTTCCCTTCCCAAAGGCCTGTGGTAGGGCGCAGAGTGAACTCAGAGCAGTGTGACCAGCTGTTCTCCAGGGTGTGAGAGCAAAATCAGGATCTTCTGAGGCTCTCTAATTGCACAGCTGCTGTTCAGCTATCATCTCAGCTTGTCTCTCCTTCTGCAGGCAGAGTGATGCTTGCAGGGCTGATGTGTGCTTTTGCTGCACAAATGGCAGCAGTGAAATAAACCCAGGCTTGTCTCAAAGATGTGCAGAATGCTCCATGAGGACATGATGTGCCTGGTTCCTGTGGCTGTCACTGAGCATCAGTCTCTCCAAGGCACCAGAGCAGGCAGGAGGAGCCCTTGGTTGGTGTGTTATACATGTTTTTGGGACTTCTCTATCCCAGGTTCTGTAGGGGAGCTGTTCAGATGTCCATGAGAGTGATGGGCACTTCCAGAGTGGTTTGAAATTCTTAAAAGGAACACAAGAGATCAGTGCTGATGTGAGAAGCACAGAAATGGAGACCTTTGCCTTCTGTGCCTTCTGTGCATGACCTCCCTGCTAATCCAGTGTTGGTTGAGTTCCCTGCTGTGACCCTCTGAAGGATTAGTGGCTGCTGGCTGGGGCCATGAGGAGCTCTCTGGCACTGAGCTGCTCGTGAGCTGGGTCCATGGCAGCTGCTCCCTCATGGCCACAGCAGGGTTATTGTGGCTGCTGCTGGCCCAGGCTCTGCTCTGGTGACTGTGTGACACCAGGGCTCTGCAGATGGCTGCTGCCATGGGCAGTACCCCGAGATTGTTCAAGAGAACCCTCCCTGGGGCTGGAAGGATCTGTGACACACCTGTGTGTGTGCAGGGCCTCAGCTGCTGCCACGTTTGCCTTTTCAGCCAGCTGATGGGATCCTGCTGGTTCCTGTGGCTGGGGCTTTTACTGGTTGTGTGTGTAAGGAGTGAAGAAATGCATCCCAGGGCCCTGGTGTGTGGGGTGGCAAGGGCTGGAGCAGGGCAGGACAGGCAGGTCACACTGCCCTGTCATCCTTGGGGACAGTTCTGGGAAGAACAAAGCTGCTGAGTGTTACAGCCTGTTGAATCTGAGTCAGCAGATGTGCTTGGCTATGTGAACATGAGTTTGCCCTGCTGTTCCTGTGCTGCACTACCTGCTGCAGTTTGAGGTGCTGAGCTGTTCTGCAGAACACAAAGGCTCTGGGTGTGAGGTGTGCCACAGCCTGTGCCACAACCTGTGCCACAACCTGTGCCCCAGCCTGTGCCTCTGTGCCCCAACCTGTGCCCCAGCCTGTGCCTCTGTGCCACAACCTGTGCCCCAGCCTGTGCCTCTGTGCCACAACCTGTGCCCGTCCCCTCTGCAGAACAGACACACAGATGGTGCCAGGGAGGTTTATCAAATTATTTGTCAAATGAGAAGCTGAAGCCCATGAAGATGAAGCCATTTGATAAGGGCTGTGGAGCAGAGCAGGGACAGTCTTGTATTAAATGCAAATAGAACTCCTTGCCTGGTGTTTTAATCACAGGTCATTAATATTCATGTCACCATAGTACCCAGGAGCTTTTATCATGGACCAGGGCCCTGTGTCACATAATGCAAATACAGAGCAGAGCCTGGCCCTGCTCCCTGGGGGTTCCTGGCCCTTCCCTTGGTCCCAGGCACGCTGCTGTGCTGCTGCCTCTGCCTGTTCAGAGGCTGTGAGGAACCAGCAGCTGGGATGGCTGTACAGCTCATCATGGTGTGAGGGCTGACACACAGGATCTCAGAGACCTCAGAAACACACAGACTCAGCCTTGCTCACCCAGCTCTCAGCAGCACATGTGACAGGAGTAAATGTATTGGACTTCTTTAAAAATTAAAATGATGGTAGCTTTGAAGGGGGACAGGTGGTTGTTTTCTGTCTCTTGCTTTTGTTTTAAATTTAACATAAGAAGGCTTTATACCACTGTACCTTTGAAAGTTTTTCTGCAAGTGATGCATTTAGTGATATATTTATTATTTAAGTTGGGATATAAATAAGTAAAGCAGTTATTTAAGTTCATTTGAACTGATGGATTCAATCCCCAGTGGTTACAGGCTTGGTGGGTAACAGTCACAAGACTGCAGGTTCTGGACCCCTGCAGCTGTTTTCTGTTCCTGGACACCTGACAAATGATCAGACCAATAGTTCAAACCTCTCCCTCTTCACCTGTGCATGTGTGGACAGCTCAAAGCCCTGTTTCATGTACAGCTGATATTTTTTCCCATTAAATGCTGAATGCTGGATCCTTTGTGCTCCTGGGGGTGCCTGGTGGGATGGTGGACACCTCTGTCCATGCCTGGCATGCACTCAGGAGCTGAGAAGTTCATTGCCGTCCTCAGGGGTGGATTGGCATCTGCCCTGCAGAGGAATGGCATGTGTCCTTCAGCTGTGTTTTCCTGTTACTCAGGGGGTGGCACTCAGTGCCCCAGGGCCACCTGTGAGCTGTACTTCCACAGGTACCCTGCATCACCTGGCATTCCTGGAAAGGTGAGCCATGGATTCCTGGCTTAAGGGGAGGGAGCTGTTGGAGAGGAGCCCCCATGCCCTGCTGTGGAGCTCTGGCAGGGTCCTGCTGGTGTGAGCTCAGCTGTTCCTGCAGTGTGTGGGGCTGTGCTGCTGCTGCTGTGCTCTGGGTGCTGCCCTAGGAACCAGAACTCCCGAATGCTGGAACCAGAACTCCTGAATGCTGCAACCAGAACTCCTGAATGCTGCAACCAGAACTCCCGAATGCTGCAACCAGAACTCCTGAATGCTGCAACCAGAACTCCTGAATGCTGCAACCAGAACTCCTGAATGCTGGAACCAGAATTCCCGAATGCTGGAACCAGAACTCCTGAATGCTGCAACCAGAACTCCTGAATGCTGCAACCAGAACTCCCAAATGCTGCAACCAGAACTCCTGAATGCTGGAACCAGAACTCCTGAATGCTGGAACCAGAACTCCCGAATGCTGGAACCAGAATTCCTGAATGCTGGAACCAGAACTCCTGAATGCTGGAACCAGAACTCCCGAATGCTGGAAGCAGAACTCCTGAATGCTGGAACCAGAACTCCTGAATGCTGCAACCAGAACTCCCGAATGCTGGAACCAGAATTCCTGAGTACCTGACTTGTCTGTTGCTGTGAGCTGTCCTAGGATCCTTGCAGAGTTGCTTCCCAGATGGAGTGTGCTGTTTCCATGGCACTTCTGCACGGGCAGCTCTGCCTGGCCCTTGCCCAGCTGCTCCAGCCTGGCCTTCATCTGCCTTCTCCCTCCTCTTCACCTCCAGCTGCAGCCTGCTCTCTGCTCCACTGCTTTAGCTTTTTTCTGTGCCCCCCTGATGTGATGCAGGGCTCCCTTGCCTTTGCAGGGAGCTCTAGAGCTGCTGCAGCCCCTTGCTGGCTGTGCAGTTACTCCACAGCGTGTCGGTGCCAGTGCTGATTTCACTTGGAGATGAACAGGGGCTCGGATGCTATTAGCAGCTGCTGGGAATAATAGCAGCTGAAATGTGCTTTTTAAAGGGCTGACTGATAACTAAACAAATGATTCTTTTAATTTTTTTTTAAGCCGTGAGTTATTCATGACCCATTAATTTTTATTTTTTTTCGGGCTTACAGTGGAAGTTCAGGGACTAAAATTGTTACAATAGAGAGGGACTGTCTGCCTTGCCAAGTAATCCTTTTGGAGGCAGCGTGTCCTGCTGCACAGTAATCAAACCCTGTTCTCTCAGCGTTGGTTTTGCCAGCCTGCCTGTCAGGCAGTAGTGCAGTGGATGCACAGGGCAGTGCAGCAGAGCACATGGCCAGCAGATCCACCCACGTGAACACCCAAACTGCTCCTGCTGGGGCAGCCCGAGCTGCAGTGAGCTGCTGTTTGTTGTGGAATTGCTGTCACAAGTACCGGGGGGCTGCAGTGAGCTGCTGTTTGTTGTGGAATTGCTGTCACAAGTACCGGGGGGCTGCAGTGAGCTGCTGTTTGTTGTGGAATTGCTGTCACAAGTACCGGGGGGCTGCAGTGCCCCTGCCCTGGGCTGTCCGGGCTGCTCTGGGAGCTCCTGCTGCCCTCGGGCTGGAGCTTCTGGCAGGGCTGTGGCTCTAATGCACAGCCTGGATCTTGCCCAGTGATTATTTTAGGCTTCTGAAATGCTGCTGCATGGCAGAGATTAATGTCCTTCCCCTCCTTTCTCTGCTGGGTTGTGATTTACAGCTTCCTGTTTGTCCTTCTCGATGGGCCTGGCTGGGAGTTGCAGGAGGATTGTGGGGAGTGAGGTCTGTAATGAGCTGGGGTCCTGAAACATGCAAAGGAATGAAGCTGGATGGTTTTAAAGCAGCCCCAGAGAAGTGACAAGAGGCAGTTAGCTTTTCCCACATTGTCCATGCAGTGAAAATGCCTCTGACTGTATAATTATTCTGTGTCTGTTTGTTGTTGTGAGCATCACAGCTGATAGACTGAATGTTCACTCCCAGAACTGCCACAGTCCCCAGACAGCCAGTCCTGCTCTCCTCAGATCAGGAGGGGCAGAGGCTGTGCTGGTGCTGGTGCTGTGTGCTGTGTGGGGTTCCTGGCTGTATTGTTTGCTCAGTTCAGGCACTCCTGGCTGGGGCTGCCCCTCCACCATTAACCATGGTGATGTCCTGCCTGTTTAAAAGGAGAGGGTGGAGCTTGTAAATCTAAATCTGTCCTGTCGTGGCCTAGATATTGCAGCAGTGACATTAAGCAAGGGCCCTATAATTATGTTGGTAATATTGGATAATCACCTTAGGGTTCTCAGCTATGGTAAATCTGTGTAGGGCTGACCGTGGCCCTGCTTTCCCCTGGCTGAGAGTCTGACCCACGAACTCTGTGGGTCAGAGGACAGTGCCCAGCTCTGGGGGCTGTGGGCTGACATGTATCTCTCTCCATGCCCTGTGAAGCAGTGAGTTGTTGCCTGCCCTGTCAGAGCTGCTGCTGTTGTGAGTGTGGGCTGGGTGAGCACAGAATCCTCCTCAGTTTCCATCTCTGCTTTGCTCTGGCAGCAGGGTGAGGGATGGGGAGCCCCAGCATTGCTGGAGAAAACAAACTGAGCACATTGCTCTGCAGGGAGGGAAGGGGAGCTGGGGTTTGCCCAGCAAAGCTGGAATATTTTTCAAGAGTTTGTCCTGTGCCAGGAGGACTCTGCCCTTGGCTGGCTTGACACACAACCTGTATCTGTCCCTTGTGTTTCTTCCACTAAACTATCACTAGAAACACAAAATAGCTGCATGTCCTGTGTGTTCACTTCAGCTCTGAGCTCTCCTGACTCTTTACAGTTGTAACTGTTGCAGTCTTCTTTAGAGTATGTTCACTATTGAATTCCTGATCTTGTTACAAAAACACCTTTTTAGCTAATGCTCCATCTGGGGAGATGCAGGATTCAGCTGATTCCCCTGATAGTGTGCACGTTTCAGGTTTCCTGTCATGAAATGCTGGATGTCCTCTCTGCTTTGTCTGGGTGCCATCCACTTTCCCTGCAGTTCTGGAGCTCTGATTGCCTCCTGCAGCCAATTGAAATGGTCAGAACAGGGCTGAAATTTGAGTTTCTGTGACCATTGCTCCTTACACAGACGAAGCTCTTTCAGCTGGAGTTAGTGCTGTGCCCTTTCTTTTCTGCCCTCAAGATAAAACTTAAATGTTCAGACTGTTTAATTGGCAGTTGATGTTTCAAGATCTGATTAGATAAGTTTCCCAGAGCAGTTCTATCTCCACTCCAGGATGAAACCTTTTAAAGTGCTGTTTAGGGGCATGGAAACAGCCCAGAGGAGCAGATGAAGGCACAGCTGAAGCCTCAGTGAAGCACCCAGATTTTCGTTTGGTTTTGGTGTGTTTAACTCTCTGCTCAGGTGAGTATGGTGGGGTCAGGCACTGGGAGCTCCTTGAAGTTCTGCTCTGGGAGGTGCTGGGACAGGCCTGGAGCAGTCCCTTCACCTTGGCACTGTTAGGCTTAGATAGTCAAGGGACTTAATGCAACTGAGTAAAGCTTGTTATTTCCTTTGAGGTAGAAAGTCTGGGCTGAGAGAGGCCCTGTTTAATTTAGTGTTATTATCTGCTCTTCCCAGCTGGGCAGGACAGAGGGTTTGTTTGTTCTTGTTCAGAGCTGGACCCTGGTGTGTGACACACATGTACACAAACACATGCTCTGTTTGCTGACATTGGGGTGCAGTAGGAGCAGGAGATGCCCGTTCAGGCTGTCCTGGAGCAGAGCCTGCTGTGTGTGTGTGTGTGTGGTGTGTCCTGAGTGTCACCTGTGTCCCCATGCCACCTTCAGCCAGTTGTGCAGGTGCCCCTGGCCCCTGTGGGTTTGTGTGGGGGACACACCCTGGCAGTGCTTTCAGTGCTCTGTGCTTCAGCCTGCTGGCTGTTGGCACAGTTACCCAGGTGCAGAAAATCCTGGTTTTTTAGCCTGGGTTATGGGGAACAAACACTGGATTTATCTTTATTTTATCTGTGCACTCCTGAGAGGTGATGCAAGCCCGTGCCTTGGGACAGACCGTGTGCTTTCTGTGCCTGCAGCTTGAGGGTGAATAATCTTCACTGACATGGCTATGAAATGGCATGTAAATACCCCACTGTAAGCAGAGGATTATGGAGTTGGGTGGGAGAGTGAGTCACAGGCACTAATTGAATCCCAAACCCCAAGTGTCGTGTCTCCAGCATGTAGTACTAAAAGAACAAACTGCAAACACAAAGGAGAACACAGTACAGCCACACTGCTGTGATCCCTCCAGCCTGGTGCTGCTGGATCGTCTGGGGAGGAGTGGAGAGCATCCTTCAGGAGCAGAGATGGGTGCTGGATCATCTGGGGAGGAGTGGAGAGCATCCTTCAGGAGCAGAGATGGGTGCTGGATCATCTGGGGAGGAGTGGAGAGCATCCT
>JAWWLS010000092.1:376864-391439 GCA_035040975.1 Myioborus melanocephalus
GTGATTTTGTCTGTTCCACGTGTGATTTTGTCTGTTCCACGTGTGATTTTGTCTGTTCCACGTGTGATTTTGTCTGTTCCACGTGTGATTTTGTCTGTCTTGCAGAGGGATCTGTCTGGCCACAAGAACATCGTGGGCTACATCGACTCCAGCATCAGCTCCGTGAGCAGTGGGGACGTGTGGGAGGTGCTGATCCTCATGGACTTCTGCCGGGGTGAGTGGGGCTGGGTGGGGCTGGCCCTGGGGGGTTTCTGTGCCTGCAGGACCTTGCACATCTTCCTTTGAAAGCACAGCTGTCCCTGAGCTGCCAGGAGGCTGCTCTGAGCTGAGCCAAGGCAGGCCTGGGGCTGTGTTGGCTCTGCCAGTGGGATTGGTGCCGCCTTTGCTGCTGCCCAGGGTGTCCTGTATCCCTCTGATGTGGAGGAGAACCCTCAAATACATCTTGCTGTTGTCTTTAGAACGCTCCACACAAGAAGTGGCTCCTCTGAAATCAGCCAGGAATGTAATTTTTCCTCACTTTAATCTCATTGCAAGCTTTGTTCCACATCAGCCTGGCCTAGGATTGTTCTGGAAGAAGCAGGACATGGATAATGGGAGGCCAAAAAGCATTCCTGTTACCTCTGACCTTTTTGCTTGGCTGTCTGGAGCCAGGCAGGCTGTTCATGTGTCCCAAAGCTTTGATCTCTGTGGGATGTGGTGTTTGGAACATGATGCATGTGCTGGGCTCAGATTCTGTCTTCTTGCAGAAGAGTGTTCAGCAATAATAATGTTTTGGCCAGGTGACTTCAGGAGCCCGTGGCTGGTTGGGATGGTATTATGGGATGGCAGCTGATGGCAATGGGTGTTTTTGGGCCTGTGTGCCTTTGAACTCAGGAGCACTGCAGCATTTTCACACGTGTGGATGTGTGTGAGCAGGCCCAGTGCAGGCTTCTGTCCTGCCACGTCCTCCTTGCTGCTTTGTTTGCTGCAGAGTCTGGCCTGCCTTGCCCTGGGCTGTTTGCTGGTGACAGGAGGAACCTTTTGGGCAGTTTTGCTGAAGGACTCACCCATAATATCTCTGTGAGCTTCAGGCTGTTGTCAGCACAGGCCTGGCCAGGCTGGTAAATCCTGCTGAGCCCCATGTGGGGGAGCACAAACCTGAGCTGTCCACAGGCACCCCCAGTGCAGGACCCACACTTTGGGTGATGAATAAAGCCCATCTTGCTGAGGAGTTCCCTTCCATCTGCACGTGGCTTTCCTCACGTGGCTCTTCCAGATGCTGTGCTCTGCCTGCAGCCCTGCCCTGCCATCCTTGGTACACACTGATTTTCCCTTGTTGCTTTCCTTTTGTGGCGACAGTTTCCAAACCAAATCAGTGCCTTTGTGTGCAGAACTGCATTCATTTTGGGTGTAAAATGCTCACAGCTGTAGTATTCATTAAACTGAGCTTTTCTTTCCTACCACGAAAGTTTTCCAGCCCTTGTGATGTGGAGTGATGCAGTCCTGCTTCACCAGAGCTTCAGAAAGGAGTTTTTCTGTGGCTGTCTGGGGCATTTAGAGGAGAAAACCCCCTCAGGATTGTTTTGGAAAGGCTTTGACAGCCACAAAATCCCAAAGCTGAGACAAATCCAGGACCTGTTCATGAAAGCCTGCTTTTGTTTGTCCAGTTTCCCTTGCTACAGATGGATTTTTAATTCTTTGCAGTCAACAGCTTCAGCCAAGCCACTTAACGTGTGGTTTTCTGAGTGTCCCCTTCCTCCCTGCTCTTGCTTACGTGAGGCAGAGTAATCCATGGCCTGTGGGTGCCCCAAATCCAGCCTTTTATTCCTCTAGGCAGACAGAAGAAGTTCTATTTGGAAGAAAAATAAGAAAATGAGTCCAGAGCTCAGTGTCCTGCTGTGACTGGGGACTCCAGAGCTCAGTGTCCTGCTGTGATTGGGGATGCTCAGGGCTGTGTCCCTGCTGTGACTGGGGACCCCAGAGCTCAGTGTCCTGATGTTGTTGGGGACCCCAGCCCTCCCTGGCCCTGCAGTAATTTGGGATGGTCAGAGCTGTGTCCCTGCTGTGGTTTGGGATGCTCAGAGCTGTGTCCTGCTGTCCCTGCTGACCCCAGAGCTCCCTGTCCCTGCAGTAACGTGTCATCCCAGAGCCCCCTGTCCCCGCAGTAACGTGTCCCCACCCCAGAGCCCCCTGTCCCTGCAGTAACGTGTCACCCCAGAGCCCCCTGTCCCTGCAGTAACGTGTCCCCACCCCAGAGCCCCCTGTCCCCTCAGTGACGTGTCACCCCAGAGCCCCCTGTCCCCACAGTAATGTGTCACCCCCGAGCCCCCTGTCCCGGCAGTAATGTGTCACCCCAGAGCCCCCTGTCCCCGCAGTGACGTGTCCCCACCCCTGTGTGTGCCTGCAGGGGGGCAGGTGGTGAACCTGATGAACCAGCGCCTGCAGAGCGGCTTCACCGAGGCCGAGGTGCTGCAGATCTTCTGTGACACCTGCGAGGCCGTGGCCAGGCTGCACCAGTGCAAGACCCCCATCATCCACAGGGACCTGAAGGTGAGCTGTGCCCCGGGCTGCTGCAGGGAGCTGCTGGCACCCTCCTGCCTGTCTGCCAGCTGCCCACGCCGTGCTGCTCCTGCTGGTGGTGAGGGGAGGTGGGCAGAGCACACCTCTCTGCTGGGAGATAAAAAAAGGAATGAGCCTCTCACTGCTGCTCACCATATGCTTGCCATCTATGGATCTGCTTAAACACAAATGTTTGTGAATAATTGTGGCTTGCACACGTGCCAGAATGTACCTGATGAATTATTCACAGTGGCCTGAAATGCTGCTTTATTTAACGTAGCTCACAAAATTGTTTCCAGATTAAAAGGAGCACTTCAGAAGTGTTGGCCTTGGGGCAGGAATCCTTAGGAGCTCTTGAAAGAGGCCTCTGGAGCTCTGACCATGAAAGTGTGCTGTAAAACTCTGTGTGCTTAGCTGGGAGCAGAGCTGGGCCAGCCTGGGGAAAAGCCTCCACCTGGAACCCAGCAAACAAAAAGTGTTCCCTTTGCTCTCAAGGAGCTGGGATGAAACACTCAGCCAGGAAGGAGCTGCTGTGTGCATTTGGAATTCAGATGTGCTTTGTGGGGCAGGTTCTATTTTCAGAGCCCTCACAGCTGTTTGTTTGTGCCACTGGCCATTGTTTTACATGCCACGTGTACCAAGGAGAGCCAGGTGGAGCAGGGGAAAACATCCTGAGGGTTTGATGTGCTGTGGCATGTCTGAAATGACAGTGGTGCCACTCTCAGTCAGTTTGGGTACAGGAGCAGCTCTGTGTCTGTTCCCAGGGCTGGTCTCTCACCATCAGTGCTGGATTTAAGGCTGTAAAGTCTGTGGGCAGCCTGCAGGAGTTTGTTGAGGTCAGGGAAGCAGGACCAGGAGCCTCCCAGCTGCCATGAACCCTGCCCTCACCCTTTTGGTGAGCCCTGGGGGGTTCATACAGAGCAAACTCCGTGTGTGTGTTGTAAATCTGGGACATCTGTGCTGGATTGGTGAGTTGATCTGTGGTGTAGCTTTCTGCCTGAGCTGCAGCTGAAAGGGGCTCTTGGTGCTGCTGTCCAGCCCTCTGCTGCCTGCCTGGGCCAGGGCAGGTTTTGCAAGGCCTGATCTGGGTAAGCTGTGCCCACAGTCAGGCTTGGCTCTTCTCTGTTGGAGATGTTTTCTGCTTGGGTAGTGTATTGTTTGTGTCATGGTGACCTCTGGGGATCTAAGCACTGACAGAGAATTAATATTTATGTATATTTTGACTTTATTTGTGTTAAAATGGAATACTGTCAAGGGGCAGTTGCAAAGCCAGGAGAGATGAAGGGCCAGAGGCGTTTAGTACAAGGTCTGTGTGTAAGGAAGAGCATGTAGATGTTTTCTTGGGGTGAATATCACCCTGCTGAAGAGGGGCAGATGTTGGCTGTGCTGGCAGCTGGGGCCTGGAGCCTTTCTTGCCCTCCAGCCCTTTGATGCTGCTCTGGGGCTGGAGGCTGGTGCCAGCAGCAGGGAGGCTGTGAATGAGCTCTCAGCCATTCACACAAGGGCAGCTGGAGCAGCTTCAGTGGCCCTGGCTCTGGTTTTGAATGGAGCCAGAGGCTGTGCCTGCAGCAGAGCAGCCTCCTGTTGGCACAGTCCCCAGCTGGGGACAGCAGCCTCTGCCCAGCGTGTCTGAGGGCACAGGGGTCAGGGCACTGTGAGTGAGGGGCACAGAGTCCTGTGTCCCCCCTGGGTGTGCTCAGGGCTGCAGCTCCCTGAGTGCTTCACAGAACACAACACCTTCACCTCCTTTTAAAGCCCCTTGTCTCTGGGCTGGCAGTGGCAGCAGTCATTTCTTGTGCTGGGTTTATTTTTCCTTCCCCTGGTTGCTGGCTGTCCCCTGTGATGTGTGACAAACCTCTCAGGGTGTCTGGGTGAGGATCAGCCTGCTCAGCACATGCAGTGGGAGCACTCCTGGGGAGGTGCAGGGGAGCTTGCAGGGAATAGCAGGGCCAGTGTTGCTGTGCTGGGAGAGCATCTGTGTGCAGGGCTTTACTCAGAGCAGGTGCCTGGCACAGGGAAGGGGCCTGTTTAACCCTTGGGCTCAAGCCAGCCTTCTCCCCCTCAGCTGCTCTCATTTGGCTGCATTTTCTGATGCCTAAAATGCTGACTCCTTCTTTTTCTTTCCTTCTTGTAAAGACCATCCTTGATGGGGAGCTCTGCTTCCAGAGGGTTTTGTTAGCAAACGCTTCTGTGGTGATTTTTTTTTATTTTGAGCTCTATGAGCAGTATGTTTTATCTCGTTGTTGTATCTGAGCATTTGACACTGATTGAAGATAAAGACATGAAAAATGGTGTGTTCCCTCCAGAGAACATGCTGTTAGTGCTGCTGCACAGATGAGGAGCTGGAACACAGGGATGCTCTGCCAAAGCCAAGATCTGAACACAGGGTTTCACACATTAAAAGTCAGTGTTGGAACAGGCAATTTCCTTAGGGGGGTGCAAGGTGGAGTTTTGTTAATGCACAGGAGAAGGTTTCTGCTGATTTTATTTGTTTCTGTTGCTGATTGAAGGTACCAAATCATGTTTGAAAGAAAGGGGTCTCAGCAGCCTGGGGGAACCTCTGCTGCTGCAGCCCCTGTTCAGGGACTGTGGGCACCCAGCAGACTGAGAACAGCAAATAAATGTGAGCATGGACTGAGCTTTGCTTTGAATGGGACCCTCAGGGACAGGTCAGATGCAGGCAGAGACCTGGAGATGTGTTTTAATTTGATAAACGTGGAAGTGTGTGTGTTATTTGTTTGCCTGCCCCATGCACTGTGAGGAGTTGCAGCCTGGTAAAGCTGGGCCAGTTTGGATTTCCTGTCCCAGTTCAGGTGCCAGAGCAGGGCTGCAGCAGCTCAGGAGCTTCAGCTCCAAAGGCACTGGGACACTCAGGTCTTCCAGGAGCAGGGAAGTGGGTTTGCAGGAGGAGAAGGGAGGGTGGCAGGATGAAGGCAGTGTTACAGCTGTGCCTCCATGATTTGATGTCTATTTTAGGAGATGTGACAGTTTGGATGCCTGTTTTCTTTGCTGTCACTTTTAGACTCAGTGTCAGAGATGTCTGATCTGTCTTCAGGCACTTCAAACCTTGACTCATCTGAAAAAAAAGCCAAGCCCTGAATATTTTTTTGTCTGAGTGATTCTGTGTCTGTCTGTGATGCTCCCAGGTTGAAAACATCCTGCTGCATGACCGTGGCCACTACGTCCTGTGTGACTTTGGGAGTGCAACCAACAAATTCCAGAACCCTCAGACAGAGGGGGTGAATGCAGTCGAGGAGGAGATCAAGAAGTGAGTGTGCTTTGGCTGTCCAGCCCAGCTGTGTTTGTGTTTGGATGGTGATTTCCCTCGTGCTGGGGCTCAGCCTGGTGCAGCAGACTGGCTCTGCTGCCTGGCAGTGCCTGCTGCAGGTGGGTGAGGGATGCCCGGGGGAAGGTGAAACAATAACTTGAGCTTGATTAATTGCTCTGGAGCTGAGATTAATGCAGAGCAGCAGCCCCTCCTGGGGGAGGCAGTGACCTCTCTGTCCTGGGCAGGGTCAGGCTGGCTGTCCTTGTCTGTCCTGGCTTCTCTGAGCTCCAGCCTGGGCTGGCACAGCCCCATCCTGGCTGAGCTCCCCTCCCCACGGATCTGGGCACTGCCTGGGGCTGATCTGGGGAGTGCCAGCTCCTCCTCCTGCCCCAGCACTGCCAGCTGTCCTGGCAGCATCTCTGGTGCCCCTTGGTGCTTTTTAAAGGGATTCACCTGCAGTTCAGTGAGCCCTGGGCCAGGGCTGGAGCACACTGCAGGTCCCTGGCCTTGGTTTAGTTCTAACAACATCACTGCTGCAGGATGGCCACTCCTGCTGATCCAGGTAAAAATGGGGACAGATGCCTCTTTTGTTGGGATTCAGCCACGCCTCCTGGATTTCCTGGGTTTGTTTGAGTGGAGGTTTCAGAGTGCTCCTAATGCAGCACTGCAGTCCCCCTGGAGTGCCCTACTTGTACACCCACAAACCTTTGCCTTGGGCAGTGCTGTCCTGTGCTCAGGTGAGCAGCAGGACAGTGACAGACCTGCTGGCAGGAATCTCATCAGAGCAGCCTCAGGATCTGTGGAGCAGTTTCCAGCTTCTGTTTGCTGTGATCTGTTAAGATGAGGCAGATTCTCTCTGTGCTTTGAGGCACACAGTGACCCATCCCTTGCCACAGTGGCTCTGAGCAGGACTCCTGGTGTGGAAATCTGATTTTTGGGAGCCACATACCCAGTTACAGTCTCTGTGATACAGCTGGGCACTGCCCTGCAGTGAGGGCATTGCAGAGCACGTTTGGTTACTGACCTTGTTAATGCTTTGAATCCTTGAACGTTTCTGTTCTTGAAATGACTGCACATTTTGTGGTGAGTTCTGTGCTTTAGAGAGGGCTGTGGTTACTGTTGTGGCTTCCCAGGGCACTTTGAGGGGTGTTTGACTGTTTGAGGTGTGTAGCTGGGGATGCTGTTAGAACATTTTTCCAATAGATATCTTCAGCAGCCCTTTCCTTAAATTGAGTAGGGAAGGAGTGAATTTGGGTTGTTTGGGAATGTGACAAACCTGCTGTCCCCCACTGAACCCCTGCCCCACCTTCCCCTGCAGGTACACCACGCTGTCCTACAGAGCCCCCGAGATGGTGAACCTGTACAGTGGCAAACTCATCACTACAAAAGCAGACATTTGGGTAAGTAGGGAACCTGGGCAGGGAAAAGGGGCTGGCCTGCTTTCCTGGGGCCTGGCCTGCTTTCCTGGGGCCTGGGCAGTTCCTGAATGCAGAATTCCTCTGATGATGTGTATGATCAGCTCCTGCTGCAGCAGACGTGTGTGCTCATCCCTTGTGCTTTGAATTTAGAGAGGGATCAAACTCCAGGGCTGAATGTGACAATCCTGATTTTGTATCATGAGAGTTAAAGCAGAAAATTCAGGGTGTTGTGCCTGGGCTGGGTTGTTGGTGTGTGGAATCAGAGTTCTGGTCAGAATTGAGTGGAAACCTGAGAAAATGGCCCTGCCCCAGAGCAGCAGGGAGCTGATCTGTGTAGCACAGGGCTGAGGGGTCAAAGTGGCCAAAGGCCAAACTCTGCACTGCCTCTGGTGACCAGGGCAGTCCTGCCATGCCCTTCCTTCATGGTGTGAGCAGAATCCAGCTGTGCTGGAGTCCATTCCTGGCTCACCTGGTCCCCTTGGGTGGGACACAGGTGAGAGGGTCTGTGCTGTTTGGAGTGGCAGTTCAGCACCTGTGTTTGAAGGTGTTTAAGATGCTAACTGGGAGCATGTTTTGTGTTTTCTGGAGCCCTGAGCTAGGAGAAGCAGAAAAACAGAGTTTTGATGTATGTTCAATAGTTCTGCATCTACAAGAGGCAGAATTGCTGGTGTGACACCTGCTGACAGTCCCCCAGTGAGCAGCTCCCGTGGTGGGAGCCAGGGGTCTGTGGGGTCAGCCCTGCCCTGGGCAGGGTCAGTGCCTGGGGTCACAGCTGTGCCAGGGGGACAGGACAGGGCCCCAAAGAGCACAACCAGGGGCTGCACTCCCTCCTCTGTTCTGTGGAAAGGGGAGGCCCCAAGGCTCTGCTCACCCTGGCATGGCAGGAGTTGGGTTCCAGGGGCACTTGGAGCATGTCCAGAGCCGTGGGTGGTGGTGGGGCCTCAGCTTCCAGGCCTGTTCAGTGCTGTCCTGCTGGGAACCTCCTCCTCTGAAATCTTACTGAGGTTGTTTAGGCCAGCCTGCAATTTCATTGTGAAATCCTGTGACAAGACAGATGAGCTGATGGTGAGGTTCTCAGGATTAGGAAATGTTTCCTGCTCCCCCCTCTGGGGTGGTGGGAGTGTTTCATAATTAGCCCTTTGTGCAAAAACAGTTTCCTTTTGCAATGGGTGGTGGTTCTTGGTGCCAAAGCAGCGTGGCAGTGGAGGGAAGGGTGGCAGAACCTGGCAGCCTGCAGAATGAGCTGTACTTCCCTGGCATTTATTTATAGCAGCTGAAAGGTTGTTTGGACTTAATCTTGGAGACAGTTTGGGTTTCTCTTTGTCACAATGGATGTATTAATGATGATGGTTGCCATTTCTTTGTGCTGTTGCTTTGCTCTGTCCTCCCCCTGTGTGGCAGAGAGGCTTTGCCTGCTCAGTGCCACTCAGGGGTGGGTGATGATGAGCAATCCCCAGAGCAGAGTGTGATGGAGGAGAGCTGTGCTGTGTTCACCTTCCCCTGCAGCTGGGCCTGCACAGGTCCCTCACTGGTGCTGGGGCAGGCCTGGATCCTGCCCTGCCCAGCGTGTGAATCCCTGCCCTGTGCTCTCTCTGCAGGCCCTGGGCTGTTTGCTGTACAAGCTGTGCTACTTCACCCTGCCCTTTGGGGAGAGCCAGGTGGCCATTTGTGATGGCAACTTCACCATCCCTGACAACTCCAGGCACTCCCAGGACATGCACTGCCTCATCCGTGAGTGTCTGAGGGCTCTGCTCCTGCACCCTGCCCCAAACCAGGAGCTCTCTGCTTTCCAGGGGCTTCCCTGCACACAGGGGGGTTAAAGGGATCTTGGACTGCTTTGGGAGGGATCATGACAAGGAGGTTTCAGTCTGGCCAGGCTGGAGTAGCTCTGTGGAAGGGCAGAGCACACACAGCTGTTTGGTGTGAGCCCTGCAGGACCTTGCACAATCAGCCCATTTATGCAGAAACTATTTCTGCTGTAATGAATCTGTTTGGATAAGGAACTGAAAAGACCACAGTGACTTAGGCTAGTGATAAGAATTCATCTCCTGTGAACTGGGGAACAGAACTGAAATGATTTATAAATATCCCAGTGACTAGAGTGAATGTGTAATTGAGTGTACAATGCACTACTCTTGGCAAAGCTGGGGCAGCTCTCTTGTTTCCAGCACAGCTTTTGATTTTTTCCCTTTCCCTGGCCACAGCCTTGACTCACACAGAGCTGGATGTGTTTGCAGGGCAGGCTGGTGTTTTCCTTGCTGCTGTGGGCTGTCTGCAGTGGCTGCCCTGTCTCCCTGCCCTGCTGGCCCTGCAGGATCAACCCTTTCCCTGTGCTTCACCTGGAGTGCCCAGTCCCACCCAGAGCTGCTCCCTGGCCAGGCAGCATTTCCCCTCCCTGCCCCAGAGCCTTGGGGCTCCCAGCTCTGGTGGAAGATGTGTCCTGGTCCATGCTGGCTGTTCCCAGCTGAGCCTGCCCTGCTCTGAAGGAGGCAGGACTCTGTTAGCTCCTGCTTGTACCAAATGTGGAGTTGGGTGTGTTGGAGGGAGCCCAAAGCCCACCCAGTGCCACCCCTGCCATGGCAGGGACACCCCCACTGTCCCAGGGGCTCCAGCCTGTCCTGGGCACTGCCAGGGCTCCAGAGCAGCCAGGGCACAGGAAATCCCTGTGCTGTATCAGTGATTGCTGCCCTGTGTGTGTGCTGCTCTGATCTCTGCATCTCCATCTCTCCAGGGTACATGCTGGAGCCAGACCCTGATAAGAGGCCTGACATTTACCAGGTCTCCTACTTTGCATTCAAGCTGGCCAAGAAGGAGTGCCCAGTGCAGAATGTGCAGGTGAGCAGGGGGGGCTGAGGGGGCTCTGGAGGGGCTGGGGGCAGCTGATGGACACTGAGCATTTGCCTCTGTCCTCTTGGCTGCTCCCCAGTGCTGTGATCAGGAGGGGCCTGTTTGTAACAGCACAGTTTGGTTGGAGGTTTTGGGTCAGAAATCAGGGTCTCTCATTCTGTTTGTCCCTGATTTACCTCCTCACCCAGTCACCAGTGTGAGGCCAACCCAGAGATCCTGTGCATGTGAACATGGGAAATTAGGCCATGCTTGGGAAGGCAGTTTGATTTCCAGGCACTCTCACCATACCCTGTGTAACCTGGCCTGCACTTGGGTTTGAGCAGCAGTTCTGGGATTTGGCATTTCAGCTGCCTCAGCCCTTACACAGCCATCTGCCCCTCTTGGTGTGTCTTCAGAGACTTCAGCTGCAAAATGCAGTGGACAATTATTTTCTTATGTTGTTATGGACACTGTGACAGACATTTTATTTTGTTGTTTTATCATAAATAGAAATTAGGGGTTTTCCCCCGTGTTCAGGTCCTTATTTATGGTCTTTATGAGTAAGAGGTAGTTTGGGTTCCATTATGCCTGTGTTTTTATAGCATCATTAATAAATTTTGTCACTACTGTCCCCTGGTTGTCTTTTAAAAATGCCCAGCCTGTGCTGTGGAGCTTTGTGTTCATATTCCATGTTCAGTGGTCAAAAAGCTGAGCCCTCTTTTCTCCCCTGTAAAGACTCCCCCAAACTCCTGTCTCCCCATGACATGAACCTTGTGCTGTTTGTTATGTGTCCCCTTGAGGAGTAATTGCTTTGGGGATCCCCAGATCTCCCTGTTTTATTGTGATGTTTTTGCACATTATTTCTGACTCTGTTTTCTGTCCTCAAAATACCAAACTGGGCGTTTTTGGGATCTGCAGAACTCTCCAATCCCTGCTAAACTCCCAGACCCAGTTAAAGCAAGTGAAGCTGCTGCAAAGAAGAGTCAACCAAAGGCCAGGTAACCCCACCTGCTTTCACTCCCTCTTTTGTTGCCTGTTGTCTCTGCTGTTTATTAGCACAGTGGATTCAGCTGCTTCCTTGGGGACTTCAGTTGCCAGGTTATTCTCCCTGACTCAGAAACAATCTGGTATCAGGTTCATCAGTTATCAGTTTGGTATCTCCAAACCAAAGGGCTGGGGGCACGGCTGCTCCTCTCTCTTGCTGTGCATTTCTGGAGCTCAGTAAGCCCTGAGCAGGGATCAGGAGAGCTCAGTGGTCTATTCTGGGGTGGATGTGCCACAGTTCAAGTGCATCCAAAGATGGCAGTTGAGACAACTGTGCCCAAAGGTACCAGCTGCTCATGGGCTGATCTGTGTGCTCCATGTGCTCATTCAGAAGTCTGGTGGTTTCAAGCAATACGTTGTAGGAAATGGTTGGATATAAGTTGAGTGGTTTTGACAAGTCCCAGCTGTCCACCAGCAGAAGATGCCATGACTGGCAGAGAAGTCAGAACGACAGTGTTGGATTAATTGTGGTGAATGCATGCAGGAGCTTTTGCTGTGCCTGGGTGCCCACGAGTGTTTCACCTTTGTCACTCCCACCCAGCTGAGGTGTGGGTGAGTTTACCCCTGCTGTGTGTTCTGTGCACCAGCTCCCAGGCTGTGCTCACTGCCCTTCCTTCTCCTCCTTCCTTGACAGGCTCACAGACCCCATCCCCACGACAGAAACGTCCATAGCACCCCGGCAGAGACCTAAAGCAGGACAGACCCAGCCCAACCCTGGCATTCTGCCCATCCAGCCAGCCCTGACGCCCAGGAAGAGAGCCACAGCCCAGGCAGCCCTTCAGCCCCAGGGTGAGTGATGTGTCTGTGTGCTCCCTGCCCCCGTGTGCCTCAGGCACTGACCTAACCCTGCCCTGGGTTCTTGTGCCAGCTGCAGGCCCGGCTGCCCTGGGCAGTGCCCAGCCCTCCAGCACCCCCCAGGCTAAAGCAGCCCCCCAGCAGCCTCCAGCCCAGCCCCAGGCCAAGCCAGCAGCAGCAGCGCCCCAGGCACAGCCCCAGGTGCCCTCCACACAGCCCCAGGCCACCCCTCAGCAGCAGCAGCAGCAGCTTTTCCTGAAGCAGCAGCTCCTGCAGCAGCAGCAGCAGCAGCAGCAGCAGGCTGCCTTCTTCCAGCAGCAGCAGCAGCAGCCACAGATGCTGCAGGCTCAGCAGGTGAGTGTGTGCACCAGGTTTGTCACATCTGTGTCTGCAGGGCTGTAGCTCTGTGTTTCCTGCTCTTTTGGGGGAATGGTGCAGCTTTTAGGAATTTCCTGTGTGTCCCCAGTCCTCCATCAGGATTTGCTCTAGGTCCTCCCCACCTCCAGCCTCTCACCCAGCAATTGTTTCCCAGTTCCCAGGGATGCAGCAAGGAGCGCCCGCGCAGCAGCAGCAGCTGGTGCAGAACTTCTACCAGCAGCAGCAGCAGCAGCAGCTGCTGGCCCAGCAGGCAGCTATGCAGCAGAAGACCACAGCAGCAGCAGCAGCAGCTCAGCAGAAGCAGCAGCCCCAGGCCCAGGCTGGCTCAGCACCCCCAGCACAGCCACAGGAGCAGGGGGTGAGACCTTGGGGCACTGGGACTTGGGTACAAATGCTCCTCTGCCAGCTCCTGAGTGCTGCTCTGAGCCTTCCCACCTCTGCTCTGGGTCTCAGCCTCTCTACCCCTGAGCAGGTTTGAGCCCAGCCAGCTTTTGCCAGGTCCTAATGGAGGTTTTACCTCCAGAGCTGCACCACAGAAAGGGGAGAGACTCTGCCTGTGCAGTAATCCTGAAACACTGCAGAGCAACAAATCCTTTTATCTGGTTTTTCCCCTCCAGGCCATCCCCAGTCCATGGTTGGGATGCTGGGTGCTGTTTTCTCCCCAGTCCATGACCTGGACACTGGGTGCTGTTTTCTCTCCAGTCCATGGCTGGGATGCTGGGTGCTGTTTTCCCCCCAGTCCATGGCTGGGATGCTGGGTGCTGTTTTCTCCCCAGTCCATGACCTGGACACTGGGTGCTGTTTTCTCCCCAGTCCATGGCTGGGATGCTGGGTGCTCCACCAGGAGCTGTTTTCTCCCTGTGGCTGCCATTCTAAGCGAGGTCCCTGTGCTTTCCTCCCCCGGCAGGCGCAGGTGCAGGCTCAGAGGCAGCAGCAGCAGCAGGCTCAGGAGCAGCAGCAGCAGCAGCAGCAGCAGCAGGCCCAGGGGCAGAAGCTGGGCTCCCTGACGCCGCCCTCGTCGCCCAAGGCGCAGCGCGCGGGGCACCGCCGCATCCTCAGCGACGTCACCCACAGCGCCGTGTTCGGCGTGCCCGCCAGCAAATCCACACAGCTGCTGCAGGCTGCGGCTGCTGAGGCCAGCCTCAACAAGTCCAAGTACGTGCCAGGGCCTGGGGCTCAGCTCTTGGTCAGCCTCAGCAAGTCTGAGTAGGTGCCAGGGCCTAGGGCTCAGCCTCAACAAGTCCAAGTACGTGCCAGGGCCTGGGGCTCAGCTCTTGGTCAGCCTCAACAAGTCCAAGTACGTGCCAGGGCCTGGGGCTCAGCTCTTGGTCAGCCTCAGCAAGTCTGAGTAGGTGCTCAGGGTTTTGGGGTTCAGCCTCAGCAAGTCTGAGTGGTGCCAGGGCCCCATGTGGGGTGTGGAGTGAAGGCTGTGTCAGGCTCTGGGAGGTGTTGGATGCAAACACTCAATGGAGGTAGGCACAACTCTTGAGTGAGTCTTTGCCTTCAAGACCTCAATTTAGGGCTTGGCAGGAAATGCTGGAAAATTTGCCCCAAAGTGCTCATGAGTTGTCTGAGGTCCCAAAAATCTTTGGGTGACCAGGGCCTTTTCTGGCTCCCAAAAGGCAGTGTCCTTCAGCCACAGCCCTGGTGTGCACTTCATTCTCACTGCTTGACTCCAGCACTTCCTGAAGGCTGGACTTGATGGCCTTGGAGATCTTAACGGAGCTCTGATTCCCTAGGGATACTTGCTAGGTCACTTTGACAGCGTCTGCAGGCAAGAAGCCTTCTGGCTGTTGGTTTTAACCCCTGAGATGTTGGTGCTCAGCCTCAGTGCTCCCAGGCTTCTGAGCAGGGACTGCAGTAACCTACAGTGCATGTTTTAATTGGGAAGTCATTACAGTGTACCATCAGAAGTCATTAGAGTGTAGTGGCTAGGACCAGCTGATGGTGCTGGCCAGGGGGTTTCAGGTGGGTTGATGGCTCTTGTTTGGGGTGACCCCATCCAGATCTGCTTCCACCACGCCCTCGGGCTCGCCAAGGACCTCGCAGCAGAACGTCTACAACCCCCCTGACGTGTCCACCTGGAACCCCTTTGATGATGACAACTTCTCCAAGCTGACAGCTGAGGAGCTGCTGAACAAGGACTTTGCCAAGCTGGGGGATGGTGGGTGCCCGGGGTGCTGTGACACCTGCCTGCTCTGGAGGGGAGTGTGCCATGGGGTGGGCATGGATTGGGCAGGGGCTGCTCAGGGGTTGGGGATGGATTTGGGCAGGGATTGGGGATGGATTTGGGCAGGGATTGGGGATG
>JAWWLS010000092.1:391539-412180 GCA_035040975.1 Myioborus melanocephalus
GCAGGGACTGCTCAGGGATTGGGGATGGATTTGGGCAGGCACTGCTCAGGTATTTGGGATGGATTTGGGCAGGGATTGGGGATGGATTTGGACAGGCACTGCTCAGGGATTGGGAATGGTTTTGGGCAGTTGCTGCTCAGGGATTGGGGATGGTTTTGGGCAGTTGCTGCTCAGGGATTGGGAATGGTTTTGGGCAGTTGCTGCTCAGGAATGGGGATGGATTTGGGCAGGCACTGCTCAGAACTGCTTTGGCTGGTACTCAGGTGCCTGTGGGAGCTGCAGTTTCAACTCTGCTTCATCTGCACATTGGGATTTGCAGCAAGGGCTTTGAGTGGAGCAGTGAACTGGAAATACAGATGAGCAGCCTGCTTTCAGAATGGAATAGAAGTTTCAGAGTCGAGGTTCTCCTGACTCTGGGTGTGCTTTGCAGGGAAAGCTCCAGAAAAGGCAGGCAGCTCCACAGAGAACCTGCTGCCAGGGTTCCAGCCCGCAGCCCCCACGGACGCCTTCGGTGGCTCCTCCTTCCCTGCTGGGCCAGGTGAGTCTGGGAGCATGGGAGGGCCAGAACCTCCCTGAAAGGGAAGGAAAACTGCTCCAAACAGAGTGTGTGGGCACTGAGAGCTGCAGGGAACGGGGCTGGCACTTGAGGAGAGGAGGGAATGTCACAGCTGGGTGGCAGAGACTGTGTGCAGCCAGAGGTGGGGTGAGGGAAGAAACTGAGCCCTGAGTTCCCAGGGAAGCTTCCTAGTGTGTGGAGGTTCCATGGAGCTCATAGCAAGGAGTAGAGCCTGCTGTGTGCAGTGAGGGCAGTGGCTGGGAGGGTTGGTCAGCCCTGCTGCTGTGTCTGGAGGGGCAGAGGAACAAGGGTAACAGCTCTGCTCAGGGGAGCAGGGAGAGCCCTTGGAGGGGAGCACAGCCCCATAACTGACGTGTGCAGGGATGAAGGCAGTAATTTCTGCCCTGGCTGGGCTCTGTGGCTCCACCTTGGCTGCTCTGAGGAGTTTCTGTGCCTGTGGGGCCTTGTCTGGTTCTCCTTTGGTCCTTGTGTCTCAGGGTTTTGCTGTGAGCAGCCCCTTCCATGGCAAACGCCCCTGCTGAGTGCTGCTGCTCATTTCCACTCCTTCAGTATCAGCTCTCACTGGGGCAGCTCAGGCCTGCCAGGCAGAGGTGGGAAGCTGCTTCCAGGAGCTCCAGGAGCCAGGGATCCTCTCCTGGTGACAAATGCTCCTGGCTGGTGCCTCCCACTGAAACAAAGCAGCTCTTGGTGCCAGCAGTCTGGGAAGAGGCTGAAGAGTCCTTTGTGGGGCAAGGAGTGACAAATCCATTTGTGCTTATTTCTATTTATAAAAGGAGATTTAGGGGAGCTTATAACCAAGCCTGGTGTGTTGGTTCTTACTGGAGAATTAAGGAGTTGAAGTCCCTGGCACAGGAGGGCTCCTGGGGACTTGCTCTCTGGGTTTGTCCAGCTGTGAGCAGTTTCTGGGGTTCCATCAGCCTGTGTGGGTGATGCTGAGCAGCAGCAGCTCCACCTCGAGCTGCAGAGCACCTTCTGCAAAGCCTGGGGAGCATCTGTGTGCTCTGTGGTTGCTGTACCATGGTCATTCCTGCAGTGTCTGTCTTCAGAATGTGCCCAGTCCTGGGGCCTGGCATGGGAGGTGCCTTGGGAGTCTTGGTGCTGGGCTGGGCACTGCAGCCCTTCTCTGTCCTTCCTCAGAGACAGAGCCTGGGTCTGAGCCTGTCCCAGCCTGGCTGCTGCACAGTGCTGCAGGTTTCATGGCAGACTGTGTGTCCTTTGTGAAACCTTTCACCTTTTGTGCTGCTGTGAAGGCAGATAACAGTTCTTCCCTGCCAGGAATGTTCTGAGATCTGTGGGTCAGACTGTGTGAGAGCTGCATGGTAACAGTGGTTTAGTTTGGGTTTTTATTCTTTTTAGTGGCACATTGGTCAGAGTGTGCCTGTGCCTGTGCTGGGGTTTGTTCTGTGCTTCTCCTTTTCTCTGTTCACTCTGCCTTTTCTTTTCTTTTCCTTTCCTTTCCTCTTCCCTGCCAGCTGAAAAAACGAAAGACATTCTGAGTCTGGAGTCTGGCCCTGCTCTGCTGACTGTGCCTGATCCTTTCATTCCTCTGCCGTTATCTGACACCCCAGGTAACCCGAGCTGGGCAGAGGGCACAGCCTGCCCCTTGTGCTGCCCTCTGCATCTCCTGCCTCTGTCCAGGCACCCCGAGACCCTGGGCACTGCCAGGGCTGGCCCTGGGCTGGCAGGGCTGGAGCACTGTCCTGGAGGGAAAGCTGAGAGCTGCAGTGGTTCATCTGGAGCAGAGGAGGCTCCAGGGACACCTCAGGAGAGCTGGGGCCAAGGGATGGAGGGACAGGACCCAGGGAATGGCTCCCAGTGCCACAGGGCAGGGCTGGGTGGGACATTGGGAATTGGGAATTGTTCCCTGAGGGTGCCCAGAGCAGCTGTGGCTGCCCCTGGGTCCCTGGCAGTGCCCAAGGCCAGGCTGGACAGGGCTGGGGGCAGCTGGCATGGTGGGATGTGGGGTGGAATGATGGTGGGATGGGCTCTGAGGTCCCTCCCAGCACAAACCATCCCAGGATCCTGTGAGAAATAACCCCCAGGTGATTAATTACCTGCTTCTGACTGAAGCTGTTTTCAAATGGCTTCCAACCATGAAATTGTGGGTTTTATTACTGTTAATCTTTCTTTCCTCTGAGAGTCAGTGTTTCTTTGGCTTCCAAAGTCTGTTGCAAGTCTGAGCATTTTGAGGAGCACAAGTTTCATGTGACCTTTTCTGATTTGGCAAGGTTTTTGCAGTGCAGTTGGTGCTGTTTCATTCACTTTGCAGTGCTGCTTCTGAGCCTTTTCTATGCACATTTCTGGCTGCAGCAGCCAACACTTTAGCACAGATTATGTAAGTGCTTAGGAGCTTATTTGCAGATGGGTGGGATTTGGAATGTGGGGATGTTTTTATCTTGCAGCCTCTCCTGTGAAGGTGAGGCAGGTCCCAGTGTGAGCCCCAGAGCACAGCTGCAGCTCCCATCCTCATCCTCAGCCCAGCTCTGGGTCACTGCTGCTTTGGAGGACCCAAAAAAGACAATTTCATGTGTTTGTTCTTTTTAAGGTGTGGATATTTCCAGGGACTGGGGCTGCAGAGCAATCCTTGGCTTGGAAACTGAGAGGGTCTGCTTGTAAATTCAGCAGAAAGGATCCAACTCCTGGGCTTGAGCTCAGGCTTTCACCTGGCTAAAGCTCAGCTCAGGCACAACCAACCTCCCCTTGGCACCTGGGGGTGCAGGTGGCATCACCTGAGTGCCTGCAGAGCTTGCAGAGGCACAGGTGCAGGGCTGGTGTCACTGTGTCCCTCCTCCTCCTCCTGCTCTGTGTCATGGCTGCAGTTAATGGAACTGTAACCAGGGAGAGGAGCTGGCAAGAGGGATGTGAAAATATGGCAAAACATCTGTTAAAACAAGGGAGAATGAAATATTCATGCTGAAAACATATTTCCTTGTGTATGTGCAGGAAAATGAGCCAAGCTGTTCTTGATGAGCTGATTCCAGGGGCTGGGCAGGGGAGCTCTCTGGGGGTCACTGACTGATGTAGGGAGGGTATTTCATTTTTTTGGGAACAAAACATGGATGAGATGGTTTTAATCACCATAACTCTACTCCAGGCCCATAAATGCTGAGGAGATAACTGGTGCCCAGCTCTGCCTGGGTGAAAGCTGTAATAAACAACTGTATTGCTGCTGAGGATTTATTTGCACCAGGATGACACATTGAGATAAATAATTGCACATGCTCAATTAGGCATGCACAGCAGCTGTGGGTGTGCACTGCTGATCTGAGTTTGCATCTTGAGTTGGGGAGATGCAAAAGGGCAACTGCTGGTGTGGGAGCTGATGGATTTATTGCTGTAGTGACTGGAGCACAAGGTGGGGTGTGATGTTTAAAGCCACAAAGGCAGCAGACCATGAGAATCCAGCTCAATGGGGGTAAAGAGCATCCAGGGCTCTTCTGCCTGGGCTTTCAGTTGGAGCTTAGGGGAGAATTTACTGGTTTACAGATATTTGAGGTCTTGAACATGAAAGTAAAATTGCTTGTTTTGCTCTCTAAAGGAGCCACTGTTTGTCACTGTTTAATAACAAATGACACAGAGTTATCAGAGGCTGAGTGGCCTGAGGGCCCCAGTCTGCACTGAACTGCTCCTTTTGTACACTGGCCTGTGCAGGTGGGCCTGACTGGTCATTTCATCAGTGCATTTCACCTGAAAGAGTAATTAACAATACCATTGGTCATTTCATCAATGCAGTTCATCAATTTCACCTGACTGAATGGTGAAATTTAATCACTTCATTTCACCTGATTGAAGAATTAACAAGATGCCCATTTGTAAACAATCTTTGAGAATAGCAAGAAAACAGATATTAGGAAAACAACACTAGCAGGTTGTTTATCATAATTTGCTAGCATTGTTTATCTCCAGCTCCCTGAAGTCTCTCAGGCCAGTTCTAGGAAGCTTTTTTAGCTTTGTCTCTCTGAGCAGGCTGCCACATCCACAGCTGCTGAGTGTTGTCCTGGTGCCCCGTGGTGTTTGCAGAGCCCTGATCCCATTCCCCTTTATTGTGTTTGCAGAGCCCTGATCCCATTCCCCTGTTCCCCTCTCTCCCTGCCTGTGCTGTGTGAGCCCAGCTGTGTTTCCCCAGCCCAGAGGGTGCAGCCCTTCCCTGGGCTGGCCCGTGGCTGTTCCAGCTGCCCCAGCTCCGTGCCAGCCCTGCCCTGGCAGGATGTTCACAGCTCTGTCTCTCTCCCCAGCTGCCCCCCAGAGGAAAGGACTGTGCTGTGTGCTGTGCTGAGCTGGGGTGCTGCCCAGGGCAGCCCTGCAGTGGGTGCCAGCCCTGCAGTGAGTACCAGCCCCGTGTGTGCCCCTCGTGCCTGCTGGGCACTGTGCCCTCGGCCTGGCACACGGCTCTGCCCTCTGCTCCCTTTTAACTGCAGCTTTCCAGGAGTTCTTCCTACTGGCCTGCTCTAACCCCAGCCCCTTTGCCTCTCTCATCTCTGGATTGGTATTTTTGGTGTTGATATTATTGATATTACCTTGACTGGTGGTTTTTCCTAACTCTGGTGTTTGCTAAAATGCTTTTGAGTGTTTGTGGCTGGAGGGGTGTGTGGGCAGCAGTAAAAGCAGCATGGCAGAGGAGGCTGCAGGTGCAAAGTCTGAGCAAACTGACTGAGTAAACTGCATCAGGTGTGTGCATGTGCTGGGAGCGGGTCTGAAGGAAAGGCTGAACTGCAGGAGGTGAGGATTGGGTTAAAGAGAATCTTTAGAGTGAGCCAGGTGAGGCCCTGGCACAGAGCAGCTGTGGCTGCCCTGGATCCCTGGCAGTGCCCAAGGCCAGGCTGGACAGGGCTTGGGCTCGAGGGAGGTGTCCCTGGCATGGCAGGGGTGGCTGAGCCCTGACTCTCTGCAGCCCAGGGCTCTCAGGGCTCTGCCCAGCCCAGGGCACTCAGGGCTCTGCCCAGCCCAGGGCTCTCAGGGCTCTGCCCAGCCCAGGGCTCTCAGGGCTCTGCCCAGCTCAGGGCACTCAGGGCTCTGTCCTTCCTGCAGCCATTCCCACCCGTGGTGCAGGTGCTGCTCTGGGGCTCACACACAGCACAGCCAGCCCTCATTAATGGTGTCATCTTCTTCTTTCTTCTGCTTTTCTCACCGTTGCCTCCTTTCCTCCTCTTTCCTGCTCGCCCCAGAAAAACTGATTGAGGGCCTCAAATCTCCCGAGCCTGCGCTGCTGCTGCCCGAGCTGCTGCCCCTGGCTGACCCCTTCGGCAGCACGGCAGACCCTGCCAATGGTAACTGCCCCCCGTGCCCCCCTCTGTGCCCCCTGTGCCCCCCGTGCCCCGCTCTGTGCCCCCCGTGCCCCCTGCATGCCCCCAGAGCAGCCCCTGGATCTGCTGAGCCTGAGCTGCCCTCTCCCTCTGGGCTGGGGGCACTCGGTGCCTGCTCTGCTCTGCTGGGCCTCGGGTGTTCTCTTGGGAGGAGAAGGTGGTTGCTGACTGAGGATGGAAAATGCCTTATTTGTGCTCAGGAGTTGGTGTTTGGCCATAGCCCAGGTGCTGAGCTGGGCTGTGCCCGTGGTTCCCAGCAGGATGAGGAGGAGGGGGGGATTCCCTGGGCTGGGAGTGTGGGATGAAGGTGGGCTGCAGGCAGGTCAGGGCTCTGGGTGCTGCAGAATTGGGATTTACCTGCCAGGTGCCCTGCTCGTTCATCAGCTGCTGCTGTGGGGTGGGTGTGACCTGTGGCTCTGACAGAAGGGAGGACATCACTCCTGTAACACTGAAACTTCTGCTGCTTTGGCAGTTTCTGGCAGTTGTCTGAATTTTAATGATCAGTTACTCTGAATGCAAGGGGACTCCACTCACTGGAGTCCAGTCCACTCACTTTCCTTTGCTGGACCAGGACCTTGTGGATATTTCCTTCCTGTTCAGCTGCAGGGCAGGTGTTAGCAGCCTGCTGTTCCACTCTCTGGATATTTCAAATTGGGCCTGTACAAATCAAAACAAACAAAAGCCAAAACCAGGCTTCAAACCCAACCAAACCCTTGAGCTGGCACTCAGTGCGGGTCAGTAAAGGATTCAGACAGCTCCTGCCTCAGTTTCCTCCTGCTGCTTTTCCTTGCACACTAACCTGTGCCTCTGTGCCGTGGGCAGGCCCGGCTGCCGTGGCTGTGGAGAGCCTGATCCCGGGGCTGGAGGCGCCCCTGGCGCAGCGCCTCGTGTCCCACAGCGACTCCGTGGCCTCCAACAGGACAGGTTGGTCAGGCCCGGGGCTGGGGGTGCCCCTCGGGGGCTGGGGGTGCCCCTCGGGGGCTGGGGGTGCTGCTCTGCCCCTGGGGCTGCCCAGGAACTGCTCTGGGCTTCCTCCTCTCCTTGTGGGAATGGAGAAGGTTCTTCCCCCGAGGGTGCTGGCACTGCCCAGGCTCCCAGGGAATGGCCCAGGGGCTGCCGGAGCTGCAGGAGCCTTTGGGCAGCTCCCAGGGCTGCCCAGGGTGGGGTTTGGGGTGTCTGTGCAGGGCCAGGGCTGGGCTCTGATCCCTGTGGGTCCCTTCCCACTCAGAAGGTTCTGTGCTGGTGTTCCCAGAGCTGGGGGTGCTGGGGCAGTGCTCCATGAGGGGGTGCAGAGCTCAGGAGCAGTCCCTGGTTTGTCCCAAGGGGCACAGAGCAGCTCCTGGCCCTTTCTCCTTGTGCAGCCTTGGTTGGGCTCCTTCCCACTGCAGATGGACTTGAGCTCTTCCCAGAAGTGTCTGCAGGGAGTGCCCTGTGCCTGGTGCTCCTCTGTGCCCCTTGGCCCTGTGCCTGGTGCTCCTCTGTGCCCCTTGGCCCTGTGCCTGGTGCTCCTCTGTGCCCCTTGGCCCTGTGCCTGCAGCTCCTCTGTGCCCCTTGTCCCTGTGCCTGCAGCTCCTCTGTGCCCCTTGTTCCTGTGCCTGGTGCTCCTCTCTGTGCCCCTCTCCCTGTGCCTCCTCTCTGTGCCCCTTACCTGGCTCTGGGATTCCCCTGCTCAGCCTCAGAGGGCACACAGCCCTGCTGGAGCTGCTCTGTGTCCTCACTGGATCTCCTCCCTCACAGTCAGGGCAGTTTCTGTGCTGGCTTTGCCCCCACCCTGCCTGTGGCTGAGGGGATGTGGCAATGAGAGTTTAACTGTTTGTGTCCTGTCCAATGCCTCCCTGGGATGCTCACCTGGATGCAGACTCTCTCACTGGGGAAGACTCTCTGCTTGACTGTTCTCTGCTCTCTAACCCTGCTGCTGACCTCCTGGATGAGTTTGCTCCTGTAGCTTTCACAGCTCAGCCTCACAAAGGTAAACTGTGCTCTCAGCCCTGGCCCTGCTGCTTCACAGGCACAGCTGCTCTGACCTGGGCTGGAGCTTTGTTGTCCCCAAGCCACTGCTCTGTTTTCTTCCCAAGCTGCTCAAACTTGGAATGTGCACTGCTGTACTAAGGGAGGGGAAAATCAGTTACTCAGCTTGGCTGTTTGTGCAGAGTTTGTTTTCCCTGGGGGTGGGCTCTGTGTGCAGCCCCTCCTCACCGAGTGCACTCTGGATTTGCTTTCCCCACGTGCCATTGAGGCTGCTGGGTTTTCTGTGTTACTGATTCCAGAAGGGAGCCTGATGATCATCTGGCACAAAGGTTTGGAGCAAAAGGAATTTTCTGTGGTTTTTGGAGTTGACATCCCAGGCAGAGGAGCTCTTCCATTGAAGAGCATTGTCCTTATCAGGAGAAGTTCTTGAGCCCAGCTGTGGGGTCACAGCAAATGTGAATGGGAGCCCAAGGGGGAAGGCCAGGGGGTGCCCTCAGGGTTGTTTTCCCTGGCTCTGATCCCCAGAGCTGTTCCACAGGTGCTCTCTTGCCTCACGTCTCCCCAAACCTGTTCATCTTGGTCAGCTTTGGGTGGAAATCTTTTATTCCCAGCAGGAGTCAGACAGGAATGTTCTGTTCATGGGAGCTGTTGGGTTGATGTGTCCCTGCTGGGCTTTCAGGAACATTTCACACAGGAGCTTTTGGGAGGGTGTTTGAGGTGTGTGAAGGAACAGGGAGTGTGAGAGGCTCTGAAAACACAGAATTGCCTGATGAGGTGGATAAATCATCTCCTCTCTGGAGCTGGTTGGAAGTGCCTCTCCCGTGTGTTGAGCTGTAGTTGATGTGGTTTGCAATGATGGAATTATCTCCCAGAACTGCCCTGGGGGCCTCTGGAAAGCCTCTCCCAGCATCTGGGCCCTCTGCAGGCAGGTAAAGCCCTTGGAAATCTGCCTCCATGCTGCCCTTCTTGTTTCATGGCTCAGGTGAAGCTTAGGGCTTTGTCTCAGGTAGATGAGTGGAGTTTCCTCTGTGGTTGCTTTGTCCCCAGCCCTTTTCCCCTCCCTGTGCATGGGAGCCAGCCTGAGCTCCCACACCAAGAGCACCCTCAGTCCCTGGGCTCACCAGGTATGAGATGAGAGCCAGCCTGAGCTCTCACACCAAGGGCACCCTCAGTCCCTGCGCTCACCAGGGATGAGATGAGAGCCAGCCTGAGCTCTCACACCCTCAGTCCCTGGGCTCACCAGGCTCTGCCACAGCTTCCAGCTGAGCCCTCAGCCTGCTCAGTTCTGTTCTGGCTCCTGCCTGCTTTGGTTTGATCCCCTCCACTTCTGTGTCTCACTGCCTCTCTCCTTTGCTGCCCACTCTTACAACTTCATTTCACCTTTTAAATAAAACTGCTGCTTCTAAACACTGGCTCTGAGAGCATTGAACAGGAACATGTTCTAACACTTCTGCAGTTCTAACCAGCCTCTCTGCTGTCTTTGCTTCTCTACCCTTATTTCTCTTCTATGCTGCAGAAGATACTAACCTGATATCAGGCTTTGATGCTCCTGAGGGCTCTGAAAAAGTGACAGAAGATGAGTTTGACCCAATTCCAGTGTTGATATCCAAAAATTCACAAGGTAAGCCAGGATGTGGGAGTGAAAAGGGAAGGAAAAAAGGCAAGCAGTGGATCTGTAAATGAGTTTTGGGGCAGTGGTGCTGCAGCACCTGGTTCCAGTCTGTGAAATAGGAGTCTGGTCCCTGTGCCACCTCCCTGAGGGGCTCTGGGCACAGCCTGTGGGCAGCTGCTCATTTCTGCATCCTGGCCCCATCCCCTGGGAGATCCCTGCCAGGAGCAGAGCCCTGCTGGGTTATCAGAGCAGCTGGGTGAGCCTCTCATCCCCAGGGACAGAGCAGGCAGGGAAGGATCAGTGAGCTGGGTCCCCTCTCTGCAGTCACGCCTCCAGAAGGATTTTGTGATTACTTGAAGACGTGGAAAGACAAATCCACGACTTTTTTTGTGTTTTTTTTAAGGCTTTTTTGCCTTTTATTTTCAGTTTGGTCACAGAACCTTTTGGCTTCCCCAACTCCCATTTTTGGTCTCAGCAGGAATGTGCTGAGCCCTGCTCTGCACTAGTCTTGGCTTTCAGAGGCTGCACTGGTTAGGGACAGTTCAGACATGACAAACTCCTCTGGAAGTCAGGGATTTCTCCAAGGCTGGCCAAGACAGGGGTTGGAACCAGATGGATTTGAGGTCCTTTCCAACCCAGACCATTCCCTGGGTCTCTCCTTTAGTGTCCAAGTCCCAGTCCCACAATAGCCCAGCTCTCCTGGAAATGGCTCAAAGCACCCAAAGGTGCTCCTAAAAGGGATTTCAAGATTTAAAATTCTGGCCTGTCCTTTCTGTGGGCTGTGGGGTCCTTGAATTTGTTTTAGATCCCTTAGCAAGGACAGGGCTGTGGATAGGCTTTGTGGAAGGAATGGGTCTGTAGGGATTTGCTGTGCTGGTTTGGTTTGGGGAGAGGGTGAGCAGCAAGCAGGGGATTCATGGCTGTGCTGAGAAGAGCTTGAGCAAATTCTCTGTTTTGCTTTGACATTTTTCTTTCTTTCTTGATCTTGAACTTCTGAAACTGTCGTGTGTGTGTGTCCTGCTCAATACTGAATTCCTATCTCTCACACTTTCAGGTGGGCATTCTAGAAACAACAGTGGAAGCTCTGAGTCCAGTCTTCCCAACATAGCCAGGTCTCTGCTGCTGGTGGATCAGCTCATAGACCTGTAGCAGTGACACAGTAGCAGTTTCTGTATCCCACACCTCCGGTTTCCTTGCCAGAAGAGTTTCCTTCCTTGTGCTTCTTTGGGGCTTTTTTTTCTTTTCTTTTTTTCTCCTTTAATTAAGAGAAAAATCTGCCACCAGGAGACAGTCCCCCACCTCTGTCCCTGTCCCCCCGTGGCCTGGGGAAGGTTGTGGCTCAGCTCTGCAGGTAGCCTGGTGTCCCTCAGGCTGGTGGAGCCCTGTGGCTTCCTCTGCCCTGTCCCGTGGCCGGGGGAGCCCCCTGAGAGCCCCCCTGGCCCTGCTCAGGGAGCTGGGGCTGCCCTGGGACCCTGCCCCGGGCTCCTGTGCCCGAGCAGGGTGTGAGCAGTGCAGCCCCAGCTGTGCTCTGGGCAGGGACAGGGGACAGGGGCAGGGACACCCTGGGCTGCAGGACACGGGCACGAGAGCTGCTGGCTCTGAATGGCTTCAGAGGAGGGCAAGCCCCAGGTTCCCCCGGCCATACTCTGCTGATGGTGCACATGAAGAGTTTTCCAGCTGCCCCCAGCTCTTGGTTTGCTGTTTGACAATCCTGCTGGGCACAAACTGCTCTTCCTGGGGGAGGGAAAACTGAGAAAAGGAAAAAGAAAAAAAAACCCAGATTGTTAAAGCTGCAGAAATGACCCTGAGTGAAGCGTGACAAGGTTTTGAACCAAATCCATGTGAGTATGGCTGTGACCAGTGTTCCCCTGACCTTTTTTGGGGTGGAAAGGGTGCTGTGGCAGCAGCAGATGTATTTTCTGTGACTTCTTTTCTGTGTTTGACTGGAAAAAATGAAACTCCCCTCAACCTACTGTAAATGGTGTATGAAACAAATTGTCCTCCGGCTGTTTGTCTATTTTTAATCCTGGTTTTAGTCGAGCATCTGGTATCTGTTCTGGGTTCCCCATTTTCTCTTGTAACTGCTGTAGTGCACCCCAGTTGAGTATGGAGCCATTGTTTCAGTAGACAAAGATTCCCTGGGCCTGTCCCCAGTCCCTGAGCTCGCATGCCCTGCTCCGGGTGGTTCAGTCAGTGCTGCAGCCCGGCGGGCTCTCCCTCCTCCCCTCGCTTGGTTTGTCCCTAGCTGGATCCGCTCAGCTCGTTCTCCTTGGCTTCCCACCGAGGCTGGAATTTCTCTCTCTCGTGTTTGAAAGCCCTCTGTGAGCAGAAGGACTCTTGCTCCGTGGTGGAACTCTGCCCAGCTCCCTGCTCCCCGTGTTGGTGTTTGTAGCTGTGTCAGTGGCAGTGCAGTTCCGAGCGGCTGAGTGTGACCCGGCGGGGAGGGGACAGCCCCACGCTGTGACCCCTCCTCTCCTCTCCTCCTCTCCTCTCCTCTCCTCTCCTCTCCTCTCCCCATCTCCTCCCCAGCCCCACACTTAGGTTAACAAATTCTGTACATAGAGCTCCCAGCCGTTGTGTCTCTACATGACTCCTCTTTTCAAACCTACACTTACTAATAAAAGTATTGCTTACGTGTGTTGTATCATTACATGTGTATACTGCACTTTCCAAGAGAAGCTTTACATGAGAACTATGGAAATGACCTTAGTAAAATTGTGGATAGAACTTTATTATTTTTTTGTTTTATATTCCTAAAGCACAGGCGAGCTGGACTGGAAAACACGAAGATGCTATAGATAGAAAGTTATTGTATAGTCAGATACTGAGATTATATGAAAAGAGAATGGATTTTAAAAAGTAACCATCTACTGTATATTAGAAACAAAGATTTCTGTGAATTAAAGTACTTTTAAAGAATGTTTAAGATTTTAAATCTAATGGCGCTTGTTCAAGGGTTCTGGAAAAAATGACAAATGCACTGGGTTGTTAATAATGCTATTAAATAAGCAGATGTGAATGTTTATTTTATTGCTTTTTCACGTAGCTGTTCCTGGGTGTGGGTGGAAATCTGATATTTTAGAGATGTCTGTTCTTAGACCTCCTTGGTCAGAAAACACTGAGCATGTGCTTGCAGAGGGAATGGAATTGAGAGAGGAGTGGAGATTGGGGATTCATTTTAAACTCCAGAAATTGAGTGTGCCACGGCTGTGGGCTGGTGCTGGTGCTGCTCAGAACTGGAGTTGGTGTGAGAGCCTCAGCCCGTGTCCCCTGGGACAGGTTTGGTGTCCCTGGGGCAGGGTCAGTGCTGGAGCTTGGCTGGAGCCAGGGGAGGTGTCCTGGCCCCTCTGCAGGGCTCAGGAGGTGCCCAGGGCCACCCCAGCAGGGCTGCCCTGCTCTGCCATGGCAGTGGCTGTTTGGTGAGCTCCTGCCAGGGCCAGACACAGCCACAGCACCTGGAGCAAAGGAATGGTTGGAATTTTGTGTTGGTTACTCTGAGGGGCTCAGGCTGGGAAGGGCCCCTGCCTTTGGAGCCCTCCTGTTGATCTTGAAGCAGATGAGTTGTCAGCCTCCTCATCTCTGCCACCACCCACTGTGTTGGGGGCATCTGTCCCAAATCAGGAGCTGCAGCTCCCTGGCTTTGGACTGCCCAGGTCTTCTCAGGATCCCTGGGGGCCTCCTTGGCTGGGCCTTCAGGTGCTGTGCAGCCTGCTGGGACAGTGGGTGGGACAATCTGGCTTTGTGGCAGATCTTCATCCTCCTCCAGCCTCCTCATCACAGCCCAGGGCAGCTTGAGCCAATCTGGGTGGAGCAAAGTCATTTTTGTCAAGGAGCCACAGTGGTGTTCTTTGGCCTAAAAGCTGTGCAAAACCACCTTATTTAAAAATTCACTCACTGTGCTGGGCCTGGGGAGCCACGAGGGGCTGCTGGCCGTGCCTGTGCTGGGGACATCCCTGTGCTGGGGACATGGCCCAGAATGCTGCTGCTCCTGGTGTGCAGGGCTCAGACAGGGCTCAGGCAGTTCATCCCTGCTGGGATGTGGGGTGTGGGCTGTTGTGCTGAACTCCTGCCAGGTGCAGGTGAGCCAGAACTGCAGCATTAAAGTCCTCATCCTCTGGAGCTGAAGGCTCTGGATCTGCTCCAGGTGTCCCTCTGAGAGTGGCTTTGAGCAAACTCTTGATCCTGGCACAGCTGTCCCTGAGCTCTGGGGCTGTGCTGTTCCTCCTTGCTGGCAGTGCTGGGTGGGGATAGTTCTTGCTGACCCCGGGTGCCTCCCAGCCTCCTCACCCTCCTCGTTCTTCCTGCAATTCCTGCTGTTTTAGTTTTCATGTGCTTTTCTCCTGTCCTCTTGCTAACGAGTCCAATGACACTCCTAAGCTGCCAGTAGTTCTGTGAAGGTAAGAGATCTTCTGTTTTGTCTGTGTGAGTCCTAAGGCAAACCCGGCCTCCTGGTGGCTCCTGGAGCTGCAGAAGGGCAGGACAGCCTGTCCCTGCACTGCCTGCTCATGCCAGTGCAGAAACCAGCCAGGTCTTTGGGGCTCTGATCCTTGGCTTGGAGTCAGGCTATGGAGTGGTTAAGAGTCATTTGTCTGGCAGTGGTTAAAAGGAATAGCTGCTGCTAAAACAGCTGCTGCCTAGGATTCACTGACAGCTGTAAGCTCACCTTCAGTCTTAGAAATGGGCCTGTTACTCTAGCAGGTTTTGGGGCATCCCCACAAGCAATTCCACGTGTCTGTGGGCTGCCCCACAGGAGGAGAGGCCAGGCCAAGCAGTAGATGTGCTTGGAGAGCAGCAGTGCAGGCTGGAAGGACAGAACCTGTCTGTCTGCTGGAGCTCCCTCGGGCAGCAGCGCTGGGAAGGGGAACACTCTGTGCTGGTGGCTGGGAGGGAGAGGAGCCCGGTGGGATGGTGCTGAGGGTGCTGTGTGTGCCCATGTGTGTGTCAGACATCTCCCATCCTCTCAGCAGTGGTGCCCGTGTTGCCAGCGCTTCCCTGGCATTGTTTTCTCGTTGATTTGCCCTCCCTCTCCCGCCCATTTTCCATGCATGGTGGTGGTTTCCATCTGAGCAGTGTGACATTCCTGTGCAGCGTGCCTCGCTGGGCCTGCCGAGCTGGCTCAGTCACTCCCTCCTTTTGTGTTTGTAGGTGTGCACAGGGGTCCGGGCCCGTTCCCAGCCGTGGCTCTCGAGCTCTGCAAAGGAGATCCTGGCACCGGTGGACTCACCGTGTACAAGGGCCAGCCCGAGATGCTGGAGGTGAAGCAGCACAACTCAGAGTCCGAGTACCTGGCCAGAGATGGCCCTTCGAGCAACAGCTCCTTCTACAGCAGCGAAGGGGAGGGGACAGACCACGAGGGAGACATCCTGGACTGCAGCGGCTCCAGGCCCTTGCTGATGGACTCGGAGGATGAGGAGGAGACGTGCAAGCCGTGCCCAGGCTTCCTGCAGCCCGTGCCCAGGCTCGAGGCCCCCAGAGAGGATCCCCAGGCCAGGGCGGGGGAGCCGCTGTTCCCGGCCTTCCAGTCGCAGCGCGGGGAGGCTTTCAACGAGCCCGACGTGTTCGCCACGGCCCCGTTCCGCAGCTCCAGGAGGGTCCCCGATGAAGTGGATGTCTTCACCAAAGCTCCTTTTATCTGTAAGGGCGGCGCAGCCCTGCGGCACCCGGAGGAGGCAGACGTGTTTCTGAGGGCCCCGTTCACCAAGAAGAGGAGCGTGGAGGAGCCGGCTCCCCTCAAGGAGCCGTTCCCAGCGCCCGTTCTGCTGAGCCAGGCCGGTGACGGCCGAGCTCAGCCCCTGTTCCCGGGCCTGGAGCCGGCAGCGGGCTCAGGGAGGGCCCCACAGCCTCCTGCTGCCTCGGCTCAGCCCGGCACCGTGCCCCCCTGCCCGGGGAGGGCCGTGCAGGCCCAGGAGGGCCCGGCCAAGGCGGCGCTGCCGGAGCAGGGCGATGCGCTGGGCCCCAGCCGGCCCTTCCGCCCGCAGGCCCTGGCCAAGTACTCCCGGCACTACGGCCCCGAGGACGGGCCGGGGCTGGAGGCGCAGCCCATCGCCGCCTACAAGGTGGTGTCCCAGCCCGGCAGGCAGGCCATCGCGGGCTCCGTGCCCCTGGGCCCTCTGCCTGCCAGGACTACGGAGCTGCCCGGCGCCGACCCCTTCGCCTCGGCGCCCTTCCCGTCCAAAGCCCGGCAGAAGCCTTAACGAGCTGGGGGCTGTGCTGCGGGCAGGAGCGCCTCAAGGGACCTCGCACCTCTTAGCTGGACTGAATGACATGGCAATATATACATATATATATATAAAGTAATTATTATTTTTGGTCAGAACTCTATTTGCAGTGATATATAGTTGAAGCATTTAAGTTATGTTTGTCCGAATGCCTGGCTCTCAGGATCCTCGTATCCTTTCCAGTTGCATCTTACCTTCCTCCTCTCGCTGTCTTCCCTCCATTTATTTCTTTTTTTTTAGATGCTTTTCTCAAACCAGCAGTATTCCGTATTTTCTGGTCCTGGGTGGAGAAATGCACTACAAGATGAATTACAAAGGTTTATTAATTACAGAGCGAGTCAAGCAGGACTTGCTAATGCTCTGGAAAGGACATGGTTTCACAGGTGAAAGGGTTTTTGTGACTTTTGCTCTCAGAGATAATCCTGCTGGTGGCCCTGGGTGTGCAGGTGGGTGCTGTGCCCGCAGTGCCAGAGCCTGCTGGGGTGTCTGGTGCCAGTGTGGGCAGTGCTGGTGGAGCAGAGCCAGGGCAGGGCACAGCTCTGCTCCCCCATGCTGGGAGCACCGGGCAGTGCTGCTGGCATGGAGGCAGGGAAGCTTTTGTGAAGCAATCAGGCTCTTACTGTTGCTGGAAAATCAAAGGGTCGTGCAAACAATCAGGCAGAGCTTTCACTTTTACACTTGTATTTCCTGTCTGGTCCATGCCAAAGTGTAGGACCTGGAAATCTGCTGATGGTGAAGGAGAAATGTGTATTTACAGTATTAAAAGTAGACCTTGCGGGGACATTTGTGATGTAAACAGCTCCATGACTGTCCTGGGGTACCACGGCCCCTTAGACTGGTTTGTACTGGCAGAGCTCTGCTCAAAGTCACTTCTGCCAATGGCTTTCCTGTTGGTGAGGGGTGAACCTGAACAGGATCCATGTGCTCTCCTTCTGCAGTGGTGTTTTTATCCCGTTGGTGACTGAGGCATGGGCTCAGCCTGGCACAGAAACTGAGGTGTTTATTAGGAAAGGCAAACTCTTTTTATGCCCTTCTACAAGACACAGTATTTCCTTCCATGGTGACTCACTGTGACACACATTGCCACTTCTGTAAGACCAAATCAGCTGTCAGAGGACTTGATGACTTCAGTGGTTTTGGTGCATAGTGGTGGCTGTGGGGCTCTCTGCCCTCCATCCCCACCTCCTGAAAACACAAGTACTGTAGAGAACTTTTCTTCAGCAAAGCTGACACTTTTACTCTGTTTTGTTGTTTAGTTTTCTGTCTAAATATACACCCGAAAGGTGGTTTTAGTTTTAAATATGTGTTCCCCCAGGTCGGTTGTTGCTGGAATCAGTGAGAGACACAGAGAATGACTGTGACAGCAAACTGTGAATTCAAGGGCAGTGGGTGTGAGGGTCACAGGACACTGAGCCAGGAGCTGCCCTCGAGCTCTGGGTGTGCTCAGAAGCTGCTGGGAGGGAGGCCAGGCCTTGGTGCTGTGGGAGATGCTTTGCTCCTGTGTGAGCCACGGGGCTTCAAGGTGTTCCCTCTGCTCGCTGCAGCTTCTCCTTCCTTCTCTTCATTTTTACTTGAAAAATTGCCTCTGAATAATTGAGTGCAGCTTCTGTCAGCGCCACGAGCTGATGCTGGGGAGCCTCAGCCTGGCCCTTCCTGCTGGGGAAGGGGAAGGTGCACTGAGCTCTGTGGGCTCCTCTCCAGCCCTGCTGGCATTTTGGCAGCTTCTTGCTCCTTCAGGCACTTTACACCAAGAGCAGGCTGTAACTGTGCCCCAGAGCTCACGGTCCTGCCAGACACGTCCAGGGCTTAAACGGTTTTAAATCTTCTGGGGTGGAGGCAGCTCCTTTGTATCTCTGCATGTGACTCATAAGATAATAACTTCTGGTTATGGCCACAGAACTCGATTTCAATGCCTGTTACTCTAATACCCTTCTCATTTCCAGCCTGTGTTCCTCCTGATCCTGCACTACCACTGCTGCAGCCTCAGCGTGATGAGTTGTAAGTGGAAATTTAATTTCCATAGCATCTGAAGCTCACTGTTTTAATCAATATGGAAGAATCATGCTAATTATTTGCCACACAATCAGTGATCTTAATGAAGTGAGATTTATACAGACTCAGTGGGGTGTTCTGAAATCAGTTTTATGAAAAGAATCACTGGTTTCAGTATGTAATGCTGTAGTAAAAGGTGTTCACTGCCCTGTGACAATCCCAGATTCCTGCTGGGAGAGGGACTGGCTCCTGGTTCTCGCCCCCCGAATGCACTCAAGGCTCTGTTCCAAGTGATGAATCCGAGTTTCTGCGTGAGCAGAGCGAGCAGCTGGCTCTGTGCTCACTGCTGTGACTGCTGTCCCCGTGTCCCCAGTCCCCTGGGACACAGCAGCAAAACCGGGTGGGATCTCCTTGGCTGCTGAACTCAGTCACTCCAAAGTGCTAATCACTTACTTTAACTCAGCTTCCACCAAAGACTCTTGTGCTGGGGAGTTGAATTTTTGTGGGTTTTTGTTCCTTTCCTCACAGTGTTAAATCAGTGCCTTGGAGCACACTGACAGACCCCAAAGCACTTTTACATTAGGATCATGACACTGAAACCCTGCTCCAGTTCTGAAACACATTCCTGAAACCTGATCAGCTGCATGAACGTTTCTAGAAATAACCCCCAGCCTGTAGATTCTGCTGTCGGTGGGTGAATACCCTGGCACACGCAGAAATCCCCTGTGGAGCCAGAGGGATGAGGCTGAGCAGCGTTCCTGGTCCCTCGCCTCCGAAGGGATGGGCTGGGAGGGCAGGGGGCTCGCTCTGGCCTGGGATGCAGCTGGAGGAGCATCCCAAACACCGAGTCTGGCTTTGGAAAAACTCCTTCGTGTCCAGGAGGAGCTGGGGGTGTCCGTGGTCCCTCAGTGACCCACAATGGGACGCTCGTGTCCCCCAGTCCCCTCTGCTCCCCCCATGCCTGGCAGATCCCCGGGCTCAAATTTTGCACTCCGGTTGGGATCGTCTGTTCCTGGTAATCGTGAAGAAATGTTCCACTTGTAAACTTATGTACATTTTATTAAAACTATATCTGATGACAAGCACCGTCTCCATTGTGCCTTCCTTCTCCCCTCCCCGTGGAAAATATTTCTGCTGGACACAGGGAATCTGGGTTTTAATGAGTTCTACCTCCCTAATTGCTGAGCTGGGTTTGGATGTTTAATCTGGCAGCTGTGAAGTCAAGCTGATCTTGCTGTTTTAAGCAGAGGATATTTCAGTTTACATTCCAGCGGGAACGCTTCCTATGCAGGGCAGGACAGAGCCCTGAGCCCTCACGGTGTTTTTTGGTATCATTCAGCTGCCAAGACTCTCTTAAGAGCAAAATATAAATTGGGCTTTGCTGCCCTTGTTAATTTAATTTCTGTGTTGCTGTAAATGTCGTGTCTCATGAGGCGGGACAGCCCCCGTGTGCAGGACCGGCCGCTCCCCCCCGCTCCGGGCCGGTTCGTGCGCCCGGCTGTGGCGGGGCGGGGTTTGGAGCAGTGCGCATGCGCGGGGTGTCACGAGGGCCGCGGGGGGACGGCCATGATGGCGGCGGGCGGGCCGGGGGTGCGGAAACGGGATCGGGACTGCGGCTGCGGTCTTGGAAGGGAACGACGGCACGGCCGTGGCTGCAGGAGGCGGCGGAGCCGCGCATCCAGCAGCTCTGAAGCGGAGGCTGCGGTGGAGAAAGCGCGGCTCGACCGGCCATGCAGCGGCGGCAGCAGGAGCGGGAAAGCGACCGCAGGGGGCGCCGGGGCGGCCTCGCCAGCGGGAGATGATCGCGGGAGGCGGGAGGAGCGGCGGGAGGGGCACGGCGAGCGGCGGGCTGGAGCCGCTGGGAGCTGGGGTGGCTGCTGCCCCGGCGGTGCCGTGCCGGCACCGGGGCAGTGCGGCAGGGACAGGGTCAGCCGTGGGGGCTGCCCGGCCGCGGGGAGGGGGGGCGGCAGCGCTTCCGGCGGGAACGCGCACAAGGAGCGATGGGGACGCGGCGCGGCCGCGCCAGGCGGGCTCGGCCCCGCAGATCCGGGAGCCGCAGGGCACTGCGAAGACGCGGCAGCGACGGGACCTGGGCACCACCGGCACCGCTGCGGCGGCAAAGGGGGCGAGGGGGAAATGGGGTGGGGGCGGGAGGAGCGGCCGCGCTCGCGGGGAGCGGGGAAGGGGGGGGGGGAGCGGGGGGGACAGGAGGGGGCGGGGCCGCGATGACGCCGCTGGGCGGGGCTGAGGGGCGGCAGCGGGGAGCGGCACTGCGGGAACCGGAGCCGTGGGATCTGACGGGCAGGACGGGGGCGTGTCCTGATGGAGACTCGCGGCGGCGAGGGGCGGAGCTGGGCGGGGCGGCAGCTGCGGGCACCCCCCGTGCGGCGAACAGCTCAAGCAGCGCCCTGAGAGCTGGGACCGGCTCTGAGGCAGCCATGGCCCGGCGGGAGATACCATTAAAGTGCTTTATTCCAACTGTGTCTAAAAAGTCTCTGGTAAAGACGGCTGAAGAGTCGGCATCTGGGAAATTAAAATCCATTCTGAAAGGTTTTTTTAACTCCTGTTGCAGAAATCTAATTTCACGACAGTCACACTTTACAGCACTTTTACGACACTGCTGCGTTACGGCACGTTTTGCGGCAGTGCTGCCTTATGGCAGTTTTTACTCAGTCGTGCTTTACGGTACCTTTTACGAGAGTCGCGCTTTACGACAGTCGTACTTTACGTCACCTTTTACAACAGTCGTGCTTTACTGCACCTTTTACGACAGCCGTGCTTTACGACACCTTTCACGACAGTGCTGCTTTACGACACCTTTCACGACAGTCGTGCTTTACAGCACCTTTTACGACAATCACGCTTTACGACACCTTTTACGACAGTCACGCTTTACTACACCTTTTACGACAATGTTGCTTTACTACACCCTTTACGACAGTCACGCTTTACGGCAGTTTTACGACAGTAG
>JAWWLS010000092.1:425762-439527 GCA_035040975.1 Myioborus melanocephalus
TGCTGCTCTCCTATTCCAGCTGGGCATTCCTGCACCCCTTGCTGCTCTCTCCTCCTGCAGCTGGGCATTCCTGCACCCCTTGCTGCTCTCTCCTATTCCAGCTGGGCATTCCCCTTTGCACAGCTGGAGGAGAGGGAGGTTCCCAGGGCTGGGTTTTTGTGCCACCTGCAGCAATGCCAGCTCAGAGTGGTGAAACATCCCTGGAGATCCTGCTTCCTCCTGGGGCTGCTTCTGCAGTGTCACATGGGGCAGCTGTGGACAGCAGGGCCTGGAAAAGCACCTGAATGTGCAAACCTGGAACCAAAACTCCCCCTTGGGTCTGCTGGGGACCTGAAACAGCTCTGGGGAACGTTCTGCTCCAGGTTTGGGCATCCGGCATCCAGGCTGGAGGTGCACAGCTCCTTGGAGTTCCATCCAAATCCCATTTCCATGAGGGGATTTCACTGTGAGGGAGACATTGTCACTCCTGACAAAGCTCTCTGCACTTTCTGTATTCTCATGCCTTGATTGATTTGAACATCAGCTCAGGGAGGGGAGAGCAAGGCTTGAGCAGGGCACTGTGGCTCTGGGGTGTGACAAAAGCCTTTTCTCTGCATTTGGGAACTGTTCTTAAAATTAGAAGTGGTTACAAGGTGTGACTGCTCAGATGGGAGCGATCCAGCAGTTAGGAGACAGAGAAAATGCTGTTCTCTACATGGGGATTCAAACTTTCCCCAGCTGTGAAGCATTACATCATTACAGGATGTTTGGAAAGGGGAAATTAAACACATTTGTAAATATTTCCAATAAATGCAGTTTATTTACACATAGTTCATGATAAGTGTCACAAATGGGTGATAAGCCTTCAAATATTGGATATTAGCCTGCAGATTAGTAAGTCGTGCATTTAGGAAGACTTGTGTTCTTTTACAGGAGCCTTATGGTCTCACTTTTTACTTTAATGATGCATCATTTATGCATATTCTACTTTTATTTCACTTTTTCCTGTTTTCTCCAAGGTGAATTTTAAACATCCCTGTCTTATTTGCCTTCTCATTTGTAAAATCTGTGGCTCACAGATGAGTCCTTAGAATTTGATTTTCCCAGTGGCATCTCCATTATCATTCTCCCTATTTCCCTCTCAGGATCTAAAAGCTGAACTGAATCAAAACTGAACCTCCCAGGTCTGGTTTTTGGAAGAGCATGTCTGTATTTCACAGCATTCACTCTGTGTTTGTGTTCCTTCTGGCTTCCTTTGTTTTCATAGTGTGTTTTCTGAGAAGCACTGAATTCCTTGGGTTGGTTTTTTTTGGGAGGTTTGGGGTTTTTTTGTGGCTTTCTTAGCCTTGGATTCAGTTTATTTTCCCCAGGCCTCATGAATAATCTCAATATAACTGTGCTGTAATTAATGGGTGTTTTCAGTGCCAGGCTGGCTCCTGCCTGGGTGGGTGCTCAGTGTTTGTTTGCAGTGCAGGGAGGGACAAACACTCTGCTTTTCTGCTTCTCTGCTTTTCTGCTTCTCTGCTTTTCCCTCCCTGTGGGGAGCCCACTGCCCCCCTGTGCCCCTTTTGTCGTGCTCTGCCAGCATTTGGGGTCTGGGACAAGGAGCAGGGCTGTTGGTTGGGGTTTTTTAGTGCAGGTGTGGCTGAGCTCGCTGAAATCTGCAGAGCAAACAGTGTCTGGAGTCACTGTGGGGTTTGGGGGCAGGTTTGACAGAGGTGTCCCAAGCCAGCCCCACTGCAGGGAGGCACATTGGGGTTCAGAGCAAGCTGCAGTGCCAGAGGCCATCCTGGGCTGGGGGAGCATTCCCTGGCACCCTGGAGTCCCATGGGCATGGAACATTCCCTGGCACCCTGGAGTCCCATGGGCATGGAACATTCCCTGGCACCTGGTACCCTGCCCTGCTGTGATCCCAGAGCATCCCCTGGCACCCTTTATCCCTGGAATCCCTTGATCATGGAGCATTCCCTGGCACCCTGGAGTCCCATGGGCATGGAGCTTTCCCTGGCACCCTTTATCCCTGCCCTGCTGTGATCCCAGAGCATTCCCTCTCACCCCTCATCCCTGCATCCCTGTGTCCCAGTTTGCTGTTCTCTGCCTCCCCTCCACCTTCCCTGCAGCTCTCCTCTCCTCTCCTGGCACATTCCAGAGGTGTCCCAGTGCTCCATGCCCAGTTCCAGAGGTGTCCCAGTGCTCTATGCCCAGTTCCAGGGGTATCCCAGTGCTCCATGCCCTGTTCCAGGGGTGTCCCAGTGCTCCCTCCCCACCTTGCCCAGTTCCAGAGCTGTGCCAGGGGTGGGAATGGTGCCCGCACAGGAGCTGGGATGGGAATGGTGCCCACCTGAGCTGCTGGGGTGGGAATGGTGCCCACCTGAGCTGGTTCTGGTGGCACTGACTCTGCTCTCCCCCCAGGCATCTTTGCTTACCTGAACTACCATGTGCCCCGGACCAGGAGGGAGATCCTGGAGACCCTCATCAAGGGGCTGCAGCGCCTGGAGTACCGGGGCTACGACTCCGCAGGTACCCGGGGGCTCTGGGGGCTCTGGGGGGTTCCCTGGGGTGCTGGCAGTGCTTTCTGCCACCTTCTGCTGCTCAGGACAGCTGGGACACACACTGGATGTGCCTGTGGTCAGAGGTTGGGATTAACTTCAACATACAGATTTCTACAAGCATTCTTGATGTTTGCTTTTTGGTTTGTTTGTTTCACAAAGGCTTTAAAAATGCTGACAAGATGGCAAAGGGAAAGCTTAGTTCTAATCTAATCTTAGTTCTAATCTAAGTTCTAGTTCTTGCCTTCATGTGGCAGGCCAGCTCTTGGAGGAGGGGCTCAGGAAGGATTAAAAAGGGCAGGATTTGTTGACAGAAAATGCTGTAAAAACTTCTGCACCTGACCCTCTTTCTCCATGTCCCACGGGGGGGTTCAGGTGTGGGGCTGGACGGAGGAAATGACAAAGACTGGGAGGCCAATGCTTGCAAAATCCACATTATCAAGCAGACGGGGAAGGTGAAGGCTCTGGATGAGGAGGTTCACAGTAAGTGTCTCCCTTCCCTCCTTTCCCTCGTTTTTGTTTTGAATATCCCCTGTTTTACCCAAAAGCACGGATTTCCAGAGGTGTAAAGGCTCAGGGATGAGCTGTGAAGAGCCTGTGATCCTGTTGGTGTGAAGTTACAGAGAAATCCTGGTTTTTCTAAGATAAATGATTTGCAACCTACTAAAGTCAAACAGACCTGAAATGCATCGTATGAAACAGACTGGAACAACTCCAAAACAAACAACCAAAAAGCTCCTTGAACTGGGGATAGAGGAATTAGCAGGAGATAATTATCAAGACCTGGAGCTTGGGCAGAAGGAGAAACCTGCAGGAACCTCCCCCTTCCCTGTAGGAATTTCTTTCTGCCCTTTATTTAAACCTTAATTCATTAAATCTGAGCTCAGTGCAAAGATGCACGAAGGTGTTGGGAGGGGAATGGAGGCTGTCTGAGGGTGGGGAGGCCTTTTCTTCTCAGCTTCACATGCAGAAGCTGCTGTGTTGGTGAAATTCGAGTCTTTTTAACCCATTCCTGTGTTCAGCTGAGGCACAGAGTGCTGAGTGTCCAGGGGGAGGTGGGTCAGTGTAAAATCAGTGTAATCCCAGTGTAAAATCAGTGTAATCCCAGTGTAAACCAGGAGCCAGAAAGCCCAGATGAGGTTGTGTGGTACTGAAACAGGAGATGGACAGAGCCTTCCTGGAGGGAGGTTTGAAAAGAAAGAATGGAAGAGAACATCAGGATACACAGTTTAAAAGAGATTGTGGAAACACTTGTGGGGTAAGAGGAGTACTTTTTCCCCAAGAAATCTTTATTTTTCCCCAAGAAATATGTTTTCCCCAAGGAAATCTTTTTTCCCAAGGAAATATTGATGCTCACAGTAGCTTTGGAGAGACAGGGGTTAGGGATGCCTGAGTAACCATGGGGGTGTGCAGGTGACAGGAGGGCAAGGGGCAGCCCAGGCTGGGGTTCTCCTTAGAGGCTGCTTTTTGTTTTGGCACAATAAGGAGTTCAGGGCTGTTTTCTGTGTGTCCCTCAACCCCCTGAGGTTTTGGTTGGTATTTGATGCTCCCAAAGGTGTTTTCCAGCCCTGCTCCGTGTCCTGTGGGGTTTGCTGGCCCTGTCAGCGTTGCTGTCCCGCATCCCCCGGGTCCTGCTGAGGCCCCAGGGTGGTCGCAGCCCCTCAGGATGAGCCTTTGTTGTGCAGAGCAGCAGGACATGGACCTGGACATCGAGTTTGACGTGCACCTGGGCATCGCCCACACGCGCTGGGCCACGCACGGGGAGCCCAAACCTGTGAACAGCCACCCGCAGCGCTCCGACAGGAACAACGGTCAGGGGCTGCTCCTGGGGGCTGTGCCTGCTCCTGGGGCTGGGGATGCTCCTGGGGGGCTGTGCCTGCTCCTGGGGCTGGGCTGGGGGCTCCTGGGGGGCTGCTGGGCCATGCATGGGGAGCCCAAACCTGTGAACAGCCACCCGCAGCGCTCCGACAGGAACAACGGTCAGAGCCTGCTCCTGGGGGCTGCTGGGGGTTCTGGGGCTGGGCGGGGGTCACTGCCTGCTCCTGAGGCTGGGCAGGGGGTTCTGGGGTGCTGCTGGCCATCCTGGGGTCACTGCCTGTTCCTGGGGCGGTGCTTGGCCTCTTGAGGGGCTGGGATCCTCTGCAGCTCCTCCTGGAGCCCTGGGAGAGCTGCTGGCCCTCCTGGGGAGCTGCTGGCCCTCCTGGGGTCCTGGGGGGGCTGCTGGCCCTCCTGGGGTCCTGGGGGAGCTTCTGCCAGGCTGGGGCTGAGCAAGGCCTTTCCTCTGTCCCCAGAGTTCATTGTGATCCACAATGGCATCATCACCAACTACAAGGACCTGCAGAAATTCCTGGTGAGTGACCCCTGGGAAGGGAAGGGGAGAAGGAAAGGGAAGAGAGAAGGGAAGGGAAGGGAGAAGGGAAGGGAAAGGAAAGGTGAGGGAGGAAGGCAGGAGCAGAGAAATGGAAAAACATGAGAAAGAAGGAAGAAGAAGTTGAAGGCAAGATGAAGGCCAGGGGTGGTAAGAGCAACGCAAGGGAAGGTGGGAAGGAGGGGTAGGAGGGCAGGCAGGGGCTGCAGAGCCACGGGAGCTGTCCCTGCAGGAGAGCAAGGGCTACGAGTTCGAGTCGGAGACGGACACGGAGAGCATCGTCAAGCTGGTCAAGTACATGTACGACAACCGCGACAGCGACGACATCAGCTTCTCCACGCTGGTGGAGAGGGTCATCCAGCAGCTGGTAACCATGGGGGCACGGGGGGCACCGGGGTCATCCAGCAGCTGGTAACCATGGGGGCACGGGGGCAGCTGGGCACAGCCACAGCAGGGGCACAACCCCCAGAAACACCCCCTGCACCCCGGGGCTGCTGCAGGCTGGGCACTGCCAGGGCAGGGCACCACCAGGGCAGGGCTTGGTGCTCCTGCCTCTGCCTGGGGCTGGTGCTCTGGGCTGTCTGTCAGTGTTCAGCTGGGAAAGGGCTCAGCTCTTGGGCATGGCAGCTCTGGAGGCTGCCAGCCCCTGGCTGGGGTGGTGGGAGCGGGGAGGGAGAGTCTGTGCTGCTCCCAGTCCTTCCCAGAGCTGCTCCCAGTTCTTTCTTCCCAGAGCTGCTCCCAGTCCTTCCCAGAGCTGCTCCCAGTCCTTCCCAGAGCTGCTCCCAGTCCTTCCCAGAGCTGCTCCCAGTCCTTCCCCAGCTCCAGCAGCCCCAGGTTGCTGCTGACCCCAGCTGGGAGCTGCTCTGCCTCACTCCCTGCCTGTGTGCAGGAGCAGGACCCAGCACTGTTCCCCTGTCCCCCACAGCACCCAGCTGGGTTTTCCCTGGGTTTCCTGTTGCTGGGGAGTTGTGGCAGCTCAGCTGAGCAAACACCCCCAGTTTTGGTGCTGCTTTTGGCAGATCTCTGCCTCTGCAGGGCCCCTGAGTGCACCCTGAGCTAAAGCAGGAGCCACTGGGGCAGCCAGGGCAGTCTGGATGTCTGTCTGGGGGTTCAGGAAGCTCTTTGAGATGCATTGCCAGGCTCAGGGGAGGGACATCCCTCCAGGATGGAGGGGCTGGAGCTGCAGGCAGTTCTGGAAATATCTGTGAAACCTCTTGGGTGTCTCTTCTGTGTCCACAGAAACACAGGAGCAGTTTCTGTCAGTGCCTGGGCCTCAGCTGAAGTTTGTTTTTCTTGTTGCAGGAAGGGGCTTTTGCCCTTGTGTTCAAGAGTGTTCATTACCCTGGGCAGGCAGTTGGTACCAGGTGAGTGTGCCATGGGGAGGAACATTCTTGCACCCTGCCTGGTGCTTGGTTTTGTACCCCCAAGTTAGAGCACAGAGTGGAGATCATTCTCATCACACTGTATGGGCTGGGAGAGGGTGGTTGTTGTTTTTCATTTCCTTTCTCTGTTTTCCATCTGTCACAACAGAAAGCTCCCAGAATTATTTTTGAAATGTCTTGGTGACCAGCTGTAGCACACCTGGTCTGGAACAGCTTTGCTTTGGTATCCTCTGGGGATGATGTGACAGGAGATGGTTTTACCTTTCCCTTTGTGCTTGGCCCTGTGGCAGCACTTGGACAATTCCCCCTCTTGGCCTGGAATGTGGGCCAGCCTCGTGTGCAGGGTTTCTGTCCCACTTTTCAACAGCAGCACCAGCCAAAACCTGTGTGTGGGTGTGTGCAGTGAGGGGCAGCCCCTGCTCAGGGCTGCACTGACTCTGGGGATGCTCAGGGCTACAGTGACTCTGGGGATGCTCAGGGCTGCAGTGACTCTGGGGATGCTCAGGGCTGCCCTGACCCTGGGGATGCTCAGGGCTGCCCTGACTCTGGGGATGCTCAGGGCTGCAGTGACCCTGGGGATGCTCAGGGCTGCAGTGATCCTGGGGATGCTCAGGGCTGCCCTGACTCTGGGGATGCTCAGGGCTGCCCTGACTCTGGGGATGCTCAGGGCTGCAGTGAGGGGCAGTCCCTGCTCAGGACTGCCCTGACTCTGGGGGAGTTTCTCCATCCCTGATCCAGGTTCCTCCCATCCTCGTGTTCTCCATCCTGGGATTGTTTCAGTGTCTGCAGCAGCTGCTCTGGGGTTCTGGCTGTGCCCCCTGCAGCTGAGGGGGGCAGAGGGCCTGGGGGCCCTGGGGGTGTCCCCAGGGCTGAGCTGTCCCTGTGTCCCTGCAGGAGAGGCAGCCCCCTGCTCATCGGCGTGCGCAGCGAGCACAAACTGTCCACAGACCACATCCCCATCCTCTACAGGACAGGTGAGTGTGACAGCCCTGACCCTAAACCTGACCCTAAACCTGACCCTAACCCACACACCACACCCCCATCCTCTACAGGACAGGTGAGCAGGGAGAGCTTCAACCCTGATCCTAAACCCCAGCCCCACACAATCCACACATCCCCATCCTCTACAGGACAGGTGACTGGGGAGAGTTTCAGCCCTGACCCCAAACCTGACCCCGACCCTAACCCCAATCCTAACCCACATCCCCATCCTGTACCACACAGGTGAGTGGGGACAGCCCCAGCCCTGGGGACCTTCAATTGAAAATTGCTGAGAATGGCTCTGTAATTCCCTGTGTCAGAGGGGTCTGAGCTGCTCAGTGCCTGGGTTTGTGTCCTGAGCAGTGCAGGGATCCCAGGCCTGCTCATCCCCTGCTGCAGGAGCCAGTCCCAGCAGCTCTGCCTCTTGGCTGGTTAGCAGTAGCATTGATGTATTTGTGAAACACTGTGGGTTTTTATTGAATAGCTCAAATTTGGTTTGTTTTTGTTTTTTTTTTCCCCAAATGCACTTCCAGCTGTACAATCTATGGATCATTCTTTTGATGGAATATCCATAAAAATGGAGGAAGGTGCCCACCAGAGAAAAAAGCTAACACTTGAAATTTCAGACAAATCCTCCAGCTCCTTAGGAAAGGAATCATAAATATGCATTGTCCTTTTAATATGTGGCTGTTGCTTTCCGTGTAGGGCAGTGAAACATGTGGGAAAATCAAAATTCCTTCTTGATCAGAAACACCACGAGCAGCACACAGGAAAATCCACCCATCCACTTCAATATGCTCAGCATATGTGCAAAAACTGATGACAGTGCAGCTTGTCCTGAGTGTCCCCGCAGCTCTGGCTGCAGAAGGAAATGGTGAATTACCCTAGAAATAAACCCCACTAAAGCAGGAGGCTGCTGCAAGCACTGCCCAGAATTCCTGCTGGGGTTTGGCTTGTCAGAGCCCTGTGCTCCCCCTGAGCATGGGGAGAGCCTGAGCTGCAGCCTGCTCTGGGCTGGGCCTGCCTTCCCCTGTCATTTATCAGGGAACCATCTGGTGCTGTCCTGGAGGCCTTTGAAGGCCAGCCCAGCTCACATCTGAGGCAGGAGAGCCTTGTCTGGAGGGGAGGATGTGCCTGCCCCTGCAGAATCCCTCGTGCAGGAAAGCAATGCCACATAATGAAGGCAATGCAGGGGAAAGCTCTATTTTGAGAAGCCAAATTTGCATGTTCTGATCAGGTCTGGGTGTTTCTGGTGGGGAGTGGCCACTGGCAGCTCTGCTCTGTCCCTTCTCAGCAGCAAATCAGCCTGTCCTGCCTCAGCTCTGCAGCAAAGGCATTGTTCTCATTCACTGACCTGGTACCTGAGCTCTGAATCACTGCCTGAGTGGTTCTTCCTCCCTGAGTAGCAACATGAAAGCCGTGTATTTCCTTCACATTTTCACCTGCAGGAGTGGCAGCCAGAGCACCACGAGCTCTGCTTGCATCCCTGAGTCAGATCAGTGGCTGGTAGGTGAAACAACACCAGGATTGTGCAGTAAATATAGAATGGAGGAACTCCAGTGTTGCTGTTTTTCAGCAATAGTCCCATTCTGGGAGAGGAGCTGATTAATCCACCCCCTCCCTCCCCATGCCCTGCACAGTGACTGGCAAATAATTCTGCTGAAGGCTGGTGCTGAGCAGGAGGTGTTGGGTGCCTCATCTGCATCCCTGATGAGCTTCAGCCCTGAGCAGCAGTGTGCAGGAGGAGGAGGAGACAGTGTGGGAATTTCCAGGTCCCTGGTGAAAGGCTGAACTTTGAGGACAGATTTTTCTCAGCCCTGTGTCCCCCTGCTGAGCCCAGGGGTGATTTCCTGGGCAGGGTGAGGTGGTTTTGTTTGCTGGTGCAGGAGCAAGGCCCAGCTCTTAATCCTGGATTTCCTGGGCTGTGTCTGACAGTGAGCTCAGGCACACAGAAATAGGTTTGAGTTCCACCTGTGGTGCTCAGGGTGGGCACACAAAGAATTCCCCCAGTGCTGAGGATAACAGAGAAAGAGCAGTGCTGCTCCCTTCCAGAGAGGAAACTGAAAATGGTAACAGGGCAGGTTTAATGGGGAAATGTGGCTGCTCATAAAGCACCTTGGATTCTCTGCCAGCAGAGCCACACAAAACATTAATTTGGACTTTTTTTCCCATACTTTCCTCTAAATTTGAGATGCACTAGTAACACTCTTGCAGACTTATTAAAAAGCAGTCAAACTCTTGCAAGCCAGCTGAGGATGGGCACAAGTGCTGCTGCTCCTGTTGCTGTGCAGGCATGGAAATAGTGCTTCATGTTGGTACCATGCTTGGGGGCTCTGCTGCTGTCACCTGTGCCCGGGGCTGGCACCTGGGCAGCCCCTGAGCCTCCTGTCTCCTAGGGAAGGACAAGAAGGGGAGCTGCAACCTGTCCCGAGTGGACAGCACCACCTGCCTGTTCCCCGTGGAGGAGAAGGCTGTGGAATATTACTTTGCTTCTGATGCCAGGTGGGGTTTCCCAGCACCTCTGGTGTGGGTAGGAATGCCCTGTTTAAAGGAACCAGGGGTGGGGAGGCTGGGGTTTCTTTGTGAATTACTTTACAAATACTAACCAAAACAGAGCTGCTGTTAAAATAATGAGCACTGGCCTTGGAATAGAGTGTTGCCATTCTTCAGGCTCATTTGTGATTAAGATTTCCCAGTGATGGGAAACCTGAGGGAGTCCTGACCTAAATTAGCAGGCCAGGTGCTAATTATGAGGAGAATTGTGTTGATTCTCCAGGGATCTCTGCACCATCAATATACTATTATAGCATAAATGTTATATATCTTAATAGTATAGTATAATAGAGTATATATTTTATAGTATAATAGATATCTTAATAGTATAGTAAAATATAGCATATTATACATACTGTGTAATATAATATATATCTTAATAGTATAATATAATAGAGTATATATTATATACTATATAATATAGTATAATATATTTTATACCTATATATATACTATTATATTTTATATAGTATAATATATTTTATAGTATGGTATAATTATCTGTAAAATTCTTTCTCCTGGCCTGCCAAGGTCTGTTCAGCAGCACAGACAGAGGCACTCTGCCTGCCCCTGGGGCAGTGTTATCTTTTTATACTAAAACCTACATGTACAATATTTACAATTGCTTCCCAATACCCATCAGCCATGTTAGACAGTGAGCTTCTACCCTAAACCAATCCAAAAGTGCCAAAATCACAGCAGGAGATGGAGGCCAAGAACAAGAAGGAGAAAGGCTGGACGTGTCCAGATCCCTCCATCTTGCCCCCAAACCCCCATTCTAAAAACCCCACAAATTATTTTTCACCCTGTGATAAATTCACCATCATTCTGCTTAGACTGTTGTGCCTTGCAGATCCTCATATGAGGTTGGTGACTTTTCCCACGGGTCACGATCAAAGTCCCAGGGCCCTGGGCTCTGTGCCAGGCTCTCTGAGCCCCTGGCAGGGTCGGGCAGTCCCAGAGGGGTGTCCTGAGCTCAGCTGTGCTGTGCCCGTGTCCCCCCAGCGCTGTCATCGAGCACACCAACCGCGTGATCTTCCTGGAGGACGACGACGTGGCGGCCGTGGTGGACGGCCGTCTGTCCATCCACCGCGTCAAGCGCACGGCGGGCGACCACCCGGGCCGGGCCGTGCAGACCCTGCAGATGGAGCTGCAGCAGATCATGAAGGGTGAGGGGCCCTGCCTGCCTGCTGGGGCTGCACTCACCCCATGCCACCCCTGCCCGAGGGGGGACAGGGGCCTGGAGCGCCTCCGGAGGTGCCACAGCCTGCTCTGGTGCTGGGTCATCTCATGGGGAAAAAAGTCCTCGCATGTTATGGGATTTCCCCTCTAAAAACCCTCAGCTTGGGGCTGCAGTCACCCCGTGCCACCCCTGCCCAAGTGGGGACAGGAGCCTGGAGCGTCTCCAGAGGTGCCACAGCCTGCTCTGGTGCTGGGGAGAAAAGTCCTCACGTGTCATAGGACTTCCCCTCTAGTCACTGCCACCTTATGAGGAGAGTTATGGGGCTGAGGATTTTGCCTCCTGCTTGGAACCCTCTGGTTTTTAACCCAGGCTGATCCCTCACAAAGTTGCCGGTCTGGGTCTGCCCTTCACTGACGCCTTCCAGAAATTCGAATCAAGCTCTCACCATGAGCTGGTGTTTTGGCAGAAAATCAGTTTAATAATCTTTGGCTGGTCCAAGCTTTTCTCTACATACACAGGAATAATGGCAATTAGCAGGAGGCAATTTAAAATTTAGGTTACCAAGAGGTAAAGTGTTCTAATTTGTTTTCTGTCTTTCTTCATAGGTAACTTCAGCTCATTCATGCAGAAGGAAATATTTGAGCAGCCAGAATCTGTTGTTAATACCATGAGAGGAAGAGTCAACTTTGATGACTACACAGGTAATTGAGCTGGAGCCTCCCTCACTGGGTGTCCACGGGGGCTGCAGGGCAGAGAGGGGTGGAAACTTCAATGGGGTGAGATGAGATCTGTGTCCAGTGCCTCCAGAATTCCACATGATATGAAATGTGTGTCCAGTGCCTCCAGAATTCCATGTGCTGCTGGCAAGGTCCCATTTCTGATGGTCTTTTGCACGTTTGGTGATGGAGATGGGGACTGTCTGTTAGCACCAGTGATTTTGGGAGCCTCTGCTCCCTGCTCACCCTGACTGGGCTCTCTGCTCCTGCCCACAGTGAACCTGGGGGGGCTCAAGGATCACATCAAGGAGATCCAGAGGTGTCGGCGTCTGATCCTCATCGCCTGTGGCACCAGCTACCACGCAGGAGTGGCAGTGAGTGCTGGGGCTGGGCTGGGCTGCAGGGACCCGAGAGCCACCCCAGGGCCACTTCCCACTGTCCCAGGCTGCTCCAGTGTCCAGCCTGGCCTTGGCATCCAGGGGCAGCCACAGCTGCCCTGGGCACCCTTCTCCCCACCCTCCCAGGGAGGAGTTTTGCCCTGATGATCTCATCTCATCTGCCCTGTCTCAGTTTAAAGCCATTCTCCTTGGTCCAGCCACTCCATCCCTAGTCCCAGTCCCTCTGCAGCTCTCCTGGAGCCCCTGCAGGAGCTCTGAGCTCTCCCTGGCGTGTGCCAAGCAGATTAAGGATTGATTGCAGGGTAGGGATTGGTTCTTAATCAGGTTAGCAGTAAGCAAGTGCACACAGGTGAGTGAGGGAGGGCCCTTGTGAAAGCTGCAAACACCAGGTCAGTTCACAGCAGCAGGAAATAAAAGCTGGTGAAGCTGAACTTGGGGAAAGGGTTCCTGTGACTTCCATGGCTCTGGAAGGCTTTGGAGAACAAAAGGTGCTCTGTTAAAAAGGCAGCTGGCAGGGCAGGGACACTGCAGGAGCAGAATGCAGGGGCTGCCAGGGGCCAGGTGGGTCCAGCAGGGCCTGGGTGTGGGTGGGGGTTTGGGTTCCTCAGGCTGGGACACTCAGGACACCAGCACTGCATAATTTGTGTGGAGGGTTGTGTAACCAGTGAGACTGACTTAGAGAAATCTCCATTTGAGGGAGGAGTTGGCCTCACAGGCCAATGAGTTTTTCCTCTCTGCCCAGGTGAATTTTTATTAAATATAAAGTTGGTGGTGGTGCCAAGGCAAGGCTGCTTCTCACAGGGTTGGTGGTGACTGGGGTGTGGGCAATATGAGTAATTAAAGTCTAGCCCAGCACTAATTGTCACATGGAGTTTAACAGTAATATTTTCCAGCGTGTGTGGCAGCTAGAGAGCTTTTTTGTGCTTTTATAAACATGATGCAATTATCCCTGCCTTCCTGCCCCTGCTCGTGCAGACCCGCCAGGTGCTGGAGGAGCTGACTGAGTTACCTGTCATGGTGGAGCTGGCCAGTGACTTCCTGGACAGGAACACCCCGGTGTTCAGGGATGATGTCTGCTTCTTCCTCAGCCAGTCAGGTACTGCTGGGCTCAGGGGGGCAGAGGGCACAGTTTGGTGCCTCTCTGGGGGCCTGGCTGGGGTGGTGTTGGTGCCTTGGCGAGGCTGACCCAGAGCAGGGTTCCAGAATAAAACAGGGAATTATTGAAAGGATCTTCTCCATGGATCCACCTTGGGCACTACAGGAGCCTGGCCCAGATGAGTTTTTATTAACCAGGAAGATGAATAAAGTTGATTTTTGTTACAGGGACAGCCCCAGAGCTGCCTTGTGTTAACCAGCAGCTGCAGCTGGGCTCTGTGTTCTCTGGGTGGCACTGCCCTGTGCTCGGGGTGTGCAGGGAGCAGCAGCCCCTGGGGCTGCCTCGGGCAGTGCTGGGGCATTTCCCAGGAGCAGCAGCAGCAGCAGCACTGAGCACCCATCCCTGTGTCCCCCTGTGTCCCCCTGTGTCCCCCTGTGTCCCCCTGTGTGTCCCCCCTGTGTCCCCCTGTGTGTCCCCCTGTGTCCCCCTGTGTCCCCCTGTGTGTCCCCCTGTGTGTCCCCCTGTGTGTCCCCCTGTGTGTCCCCCTGTGTCCCCCTGTG
>JAWWLS010000092.1:492694-502796 GCA_035040975.1 Myioborus melanocephalus
GGCAAAATATGCATTTGATTAACAGAAGAAACAAAGAAAGTGTGACTCAGCTCGGGCAAACAAAGCTCTTTAAACGGGGCTCTCGAGCTGCTCTCCATCCCAGCAGCTGAATTCAGCCCCCCCGAGGGGAGCAGCCCCTCTGGGCTGGTTTGTGCCTGGAGCTGCTGCTGTGGGCACGGCTGAGGGGGTACGGGGGCAGGGACCCAGCCTGGGGCAGAGCAGAGCGCCCTGCACATCCCAGCGGGGCAATTCTGCACATCCCAGCGGGGCAATTCTGCACATCCCAGCGGGGACAATTCTGCACCCCCTGAACATCCCAGCGGGGACAATTCTGCACCCCCTGAACATCCCAGCAGGGACAATTCTGCACCCCCTGAACATCCCAGCCTGGAATTGGTGCCTGCAGGAACAATTCTGCATTCCTTGCTCATCCCAGCAGGGACAGTTCTGCACCTCCTGCATGTTCCCAGCCCTGGATGGTGCCTGCAGGAACAATTCTGCACCTCCCAGTTCTGGAATTGGTGCCTGCAGGAACAATCCTGCACTCCCTGCACATCCCAGTTCTGGAATTGGTCTCTGCAGGAACAATTCTGCACTCCCTGGATGTTCCCAGCAGGAACAATTCTGCATTCCTTGCACATCCCAGCAGGGCAATTTCTGCACTCCCTGCATGTTCCCAAACCTGGAATTGTTCTCTGCAGGGCCAGCTCGGCCCTCCCTGCACATCCCAGAGTGGAATTTGTCTCTCCAGGTCCAGCTCTGCCTTCCCTGCTGTGGGGGACCCCCAGCCCCCGGCCCACAGAGGGGGTTCGGGCGCTGCCCCGCTCCCAGCACTGCTTTAACAACCCCGCTGGAGCTCAGCACACACGAAGCTCCCGCCCGGTACAATCCGTGACGATGCCATCACAGAGCACAAAGGGATTCGGGCACCGGAGCTGGCACAGAGTCACCACCACAACAACAGAGGAGCTGCGGGGTGCCCTGGGGACACAGGGACTCCTGCAAACCCCAACCCAAGGAAACCTCCTCGGAACCGGCCCAGAGACGGGATAGAACAAAGCAGGAGGACTCACTTGTCCAGGATGAAATACAGATCGAAGCCCCCGTAGCAGGCGGGACCCCCGCTGTCCCTGCGGCCGCCGTGCCCCGCGCAGCTGAGGCTGAACGCGGCGAGCAGGGCGCACTGGAACCCGAACCGCCAGCAGCTCCGCTTTGCAATGGCCATTATATCCAGAGAGGAGGAGAAGGAGAAATCTCTTCTTCCGAGGCCCCGCTATTTCCCAGGTTTCCCCACCAGAGCCATCCAACGAGCCCGGCGGGTTTCGGTGGGCGCTGTATTCCGTGGAACTCCGCTCGCACCGCTGTCCGCAGCGCTCGCAGGACTTTCTTTCCCCCTTGTTTCCCTCGCGCTGCTGTTTCTCGGTTTCAGATTTCAAGATGCACAATACTGGATTTCGCTTTTTTTTTTTTTTTTTCTTTTTAAAGGGACTTGACCCTCAGTCTGCCCGGCAGCTCTGGGGGAGAATCACCATTGTTTGCCAGGAGCAGCCTCCTCCTCCTCCTCCTCACAAATCACAAACCTCGCTTTGTCACGGGCCTCAGCAAACGCAGGGAGGGTTTGTGGCTTCCCCCCCTCCTTTAATTATTATTGTTATTATTAAAAATGGCAAGCTCTGCTGTTCCTTAGCGGGAGAAGCTCGCAGAATGCCATCTCCTGGTCACAACCGCAGCTGCTGAGGAATCCCAGCCTGGGCTGAGTTAGGACGGACCTAAAGCCCAGCCCAGCCCTGCCCTGGCAGGGACATTTTCACTGCCCCGGGGTGCTCCAAACCCCGTCCAGCCTGGCCTTGGGCACTGCCAGGGCAGCCACAGCTGCTCTGGGAATCCCATCCCAGCCCCTCTCCCGATATTTCTTCCAAAGTCCCATCCAAACCTGCCCAGAGAACCCTGGAATGGTTTGGGTTGGAGGGGACCCCAAAGCCCATCCAGTCCCACCATGGGTCCCACACTTTCCATAGACCAGAGTGCTCCAACCTGGCCTTGGACACTGCCAGGGATCCACAGCTCCTCTGGGAATTCCATCCCACCCTCACAGGGAGGAATTCCATCCCAAAACCCCACCTAGCCCTGCCCTCAAGGCCGTTCCCTCCATCCTGTCACTACATCTTTATTTCCACACAGACAGAAGAGATGTGCAGGGACATTTCACTCCCCACACAGACAGAAGAGATGTGCAGGGACATTTCAATCCCCACACAGACAGAAGAGATGTGCAGGGACATTTCACTCCCCACACAGGTGGAAGAGATGTGCAGGGACATCTTTATTTCCACACAGGTGGAAGAGATGTGCAGGGACATCTTTGCTCCACACACAGACAGAAGAGATGTGCAGGGACATCTTTGCTCCCCACACAGGCAACATCTGGGTTTAAAGACCTTTAAGGCCGTGGACAGCTTCTCAGGAGTGAGGAGCCAGGCCAGGCTCCCTGCCTTGCCTTTTCTCCCTCCTGAGCCGTGCTCAGCAGTGCCCGGGCTCACCAAAGCCTGGCCCAAATCCCCACCCTCACCCGACTCCAAAGGCTGAACTCCCCTGCTCCGAGGAAACCCAGTGGAGAATAGAAACCCATTCACACTCACCTGTCCTGTCTCCTTCCACAAACAGCCCCCAGGCTCCAGAGCAGGCAGGAGAGCTCACAGGGAGCACCAGCCCCACCGAGGGAGCCCCAGCTGCCTCCAGCTCAGCTTTTACTGCTGCAGGGCTCCCAGATTTCCCTCCCAGAGCCTCAGGGCACACCAACACCCCCAATCTCCTAAGTGCCAACACCTGGTGAGCTCAGTGGGGTGTCAGGGGATGCGAGGCACTGTGCCAGCCTTTCCAGCTGCCCTGCACTCCCTGAAGCATTAAATGTGTCTGTAAAACACCCCTGAGCAAGGCTGGAGGAGATCAGACTCTCTGGGTGGCTGTGGGGTCAGGGTGACACAAGCAGAGCTTGGGGCAAAGCCAGGGAATGAAGCATCAGATGGAGCTGGGAGTGCTCTGAGGTGGAGGGAGCTGCTGACCAGGGAGAACTTTATCTGAGCTTTATCCTGAACTTCTGAATTCCTTCAGGACTAATCCTCTTCATATGCCTGCTTTAAGAGTGTGTATTTGTGTTTGTGAGCTGGTAGGAGCAGCACCAACACTGCAGCTCATGTGGGACACAGAGGGCTGCTGGGATTTGTCTGCCCTTTCATCCCCCTCACTAAAAACGCCAGAAACAAAAAAATTATGGAGATTGCAGCTCGTGTGAGAGACCTTGGGAGGGCTGAGAGTGTTCCAGGTCAGTGTGAGGGGATAAGGAGGTGTGAGGTGTTTACCTGCACACAGCTGTGCACAGTGGAGTTTGGGTTTGGGAGCACCTTGGGGTGGCTCCCTTTGGCTGCCAGGGCTCTGACCCTGCTGATGGGAAGTGGCTTTTGTCAACATCTCAAAATCCCCTTCCCTGTGCTCCAGGGGACCTCAGGGAGCTGGTACAGCACCGTGTGTGAGCTCCCCACACTCCCAGTGCCTTCTCACAATGAAATTCCACCCTGTGTGAGCTCCCCACACTCCCAGTGCTGTTCTCACAGTGAAATTCCACCGTGTATGGGCTCCCCACACTCCCAGTGCCTTCTCACAATGAAATTCCACCCTGTATGAGCTCCCCACACTCCCAGTGCTGTTCTCACAGTGAAATTCCACCCTGTGGGAGCTCCCCACACTCCCAGTGCCATTCTCACAATGAAATTCCACCCTGTATGAGCTCCCCACACTCCCAGTGCCGTTCTCACAGTGAAATTCCACCCTGTATGAGCTCCCCACACTCCCAGTGCCATTCTCACAGTGAAATTCCACCGTGTATGAGCTCCCCACACTCCCAGTGCCCTTCTCACAGTGAAATCCCACCCTGTGGGAGCTACCCACACTCCCAGTGCTGTTCTCACAGTGAAATCCCACCGTGTGGGAGCTCCACCTCTGCTGTGCAGCTCGAGGCTGACACTCCGTGGCCAAGAGGATTTTTATCTTCCCTGGACTGCTGTAATCATTCAAATACTTGAGCAACAAGAATCCCAGCCTTGTTTTATGTTAGGACAGAACAACTCTGTAAATCCCACAAAGGAGACTCCCCTTCCCTCAAAAAAGAGAAATTCGTTGTTTTTCACTTCTTTCTTTCTGCCTTTTGTGCCCCCTAGGTTTTTAATGAGAAGCATCTTTCCCCAGGCAGGGAAGGAAGGTCCAAACTGAGAATTCCTTATTTGTACCACACACCCTGGGGCCTGCCCAGCTCTCTGGCTCTGCTCGGATGAAAAGAGCAGTGAAAGGGCAAAAATGGGGCAAAATATTTTCGTGGAGGTGTTCTTAGATGAGAAAGGGTAGAGTAATGACAAACAGGCTGGAGTCATTCCATGATGAAGGAATTTAATCAATTGCTCTGCTCACCAACTGATCTGTTCAGCACTCAATCCTCAGGAAGGAGCCTCTTGGAAGAAGAGATGCCAGGGAATAACTCCAGCAGGGCTGGGTTTGGGCAGCAGCTCAGGAAAGGCAGGATTTACACAAAGTTGTCATTGTGGCAGTAGGTGAGGGCCAAATATTGAAGGACATCGAGCTTGAGGCACGATCCAAGATTGAAATGGGGTCCTTCAAAAACAAGGAAAGAAAAACAATTCCCATGAGACAAAGATGCTGTTAAGGGCTCTGGGTCAAGTCAGCTCTGAGCTGAAGGACTGAGGTGCTTAGAACCACCCTTGTTACTGACTGGGCATCTCAGGGGAGCTCAGTGTGGGCCAAAACACGCCGAGCCCCAAATAAAGCCCCATTAAGCTGGAAGGGTTTGCTTGGGGTCATTTTTGGGGGCTGTGACCCCACCCTGGTCCAGTCCTGATTGCAGAGATGTCAAACCCTCTGTGCAACTGCTGAAACCCCTGCTTGCTGTGGGTTCTGAGGTGGAGGAGCAGCAGTTGAGCATTGCTCATTCCCCAGGGGAACAAATGCCAGATCACAGAGACACAGAATTGCTCTGCTTGCACTCACCATGAACTTCAGAGGCCACGTAGGTTGAGAGCCCCCTGCACGTGGAGAAGATGTCTGGCCCATAGGATTCCAGGTCACGGATGGTTCTCCTGACCAGGGTGAATGTCATCTCCTTGGCAGGGGGTCCTGGCTGGTTCTGGTTCTAAACAGCAAACAGCAGCACTCAGCAAGGGCAGAGCCCTGCTCTGCTTAGCTCCAGGCACACTCCTAGGTTTAGTTGTTATAAACAATAGATAATAATAATATAATAATAATAAACAATGTGATAAGAATAATCTAACTGAGCTACAACATTGGCCAAACATGTAAACCCTCCCCTGGAAGCATCTGTACCAGGGCATTCCAATTTTCAAAAGTTGAAAATTACACTGTTGTGAAATGTCAGTGAAATTGATAAAAATGTCTAATTAATGGTGTGACAAACCTGGTCTTTAAAGTACCTGTTGCTTTTGGAAATAGCAAGGTCTCAGATATCAGTTTACTTTGCATTAAGTACAACTTTCCAAGCAGCTTTTCAATCTTACCCTGAGGTCTGCAGCCAGCTGGGGCAGTCCATCAAAGCTGGGCATCTCTGTTCTGTTCATTATGGAAACGTAGCAAGCTCTCTCTGGCAGCACTTTGGTTGCCATAAAGCCCTGTAAAATAAAGTTATTGACCACTTGGAGTTTAATCATTAATATTGGGATTTCATACATATTTTAAAACGTTTAAGAACAGTTTTTACTGAATGTTTGAGCTACTCTGAACAGGCCCCTCCCTGCACTCACTGTGTCATAGTTCCAGATGGTTTTCCAGTACCCATGGTTGGTCTTTTGCTCAATGCTTGCCACCAGCCATTTCCTATTGATGGTCATAATTTGGTAGCCTCCACCAATGGAGATTTTCTTGCTTATTTCAGTCTGTTGATGCTAGAAAAACAAATGAAAGAACACTTGGGCTTTCAAGTGATCATTGCCCCAAGGCTTTAGAAAAATTAAAGGTTCAAGGATTTCATGAAGCAGGGAACATAGAAAGAGCAGCATTGTGGAATTATTCATTTGTACTCACATGATCAGCAAGGGCTGGAGTCAGGACGAGTCCTAGAAGGACCGCAGTCAAAATCTGAAATGAAAATCAAATACAAAATGTAAGTGCAGCTCTGGCTGACAAATCTGGTCATGACAATCCTCCTTCCCTTTTTCTAATCTGATGTTCAAGGGTCCTTCTTGGATCCTTTGTTTGCTTTCAACCTGGGATGGCATCAGTGCCCCCAAAGGGAGGCACCCTTGCTTTACCCCAGGCTGCTCAAAGTAAACACATTTCACACTTGTTCTTTCAAGAGCTGAACCTCGAGTTGTTTGTCAGAGCTGTGCAGGCACACACAGGTACTTTACAAGAGTGAAGAGAAAGCTTTTCCATTTCTTCTGCTCTGGCACTACAGGGAAGGGCTTGATGCCCTAGCACAGGGCTCCAGTTGTGCAAAAGCAGTGACAATAAGTCCTTCTGAGAGATAAAGGAATGGGTTTGGATCAAAGTTTCAGTTCATAAGGAAGAAAAGCATGCATACTTACAGAGAGATGCATCCTGACTGCAGAGCGAATGCTGCTGCAAGTAGGAAGAACAATGTGAACCCTCCACCTTTTATATGTTTTCTGAATTAGGTGTGGAAGGACTGAATGTTGCAATAAAATTATTTTGTGATTTGTATCCCCGCTGCATTTTACTGAAAATTATTTCCTGCTGTAACTACTTGATAAACATGGGGATTATACTTCTGCAAATTTTGACCCGATAATTATCAGATAAAACTCCATTTCTAGTAAAAAATTAAATATGCTTTGCAGTAACTTTCTGACATGTACTAATTACTTCTGAAACTTTACATCAAACTTACAATCAGAGATAGCCTTGGCTTTAAGCAAACAAAAAAACCTGCTTTCACTTAGTCTGAATAAATAAAAGCCTTTGCACTTTCCAAAATGCCCTTTATGTTCTTTGTAACCATAGAACCCACAAAAATACGTGCCCCAAGTACAACATGGCCACTGAAAACTGTTTTACCAGAATCACAGAGGACCCACAAGAGTCATCAGGTCCAGCTCCTGGGCCTGCACAAGAACAGCCCCCAGGAGTCCCACCTGGGAATATTGTCCAAATAGTCCTTTGGGGGGGATAGAATGTGAGAAAATAAAGATAGTGCAGAAGGTAATCTCACCCCTAAGGAGTTGCAGCTGTACTAATTACCAGAGATTAGGAGCAGGCCTGCCCTTACAGGCCATAGCTGTGTCCAAAGAGGATGAGTGCTATAAAAGAGGGGGTTAGCTGGGTGAGGAGAGAGTTGGAGATTGCTGCTTGTGCTGTGAAGAGAGCTGCAGTTTGTTGGGTGTGCAGAAGAAGGAGTCAGTGCTGTGAGGAGCTGCCCATGAGAAATCACTGAGGTGGTATGGGACTTCTGCAATATGATGACAACACTCCTTGAGCTCCATCCAGCTTTGTCCTGTGACAGCTTTTCTGGGAGCCTGTTCCAGCTCCCAAGCACTCTCTGGGTGAAGAACCTTTTTCTAATATCCAACCTAAACCTCCCCAGTCCCAGCTCCAGCCATTCCCTCGGGTCATGTCACTGGTTACAGACAGGAGAGATTGGAGAACTGTTTCTCCAGAGCTCCTCTGGAGGGTGTTGAAGAGCTCCATCTCCCCTCAGCCTCCTCCACCAGATACCCTCAGTTGTTCCTGCCATGGCTTTTCCTTGAAGCCGTCCTCATAGCCCAATGCCAAGTTTTCGTTTTGATTCTGTGAGCAGCCCGGCTCTATGGCATGGAAACTACTCAGCTGCAACCCAGCGGCTTGTTTTAAAAGGCAGTATGGCTAGGTGTGGGGGGTTATGCATAAAAATAAGGTCTAAACGCTGTTGCACGTGCAGTATGAAATCAAATGCTTGTCTCAGTTTCACTTTTTGAATCTGTAAGCCTGAAGCGGTATTTTTGACACGTACAGCTACACCAAATGGGCATTGCATTCAACAGGCGGCTTTAGGAGCAGCAGCACCGGTGTGGATTTATGAGGGGCGGGCCGCGCTTTCCCTCCCTCACTGCTGCCTCATGAGAAACACTGAGAAAACCCCTACGCTGCCCGCACAGAATTCACCCTTTGCTCAAGGAATAAACCCTCGTGCTTTTGCTGCAGTGCTGAACGGCTTGAGAGGGCTGGAGGGAGTGGGGCTGAGGCGGCGCCGTGTGAGGGGAGCGGAAAGGGCGGGAAAGGCCCTCAGAGGCGGCGGGGAGGAGAGGAGCACGTGAGGGAGGAAAAAGGGCGGGAAAGGCCCTCAGAGGTGGCAGTGCCTCAGCGGACCCGGCAGAGCGGTGCTGGCACATTTATGTTGTTGAAGCTTGGTTAATGCACAATTCTTGAGGTAATTTTTATTCACAAGATGGGTGAGATAAACAGGGCAGGAGACTTTTTCTCCTTTTAATGCCTTTATTAAAAGTGGTCAGCTCAAGGTTGGGAGGCTCAACGGGCCCGCAGCTTCTCCATTGTCGCTCCCAGGGTGACTCTGAGGAGGAGGAATGTGCAGCTTTGTCCCCTAGGGGACAGAACTGGGGGTCCTGTCCTCATGAGAGCAGTAGGGATATACCCCGTGTTACAACTTTTAGGTTTTGCAGTCTCAGAGTCTGGTTCCAGCTGAGGCCTTTGCTTAGGGCAACAAAGGTTCTCAGCATCTCTGCAGGCTCAGTACTTTGTTCCTCATGTCCAGACATCACTCTGAGCTCTTAATTATGTGCTGGCTCCTTGTTTTTGGGGTCTTTTCGGTAAGTTTGGTGGGGTGCCTTCCCATGGCATGCTGGTCTCGAGGTTATTTTGCATTTTCTCTGATGCGCCCCCCCATGCCCCCTCCTCTCACTGTCCAAGGAGAAGGACCATCAACTTAGCTTTAGGCAGGGCCATACTGACAGGAAAGGAGCAATTAGAGAAAACGACCGGTGATTACAACAACGAACAGGTAAAACTCCACCTTGGCAGCAACTGGTTTAACTTGTTCACTCTGCAATCTTTTTTAAAAAAAATAGGCAGATTTTTTACTTATAACAACGGGTATTAGGCCTGCTGGTGGTGTGTCCAATCAGAATATCTGTTTTTTGTAAGCGACTCCAATCTTCTGTACTGTTAATATTTCTAGACCTGTATCCTTAAGTAGACATTTTGGGAGTTGCAGTGTCGATGTCTTCTGAGCCTCACTGGAGTCTTTGCTGTCATGTCTTTATTTAGAAATCTCTTTTTCAATCTCGTTCTTTTCTTGATCAGTCAAAACCTGAATCAATTTAAATTCTCTACTTAATGGCGTGACAATGCTTATTTCTAAAATGAACTATTGCAATATGTTGGTATGTTAGTAAGATGTTAAAATAAAAATACCTTAGTTATGCTGATCTCTATAAAACCCGACTTTAGTTCACCCGATTTTAAATGGTTAATGTAGGAGATATAGCAAAGTAATAGGCAGTTAATTTATCTTAACTTTCCAGTGTGAATTATCTTGCTCTAAGAAGTTTGAGCCTGATAAGAACTTTGATCCTGAAAGAAAAAGAAAAGCTGATTAGACTGAGAAAATAAGAGAACATTGTAGTGGAAATTTTTCCAACTTTGTGTTGGAAATTTACCAGGAAAAGTCACTTAAGAACTGAACTGCATCATTCTAAACGTATACAGCGAGCACTTGTTTATTTTGGAGCTCCAGGGCTGTCAGTAGCAGACTCACCAGGAGCTGGGCTTGCGTTTTCCATGGGCTCAAGCTTTGGAGTCAGCTCCTGCAGATAATGAAGCGATTCTCTCTGGGTGACAATTGGTAGGCCCAGGTCCCTGAGCATCAAAGAAACAAAGCCCGAAAACAGCACTGAGGAAAACCAAAACTGGAGTTCAGAAACTGTACACACTTTTTTGGTATGGGGAAAGGGGTTATTCCTGAGCAATGCAACTTTTTAGGAACTTTTAGAGCGACTCAGCCCTGCTGATAAAGTTCTCTTCAATTCTTGGAGCCTTTTCTCCTGCTCCTGTGTGTAGGAAGAAGTGCTTT
>JAWWLS010000092.1:533554-548331 GCA_035040975.1 Myioborus melanocephalus
ACTGAGCACCTGGAGAGGAGCACAGCCCTGGAATCTGATCAGGAGAGGGACAGGGCACAAACTGAGCACCTGGAGAGGAGCACAGCCCTGGAATCTGATCAGGAGAGGGACAGGGCACAAACTGAGCACCTGGAGAGCAGCACAGCCCTGGAATCTGCACAGGAGAGGGGCAGGGCACAAACTGAGCACCTGGAGAGCAGCACAGCTCTGGAATCTGCACAGGAGAGGGGCAGGGCTGCCCTGCTGCCTCTGGAACCCGGAGCTGTCACCAAAATGAAAAGGGAGCCAGGGCACGAGCTTAGAGCCTACAAACACTTCGGCTGGAAGAGGCTGGAGAGGGAGAAGGGGTCAGGAGGAGATTCAGTATCTTGAAAGCTCCTGATGTTCCCAAGAGCTCCTCTCCACCAAACAGCACGTCCTGGTTATTATCTAATTTCATCTATCACACTATCACACTATCACACTATCACACTATCGAACGTCCTAGCCAGGCCTGTTCTGTAAAAAGCAGGGAATTGATTTGGTGTGGAATGCTCTGAGCTGGAAGGGGCACAGGGGAGCTCCGTGGGAGTGTCTGGCTGTGCCTCAGCGAATATCTGGGAATGTCCCGGCCCACATTTCCAAGGAATGCACCCCAGTCCCGGCGCAGTTCTTCCTTTCGCTGCAGAGAGGTTTCCATGTCCGCTAGATGGCAAATGGTGACAGCAGCCTCGGCCCTCGGGACCGGGATGGGCTGAGAACGCCGACTGCAGCCAGCCACGGCTCAAAACCAAAACAGAATTAATCCTCTCACCCTGCTCCCCGGGAAGTCAAATCTGAGTGGGGATACAAAGCATCAGAATTCATTCTTTCAGGTTTCCAATCCACTGGGATGTTTATTTTCACTTGTAATTATACCCCATTTGGTGATTGACTGAACTTTTGATTTGTTAATTATTTTACTATTTCTCTCTTACATATTTAGATATATTTATAAAAAGATAAAAATATAAAAATAAACTATAATATTAAAATATAAATATTATATTTATAATTAATATAACACTATTGCCTAAATTAATATTAATAATTAGTAATATTAATAATATTATAATATCTATTTTTAGTTTATAAACCTATTTCTATTTATATACTTTTATATATTCTATTATACAGTGAGACACTGCCTTTGCACGGCCACATCCTCTGCTGGGTTTGTGTCTCTCTCACTCCTGCCAGTCCTTTTCTCTGCCCATTTTTGCAGCTGACCAAGGGGCAGTTCTCACTTTATTTAATTTTCTGAGGGTGTGTGCCAGCTGAGGATGGTGATTCAGACCTACTCAAGGTTGCTCCAGCCGTTTTTTGCTGGGTAGAAAACCAAATGTAGCATAAAGTCAATCCTTTTGTAGCAGTGATGAAAGAGGAGAAAACATCATTTAAAAATCAGTTTGTGATTGCTGGGATGAGAACTGATGATCAAACCAGGCTGCTGTGACAGCTCCTCACAAACCAAGCCATGGATCCACGAAATTCCCAATTTTGTAGAGACATCTGAGGAGCAGCTGCCACTGGACCCTCTTTGCTTTGCCTCTTGTGAGTTGTATTTTAACAGGTGCCAAAAAAAAAAAAAATGGATGTGCTGGTGAAATTCAGAGAGGAATCAGGGCTTCAGTTATTGAGTCACAAAAATTAGAATATAATACACTTCCATCTTTGAATTTTTAAGGCTAAACTTAAAAAAGTATTTCTTAATCAATCAGTCTTCTCTACTGCTATGCACAATTTGCTTTCCCTTTCTGATTCCAGCCCTAACATTAAATAAACAGAGCAAATATTAGACATGCTTGTCTAATTTTTCCTCATGTTTTGCTGATGTGATTACAAGGTGTTGACTTAGTCATTAATATCTCATGCTGAGATATCAGCTAACACTGCCAGAAAATATTCCATCTCTGCTTAGCACTCAAGTCGGCAGTTTAATAATTCTATGTTATTAATCAAAATTGTCAGCAAAATCATTTCTGCTGCCCCGAGTCTGGTTTTCCCCCCATTGCTGAAGATTTGGACTCCTCAGTTCTCAAACCCAGGGACAAAATTTAGAGATAATGCCCAAGAACTTTGTTCATTTAGAGCTTTTAAATGGAGCTGTGATTAGGAGAAGAAAGGAATCCCTCAAAAAACCTGCTTGGACAGGGAGCTGCCGAGGAGAGGGGACGAGTCTGGGGGGATTCTGAAAGGTTCTGCTCTGCAATCTTGTTTGTGTCAGTGTCACTGAGCTGCTCGGAGTTTCCTGAGTGTGACACCCACAGGAATACCAAAGCACCACAAAACAACTGCGTGATGAGAGGAAGAATTTAAAAAATGTAAAATTCAAACTTTCTCTTGACCTTTTTCTGTCAGACTGTCCTGTGAAGGAGTGTGATAAGCAGCCTGCAGAGTCCAAACCCCTGGGATTAAACACAGCTCCTCTCTGTTCACTGGCACTGCTCTCCCTCTGAGTGGAGATATCACAATAATAGGAATTGATTTATTTCTGACCAGGTCTCACCAGGTTTGAATTAATTGGGGACTGAATTAATAAACTGTGTGACCATAACAGGTATTACATTTTTAATATTATGAGAGACTGCATCCATATTTACCAAGGCATGTACCAAGCTCACAGGAGGGGAGACAAATCAAGAGATTTTGAGACATTTCTCATCCCTTAAATGACATAATGATAAATTATATCATTTAAATGGGCTGGGCAGTGAACTTGGTGGGTGCTACAAATTTCCCAGTCCAAAGCCCAATCATGGCAGTGGCAGCTCCTCCAAATATCTGCTGGAGGAGCAAGGACAGCAGGAGCTGGGAGCCCCAGGGCCTCTGCTGCCCGTGACTGACAGGGCACTGACAGCAAGGCCATGTCCAGCTATTCTTTCCAGCTCTTTTCTTTCTGTTTCAGTTCCTCAGGCTCTGCACTGGAGTGGACTCACAGCTTCTCCTCGTGTCCCTGTGCTGCTGAGCCACCCCCAGCCCAGGCTGCTCTGGAGCAATGGCAGGAGGATGGAGTCCCTGCCTGGAGCTTCTGCACCTCAGCAGGATGGAAAGGGGGAAAAAAGGGAATTTCCAGAGGCACTTCAGGTAGTTTGTGTGCCCTGATGGTTTGTGGGGTCCCCATACAAAGCCAGTGGTGCTGCAGGTCAGGAGGAGCTGCTGGCACACAGGGAAAGGAATTCCCTGGGTCAGGAGCTGCTGTCCCTCAATTTAAGGAATTCCCTGGGTCAGGAGCTGCTGTCCCTCAGTTTAAGGAATTCCCTGGGTCAGGAGGAGCTGCTGTCTCAGGTTAAGGAATTCCCTGGGCCAGGAGGAACTGCTGTCCCTCAATTTAAGGAATTCCCTGGATCAGGAGGAGTTGCTGTCTCAGGTTAAGGAATTCCTGTCCTTGTCTCTGCCCAGCCTTCTCCCTTCCTTCTTCCCCCTGATTTTTCCCTTGATCACACAGGCTGTAAGGCACTGCCATGTTTATCCCCCACACCCTTTCAATAAATACCATCCTTTCATTTCCCAGTGCCATCTGAAATGGGATAGAGCCCCTGGGAAGAGCCCATTTATGGACAGGGAATCCAGAGCAGCCATGGACCAAGGCATACAGCAATAAGGACTCGGGCAGATGCAGGAATGGAAACTAATTTTAGTTATTCCATTGCAAGCTCATCACACTGTCAGTGTCACACTCCTCTTTATCTCCCATCTCACACCCAGCAGTTACCTCATGCCACTGCTATCTCCTGACAGGAACCGTTGTGGGGCATTTTTGCAATAATTCCATCCCTGTATTTTGGAAAACCTCAAATCACATGCTGTGGTTGCTACAGCACGTTTGCATCCCTCTCCTGCTTCCCTGCAGTGGTGTGACTGAGGTCCCTGATTAGGGAGCAGCCTTGAGCCAAAGTTCCTGAAAAAATAATATAAAAAACAGGACCAGAGAAACATTTTTCGCATTTTAAAAGAAGCCTACTAGGCAGTAACAATTTAAGGACATTTTCAAGGTACAGACTGCTGAACCAAAACCCACATGTGGGGAAATCAGATGTGACACTGTAAAACTGGCAGACTTTTCATCCCCTGGGGACCTCTTCATGCTCAGAAAGCCCATGGGGCACTGAAGCAAACATTGATCACCTTCTCCTGGGAAAGGTTCCCCCTCTGAGGCTGCTCCGAGCCCCTGGCTGAGGGCAGGGGCTCCTCCCTCCCAAAAACCAGCACGGGAAGGGTGAGGATGCTTCAAAACCACTTCAGATTCTTCTGAGGAGCATCGACCCTCTGCATCTCGTGTGTCCCTTGGTCCCTTTCTGTGACCTCTCTGCAACCCAGGCTGCCCAATGAGCACCTACTGCAGATGAAATGGGGTCATTAGATTAATTTTTAATTAATTAAAGGTTCAGCTGTGATGCTTATTAATGTTCCCTCAGCTACCTCAGGTGATCTAGTTAGCACTGATTTTTTGGAAAGCAACTTCTTTCTAGGATATTGTAAATTGCAGTGTATATGGAGGGGAAAAAGGAGAAACCATTTCAGTGACATGAAATAAAGCCCTTCTGTTACACAATTCGACTCAGAAAAAAATAATTATCAGAGTGTTAAAATCATCATCCTGCAGCTTAAGGAAACAGGAAGCTGCTTTCATATCAGAGCTGCTTTTCTATCAGATTGCTCTCTGGGCATCCCTCATCTGGCAGATCCCCAGCAGGGTCTCCATGGGATGAGTCAGGAAACCCAGCACAAGCTGCTTTGTGTTCAAGCCCTGCACTCTGCCATTGTTGAAGGGCTCGTTATCAAAACCCGAGCGGAAATGCGAGAACACTCGGAATGTCTGAGCAGGAATTGTGCTCCTAATGAGCCATGGGGCAAGAGGCTCTGGTGGGCGAGCAGCTGCTACAATGATCTCTTTAACTGAATAATATCTGCATATATATATATCTGTGAAATCAGTGCATTTTTGAAATCAATATTGAAGTATTAAAAAAGGAAACGCTCTGGAGGCATTTTCACCCTCGTGACGAATGTCCTGTGTCACTGGCTGTGACAAGCAGCCCCAAAAACTTTCCTTTACAGGGCTCACTGCTGTGCTGCATGGAGGAGTTAAGGCTAAGCCAGCTCTCAGGGGTTTCAATGTTAACCTCACTTCCTGTGGAAGTAAAGATCTTAATTTGGTGATGAATCATCACCAAAAAGAAGACTTCACTTTTCTCTTAATTAACAGAAGCCAAAGACCAAACTGCTCCAGAATTTCCCCAAGATTTCTGTGCTCAGCTCTGGAAAGCCAAAATATGCAAAGATCAGATTTGATAAAGCTATGGAGGATTTCTAGACAGCCATGAACTCCACAGTGAGGTCTAAATTAATCTTGCTAAGCTCAAATATCTACTGTGATGTAGCAGTAACCTCAGTAACACCCTTTTCCTCTAGCATCAGGTTTCCCACATTCAGAAGAAGAAAAGTTGAATAAAATGAGGTTAAAATACCATGTCAGTGTCTGCCTCCATAGCAGCCACACTGCACATGATTTTCACAAAAATATTGATATTTAAAAAATAAAAACCTAGAGCATGATGTTAAAACAGGCATGCCTTGAGCATGGTTCTCAAGTTGTGGCTGTTTGTGATAGATTTGGGCAAATGACGAAGGACGAAAATTGCAGAGATGGGGCAGCAAATCAATGGATATGCTCAGACAAGAAGCCGAGTCCAGCAAACCCAGCAGGGCAGTGGTTGAGTCCTTGGGTGCAGTTCTTAGTGCTTGCAAGGCACAGCTCTGCAGCACGAGCAGAAATGCCTCTTTATCTTGAGTGCTGAACCCTCGGGGACAGGCGGCGAGCTCTGGCCACGCTGCCAAAGCAGGAGCACTTTGGAAAGTCTGTGGAGAACAGGGAGGTTTAAGTGGACATTGTTATCTCTCAATCAGAGCAATTTTGGCCCGTGCACTGCTCACTTTTTGTTGAAATTTGCACACTAACACAAAAAGTGCCATTATTTTAGCACATGTTTTTGCAGAATCGTTTCTTGTTCTCCACACTGTGTCCCTGAGCTGTCTGAATTGATGAGAACTGAAATCAGAGTCACCTGTTGGCCTTTGTGTGTTTTCAACAATTTTTTATTTAGCAGTGCTGAGGCTAAATCAAGTACAACCATGATTTGCCAAGCCACATGTAAAAGATGAATGAAATAAAGATTTTCTGAATCCTTTGCAAATATTTCAGTCATGGAATCATGGAACACCTCAAGCTGGAAGTGACCCAGGAGGATCACCAAGCCCAACTCCCTGCTCCTTGAGGGATGTGATTCTCCTTCCTCCCCCTGAGCTCTTCTCTGCATCCAGGGCCTGGTGGTACCACCAAAGCTCTTCTCCCAGGCTTTGCAGAAGAATGGAATTTTTCCCAAAGAAATTCCATTTCAACGTGAAGACCTGACTCTAAACCAGTGTTGAGCAGGGCAGAGGGAGCTGCTGTTTGCCTTGGTGTGAGATGGGTGCATCTGGAGAGAGGCCCTGTGGGATCCTCGCGCTCGCTGAAATCCGCGCGGATGGAAACGGTTCACGCACAGCAGCAAAGTCAGCTACCCGAGGGAGAGAGGAAGGGCAGCTCCTCTCTGAGGAGAAACTTGTCCTATCTCTGAGAGTCCTGCTCAGAATGTTTACAAAACGCTCATTAAGGGAGAGGGGATGGCGAGATAGCAACAAATCTGGTGAGCAGCTTCCACTGGCCGAGATAAGAGAGGCAAGGCGGCCATAGAGGAGAGCGAGATCCAATTACCGAGACCTGGTTTTGGGGAGGGGGAAGGGGCAGACACACAGGACGGATCACAAGGTTCAAGACAAGAGCTTCCAAACTTGTCATCCCTCCGTGACACAGCCCAGCGGATAAAACCGCCACCGAGCCCGCACCGCGGCAGAGCTCGCTGAGCGCGGTTGGAGGCGAAGCCATGGATTCTGTCCTTCTCCAGCTCTGGGCTGTCCTCTCCCTCCTGGTTCACCTTGCAGCCTGCAGTCCCATCCTGAGCCTGGAGCACTCTTCCCTGGAGGAGGACGTGCCTCTTTTTGATGAGATCCTCTCTGAGCAAGATGGGGTTGATTTCAACACGCTGCTCCAGAACATGAAAAATGAGTTTTTGAAGACGTTGAACCTCTCCGACATCCCCCTGCACGAGTCGGCCAAGGTGGACCCTCCCGAGTACATGCTAGAGCTCTACAACAGGTTTGCCACAGACAGGACATCGATGCCTTCTGCCAACATCATCAGGAGCTTCAAAAATGAAGGTAAGAGCTGCTCATCTCTGGGGGAGTGGATAGAGAGGAGCGTCCTTAGAGCCAGTGGGAACTGTCCTGACCAGGTACGGAGCATGAAAAGGGAAAAGGCCTTTGGTGAGATGGCCTTGGAAATCAGCAGCTGTGGCAGGGCTGCCCAGACCCCAGCTCTGCTGGGACACTCCTTGTCCTTGGCTCTGGAGACTGCAGGGGTTTGGGGGAAGGTGTATTTTAACATTGGGGCGGCATCAAGTGTATTCAGTTCATCAATTTCTTTATCCCCAAAATGATTACAAGTATCATTTGTAATCAGCTGATTGATTTCTTAAACGCATACCTTAAATAATATTTGAATTTAAGGCAAGACTCATTTTTACACACTCTTCAAAGTGTATCTTCAAGTGAAATATTTTACGATTATGAGCTTAACTACGTACAGCTTTCTGTTAATGCCTTGTCACTGTTGATCCCTGTGGCATTTGTAAAGTTTTCTTCCTTTGGATCAGCACACAGTCAGAAAATACACAAAAGTAAGTGAAGAGGAATTTTGGATAACCAATAGGTTTTACTTTGGAGTACCAGACTATATCCTAATACAAACTAGCAAACAAAACCTGAAGAAACCCAGTTATCACAGAATATTGTGAGTGGAAAGGGACCCACAGGGATCATCAAATCCAAGTCTCAAGTGAATGGCCCACACAGGGATCAGAGATATAACCTTGGCATTATTAACACCTTGTGCCACTTCCCTCTCTTTTTTCCTGTTTTTCCTTCCATGTTCTCCTCAGTTCAAGGAGGACGAGCTAAGGCTTCAGCACTAATACTCAATAATTTGCCAATACCAACACATTAAACTAAATAAACATTTTCGTACTAGAAACATTTTTCAGCTGAACAATTCCAAGTATCCATTGATCCACATGGCAAATGCAAAAGCTTTGATTCATGTTCAGTTACCATGGGGCACACGTGGCTGTTCAAGCTGCCATGGGGCCTCTCTCACCCTCTGTTCATTTGATTAATGAAGTTAAAGACTTTATTGCTTTTCCCCCAACATTTGCAGTTCCAAAATGATGAGCTGTGAGGAGAGGCAGAGTGGAAATCAGTTGAGTTTTGCAGGCAGTGAGATGCCAGGGGAGAATCCCAAAGCTCTGTTCTGCTCCTGTCTCCTGCCAGGCCCAGGCACCCTTTACAGCAGTGGGTTTGTGGTGTGAAGAGACTCTGCACTGTGATTTAAAGTTCCTTTCCATCTCCTTTTTTCCAGTGTGGAGACATTTCTTGGAGGGTTGGTGGAAATCAGGGCAGGCAGGGGTGGCCAGGTGCTCACCTCGCCTTGCTGTGTCTGCTCAGCAGCAGCAGTGAAGGCACACACGTGGGAGGTGTTGTTCTCATTTTGTGCTATTTGAAGAAGAAAACCATTAACAAACAAGCACAAAGATTGCCAAGAACAGCGCGGTTAAGACTAAAACACCCTGTGGTTTCGTGATGCAAATCTGAAATCATTCCACCTGCAAAAATTCAGGTTTGCAGCACTGAAATGGCACAGACTGACCTTTGCCAGGTGGTGTTGGCAGCTCCCTGCTGTCCTGCTGTGCCTCTTGCAGAAGTTCTGCAGCAAATGGGGAAAATTCGCCCTGAATTTCTGCCTTTTCAAATTTTCTCTCTCCTCCTTCAATCCAAACCAGCAAGATGAAAAGCTGATGGGAGCACAGCATCACAAATACATGAAGCTCAAGGACTGTGCAATTCATGTTTGTCCTGTGTCCTCAAAGTCTGGATAGTTAAAAACAATTCCTTTTGTGCTAAAGAGCTCTTTTGATAGAGAAATTAATTGCTTGCAATGAGAAGGACAAGGAGAAACAGAGCTTGGAATTGTTTTGTTCACCTGCCTGCTGAAAACTGGCAGTAATCCCAGTTTCATAACTATCCATTAAATCCTTTATTATAGAAATATGACAGGTGGTATGGCTGGAATTAGCTCTTTGTTTTAACCTGTGGACCATGACAGTTTCGTTGTAAATGGGGCTGTAATCAGTGCTTAATACTTGAAATAAAGTTTTAAGGGAAATTCTTCTTTTCCTGCGGACTCCAGATCTCCCTTCCCAGCCCTCCCAGGGGTGCACTGGAAGAGCAGGAGGTCTGGACCCTGTGGACTTCCCAGAGAGAGCAGAGCCACATCTGGGCTGTGTGAGAGGTGCTCAGGGTCTGCTCCTGCCCTGGCTCTGGAAGCAGAATTCCCCACCTTTTTCTTTTATTTGTGAAGAGATGAAAATGCAGAGTGGAAAAAAAAAAGTAATAAAGAGGCAGGTGCCTCAAAGCCTCCAAACTGGAGTCAAACAGCCCAAGTCACGTGCTGAAGTTCATGGCTGGCCTAAGTGCACTGGTGGAGCATGGCCAGGCCTTGTGGCTTTATCAGAGTCATTTTTCTACAAACACAGAAAAACTGGGGAAGGCAGAGATGAAGGGAGCAACAGCTCACAAACAGTTTGCCTTTGCATTGGTTGTAGCTCCAGCCTCTGTGTCCCAACCTGCCTCCTGGGCTGTGAGGAGGCAGCAAATGCACCCTGTGAGCAGATCCTGCTCTGGGGGCAGAGATGAACGCTGCTGTGCAGCCAGGACAGGAGCCCAGGTGACACCAGGCATTGTCCCTCCCGCCTGTGCTGCTGCTCAAGGTGCCCAGGGGCCTGGCTGAGTGCAGCTGGTTGCTCACCAGAGCCCACGGGGCCTGTGGCTGTGGCTGCCACCTCACCCTGGTGTCACCACCTGCTCTGCCTGATGTAAAACATCTCCCAAAGCACCAAGTGCTTGGCCCTCTCCATGTCTGAGGGGTGTTTGAGCAGCAGGGAATTCCTGCTAGCACAGGAACACTGCAGCATTTCTTGTGTTTGCAGACTCTATGTTGTCCATTTCATGTTGGCTCCAGTGCCTGCACCAATGAATGTTTTCCCTTTGTTTATTAAGTAGTTGCTGTGCAGCACCCTAGAAGTGATTTCTATGTCATTATTGGGCAGCACATTTTTAATATGTAAACCTTACAGTTGGCAAGGAAGTCCCTGGAAAGCCCGGGGCCAGAAGGAGGATCACTAAGTCCAGGTCTGTAACATGTCTGGGACCTTGCAGTCCTTACACATCCAAAATAACCTCGGTCCTTTTCCCAAGCCCAGCTGTGGGAAGCGCTGAAAGAACATTTTCCTGGAGCTGCCCAGGTGAAACCCAGCATGCTGGGTGACCCTCAGTGCCTGTGTTTGTGGATGCATTGACTCTCCCTAAAACATTTGATTTTTGTCCTTTCCAGACCTGGATTCCCACCCTATAGGCGTGACAGGAACCCGGAGGTACCCGCTGCTCTTCAACGTCTCCATCCCTCACCACGAGGAGATCACCATGGCAGAGCTGAGGCTCTACACCCTGGTGGAGCGGGACCAGAGGCTCTACGAGGGGCTGGACAGGAAGGTCACCATCTTCGAGGTGCTGGACAACATCCCCCCGGGGGCTGGGGAGGACAGGAAGATGGTGGCCCTGGCCTCCAGGCACATCTACGGCACGAGCAGCGAGTGGGAGAGCTTCGAGGTGACCGAGGCCATCCGGCGCTGGCGCAGGGCAGGGCTGACCACGCACCGGCTGGAGGTTCACATCGAGAGCAGGGACGGGGAGGAGCACAACGGGGAAGGGAAGCTCGACATCGACATCAACTCCGAGGCCAAGCACCTGCCCCTGCTCGTGGTGTACTCCGACGACCAAAGCAACGACAGAAAGGAGGAGAAGGAAGAGCTGAACGAGATGATCGACCACGAGCAGCTGCTGGGCCTGGAGAACCTGGAGGTCGGCAACTTCCACGACCAGCCCGGCGAGGAGGCGCTGCTCCAGATGCGCTCCAACATCATCTACGACTCCACCGCCCGCATCCGCAGGAACGCCAAGGGCAACTACTGCAAAAAGTCTCCTCTCTACATCGACTTCAAGGAGATTGGCTGGGACTCGTGGATCATCGCCCCCGCGGGCTACGAGGCGTACGAGTGCCACGGCGTGTGCGCCTACCCCTTGACGGAGCACGTCACGCCCACCAAGCACGCCATCGTCAAGACTTTGGTTCACCTGAAGAACCCCCAGAAAGCCTCCAAGGCCTGCTGCGTGCCCACCAAACTCGACCCCATCTCCATCCTCTACTTGGATGCGGGGGTGGTCACCTACAAGTTCAAGTACGAGGGCATGGTGGTGTCAGAGTGCGGCTGCAGATAGTAGGAGGGACCGCGCGCGCGGGGAGGGCACGGGGGAGTATTTAATGATTCAGTCTGTAAATTTGTACATTTGGGATTTGCTATTTAATGAGGTTATTTAATGAGGCCTGTACAGATAATTGTATGTTTCCTGCCACGGGGAATGGGCACGTCGTGTAGGGATTGTATATTTTGTTCCTTGGCTTCCTTCTCGCTGCTCTTCGCTGTCCGGATCGCGACCGAGCCTCTCCTCCTGCCAGGGCATGGAGCTGATCACTGGATTGTTTGGGAGGGCTCTTGGTGCCAAAAGGGCACGTCCAAATTCACAGAAATAAAGGCATATTTTTGTACTTTATCAATGTTGATTGGCATCTCCAGGGCTTCCCAGAGCTGTTAAAGATACGAGAGTGATGGGCAATCACACCTAGATTGTTCTGTGTTCTGTAATATCTTCATAAAGGTCTTTACATGAGCCTTTTTTCTTAATTTATCTCTGTAGATCTTACATCCTGATCATTCTCAAGCTCCTGAATCACTAAGGCACAAACAAGGTGGTTTGTTTTCCTTTTTCCTTAGTGCTTTCTTCACTCTTTCCCTGTTTCAGTCAAAGGCAACTGGCAGGGATGATTTGGCACCTGGAGCAGAAGGGCACCATTCCCTTTCCCACCTTCCTTAGGAAAGCAGATGGCCCAGGAGCAGTGCCAGGCAAGGGCCAAGGCAAGAAATTCCCCCTGTGCAGGTTTATTACAAAATCACTCTGAGGCAGCTCTGGCTTTGCTGCTGCAGCAGCCGTGGGTTGGCTCTCAAGGGCCAGAGCTTTAGGTGGCAGAAGGAAGTGCAATGAATTTCCTGAACCCTTGGAATTGCATCAGGTAAAATTGTCCTTGAAATTCCTACCAGCTAAGAAGCAGTGCCCGTTCCCAGCCAGCAAATCCCTTGAGATGCAGCTGCACAATCCAACTGGAATGGCCCAGCAGTGCCAGGCAGAGCAGCAGAGCCCTGGTGCCAGTGGGACACGAGCATCCTCCCTTTCTGTAGGTGCAGAATTGTCCATTCCCAGGGATATTCCTCCCCCAGACTCTGCAGATGGAGTCACATGCCATGTTTCCACCACTCTTCTGCAACAAATCGTGCTGATAAGGAGGTGTCGGAGCTGAGAAACAATAGACCCGTCACTTTATTTATACTAAGCTGCAAATTTGTCAGATTCTTGGGAAAGTGTAAGTGATGTTGACTCTTTTAGCCCGTAGCAGAGCCTACTGTACTGTCCCTGCATCTGTTTTACACTTTTAAGGGAAAGTTATCTTCCCTGGGAGTGATAAGGGTCTTTGAAAGAATCACTCCAACACTTCATGGGAATGAACACCCAAGACTTTATCGCACACCAACTAAACCCAATTTCACCCATCTTCACACATACTCTTCTGTGCTTCCCATAATTTATTGACCTATTTATTGACTGCCTGCCTTTGTAATATAATGTAGAATACAGAATGTTTTATTTTTGTGCTTGTGTGCAATCCCACTTGGATAAAACTGATCCTACTTTACACGGAATCTCTCTGTTGAGTTGTGTGGCACACAGAATGAGGCTGCTGACTGCTTGGATACTTGTAAGCTCCACATGGCTCAGTTACCCACTCGCCTGCAGAGCTGCTCCCTCACTGCAGTGATTTATTTCAGAGGAGTTCTGGAGTATGGTCCCATCAATTTACAGCTCCGCTTGTGGGGGTATCACAGCTCTAAGTGCTCAGCTGTGTAGTTCATTGCAGAGTTATGCAGCATGCAGATAGTGGCCTGCACCCTGGGCTGTGATTTTGCTTTATTGCTCGCCCTGTGAGTGAGTGACAGCCCTGACAGCCCTTTCCCCCAGGCACTCTGCAATCATGGCACGGAGCAGGAATTCGGGGAGGTGTGACATTTGTCCTGCTGACATCAGCTGCAGCAGCCAACGGTTGAAGTGTGACCACGCAGACCCTTTCAAAACCATCCACGATTCTTCTGAAGCCATTTGCCAAGACAAGCCATTCACCTTGTTAGGAGTGATAATCCAGCATTAGGGAGATAATCCGACATTTGCTTTTATCATCTCATTTCTGCGGGCGCTGCCGTGGCAGAGATCTGCCCTCCCTGCTGCCCCGTCCTTCCCTGACTGCACCAGCAGCTCTGCAGGGAAAGCTGAGCCTCCAACCCAGTAAAGAACCCCTGCAATGCCCATAAATCTGTGAAGTCTCACTGAAAATCCTCAAGGGACCACACGGCCAAGCAGAGCAGTGCCTGCCCTCTGTGTCTGGCAGGGATTCACTCTCTGTCCTTGCCTGGCAGAGATTTGCTGGAGCCCAGCAGAGTCTGTGGAGTGCTCAGGTACAAAACAAACACAGCCATGTGTCATTTTATCAGCTGTGTGTGTGAACTCCTACAAGATCAGTAAAATTGTCAATAAACACCAGTGGTGTTTATTTCAGAACTAGGGGCAGCCAGCCTGCTGATGGAACTTCTCTTCATAAGGAAATGAGGACTGTCCTGCTGGTGGAGGAGGGTTTCAGCCAGAGTTTGTGGTGAAGGAAGCAAAGCTGAGGCTCACTGTGCTGTTCTGGGAGAAAACCAAGCATCTCCTGAATCCTTCAGTGCACCTGAGATCAGAACTCCCGGGACTGGGGTTTCATTTATCAGGGGTCTGTCAGGGCTCCACAGCAGCTTCATGAGCAAAATCCTCCCCTTGCCCTTTTCAACATCACCATGCAAAGGCATTTCTTGGATGTTCATGCAGCTCAGTGACAGAGAGCAGAGCAAAAGCAACAGGGAGGCAGATATTTCCTAAAGAGCTCTCCCCAGCAGCAAACCAAGGCTGTTTCTGCAAGCTGAGGTGCTTGGCTTTAAAGCCCCTGTCCAAGCAGACACAACACTCACAAATAACAGGGTGAGGGTGTGACAAGAGCCAGGGCTGCCAAGCTGGGAGTCCCGGGAGTCCCTGAGAAACTGTTCCACTGCGTGTTTTCATTTTCTTTGGTTTTGTGCTCCTTCCTTCCATCCATCCACATTAGTACTGTGACTTCTGTTTCTAAGAGGCTTTATTTGTCACATTAAATTCTGGTGTGCATCGATTCTCCTTTCATTTCTGATCTATTTTATCTCAGCATATTAGCATAATTAAATCTTCAATTCGATCTTAATTTTAGAAAGGTTTGGGAAAATATGGCTTCACTGTGGAAGTATCCATCATCCATCCATCCATCCATCATCCATCCATCCATCCATCCATCCATCCATCCATCCATCATCCATCCATCC
>JAWWLS010000092.1:558311-575873 GCA_035040975.1 Myioborus melanocephalus
GGGTTGGGTTGGGTTGGGTTGGATTGGATTGGATTGGATTGGATTGGATTGGATTGGGTTGGATTGGATTGGGTTGGGTTGGACTGGACTGGATTGGATTGGGTTGGATTGGATTGGATTGGGTTGGATTGGGTTGGGTTGGATTGAATTGAATTGGATTGGATTGGATTGGGTTGGATTGGATTGGGTTGGATTGGAAAAGGGCTGGGAAATCATTTGACTCTCAAGGAATCTGACCTCAGACTCTCTCAGCACCAAAACAAGCCAGAGGTGCTGCCCTGAGCCCTTCAGTGGCCACACAACTCAACCCAATAAATCAGTAAATGTGATCTGTGTGTATTTATAATGGGATAATAATGATAATAACAATATGCAGGGCTGATGGTTACAGCCCACGGTGGAATAATGCTGCAGGTGAATTCTGGAGAGTCTGATGGTCCAATCTCATGGTAATAACAGGAGTTATGGCAGGAATTGTGCAGAGGGCTGCAGGAACACTGCAGTGCCACTGCGTGGTGGGTAAGAGGTACAGAGCACTGATGTTGGAATAATCCATCACCCACAGCTCATGCAGTGCAGCACACTGACCTGCCTGCTAACAGCTGTGTTTTACCACGGATCACTGCTGTGACATCCTGCCTGACCTGCTGGTGAACCATCTGCAGTGTTTGCTGTCACACCACGAGCTGCTCCTGCAGTTACCTGTCCACCTGCCCCTCGTAGTCACTCCTCTGCTCCTCCAAATCCTTCTCCAGCTTGTGGATCACGCCCTGCAGGAATTCCCTGCTGCGCTGCTCAGCTCGGGGCTCCTCAGCAGGGCTGCTGCTGGGGCTGCCAGGCTCCCTTGGCTCGTGGCAGGGGCTGAAGCAGGGCAGGAATTCCTTCTCAGAGGCGCTGCTGGCAGGGCTGGGGCTGGAGCCGCTGCCCTCCCCGCTCTCTGCCACGCTGCTGTCACAGCTCGCAGCCCTGTGCAGGTCCAGCAGCTTGAAGAGATCGTGGGACAAGGTTCTCTTGTGTCCCTCACAGGCCAGGGGGCGCGGGCTGCTCTTCCACAAGTCACTGGCCAGGGCATCACTCCTGCCCTTGTCCCCTGGGGCTGCCAGGAAGGGTTTCCTGCTGGGTAGAGTCTGGGTTCTTTTCCTTGGCTGGGTCTTCCACGTTCCCAGCGCGGCCGTGGGCTCCGAGTCCTCCCCAGGGATGCTCGAGGTGGCAGCTGGGCCAGGGCTGCTGCTGAAATTGGGGTGATCCCTCTGCAAAACAGAGCCCTGGGGCAGCCAGGGCACAGAGCTTTACCAAGGGCACACTGGAATGTGCTGGCCACACTTCTCCATTGAAATCCACTTTGAATTGCACCAAATTTATGATTTTTGCAGGGATCCCTTTGAAGAAAAGCCTTTAACCCTCAGTGTTTTCCCCTCACCAGCCTGAGCTGGAAAGGTTTCATGTGCTAGGGCCAAAAAGCTTTGGGAGTTTTCATATTCCCCAGAGCAGCAGATTTTCCACAGGAAAGTGGAAAGTTTATCCACATCATTTTCCTGATGTAAATATTCCAGGGGTGACAACACAGCTTTTGAACCTATAAATAGCAAATGCTTTTAGGGCTCTCTGACCTGTCAGAGCCTGCCACAATTAACCACACGTTTAACGAACGTAGGTTAATTAATTAATTTATTTAATGAGCCCAGCCTTACCATGTGCCGTGGGGTGGAGCCCCTGGGGTCCTCTGCAGCCCCCCAGCCCACGGAGCTGCGAGGGACAGGAGCTTTCTTCTCGTTTTTGGGGGCAGGTGGGGAGGGAGGCTCGTCCTTGGAGGGGGGGAAGAGCTCCTGGTGGTCGCTGATCATCACTGTCATCACCTTCTGCACCTGGGGCGTGCCTGGGGGAGCACAGAGCGTCAGGGCACAGCCAGGGACCCCCGGCACCCCCAGGCTTTGAGCTGGCTGAAATGGAGGTGGGGAGAAAATGAGCGGGACCAAAAAGCCAAATGAAGTAAATGGAGCGAGTAAAAGTGTGGGAAATGGGTTTGTGGAAAATTCTCAATGCCTGACAGAAGACTCGCATAGTGTACATCTACATACGAACCTTAAGTGGCTGAAAAATACCATAAAATAAGACAAATCTTGAAAAAAAATAAACTGGAAATAAGTTTCAAAAAATAGCCTTACAAATAAGACTAAATACTTTAAAAAATAGAACTAAAAAAATACTTTATAACAAGACCCACAAAAAGTAATTTTAAATTATTAAATTATTAAAATTATTAAATTAAATTTTGCTCTATTGTAAAACTAATAGAACAAAAATCACTTAAAATATATTGTCATTAAAAAATAGCTTACTTCTAATTGTAATAACGTAAATTATAACATCTATATTATCTCACTCTTCACAGAAGACTAAAAATAGAATTAAAATTTTTAAAACAACTCTCAGTTACCCCATCTCTAAGTCAAAAAAAAAAAAATATATATATTATAATCCAGCATAAAAGTAAAGGAGCACCCACATTTCCCTGAGTTTCCTCTGCTCCCCAAGAAGGATTTTACACCTTCCTGCCCTGAGCAGCTCAGAGATGACCTCGGCAAATCCGTGAGTCTGCTGAACTCCATGAGGGGAGCTTTTGTCACTTTGGCAGTTCCTGAGGGGGTTTTTGTCACCACAAACACATTTACAGCCCAGCAAACGCTCAGCTGGGCTCTGCCCTGGGCCCCAGCACATTTCTGCCTTTCTTTCAGCTCCAGCACAGAAAATCTTTAATTCTGAGGCTGTGGATGCCTCAAAATATTCCATCTCCATCCTCCAGGATATGAAATCACTCCAGGGGTCCCTTTTACCTCTCATGATGACTGCAGGGTCCTCCACCCTGGGCCTGATCAGGTTCACCCCCATCACTGTAGCCAGGTTGTCCACACTCATCTTGTTGACGCTGGAGTTCAGCTGGATCTCATAGAGAAACCTGCCAGGATCCCACAGCAAATATTTCACATTTCAGAGGTGGGATCTGGCAAAAAATCCTGGTGGAAAAGTCCTGATTCCTCCTCCCAGCTCCTCCTCTCAGTCACAAGGACAGAAACCCTCAGGACTGAACTGGTACCAGAATAAATGAGGAGCTGTTCCCAAGGGGAGAAAGGAAGGAAGGAAGGGAATCCCCTCCTCAAATCCCACCCTGGTGAAACCTGGAGGGTTGGGTGCACAGGGTTTTGTCCAGGAAAGCTACACCTGGTTTGGATTCCCAGGGGATTTGTGCTCAGGCATTCCCAGGGGGTTTATCCCGGGGCTGGAATTCTCCTCTACCAAAATCAGGCCCTGGTGGCTCAAAGGGAAGCAAAGCTCAGCTTAGGGAGGCTGTGCCTGGAGGGGCATCCCTGGGGTGCCATCTCTGTCCCCAGCACCAAAGCTGGGCTGGCCTGTGCAGGGCACTGACCTGCAGATGTAGCTCAGGAGGTTGTAGTTGTCTCTGGGGAGGAGGGACAGCTGCTTCAGGAGCTCCTGGTGGCCCTGCATGGTGAGAAACAGCTCCAGGAGGGTTCCTGGGACCCAAGAACTGCTCCTGCTCACTCCAGCCATGCCTGTCTGGGGTCTCCCCGTGTCCCCAGCCCTGGGACAGCTCCAAACACGTGTGGTGGCACTCGGGGTGACCCTGGGGGTGGTGATGATGATCTTGGGGATCTTTTCCAAACTCAGGAATTCCATGACTCTGGTTCGAGCTCCATCTCTCCACGGGATGTTCTGCAGGGCTCAGCAAGGAGGGCAGCCCCAGCAGGAGCAGGGTCCCCCCCAGCCCAGCCCAGCCCAAGCTCTGGAAGAGCTGATCCTGCCTCATCTCCTCCAGCATCTTGTGGACATTCTGGACATGTTTAACCCCAAAAAGAAGCAGAAATTGAAGCTTTAAAATTCACAAACCCCTGTGCCCAAGTTGGGAAAACCCCACTGGCTTTGGGGGAGTTTTTCTTTTTAATTTTTTCCCTTTTTCTCTCCCCAGATTCCCAAGCCTCGCTGAGTGCCCTCAGCCCCTGCGGCTCACAGCGTGCCCTGGCACTGAAACTGATTTCAGGGCTGGGAGGAGGAAAACAAAAGCAGCTCTACCTTTGTCTCGTCAGCCTCCAGAGCCTGCCCGCAGAGCAGGAAATCCTCGTACTGCAGCCAGGGCACCACGGGCTCGGGCAGCTCCCGCAGGTACAGCTTGAGCAGGGAGGCCACGGTGTGGACATCGGTGTCCCTGCAGGGAGCAAGGGACACTCAGAGCCAGCAGGGCCCGGCCCGGGGACTGCCCCAACCTCCCTGCCCTGCTTGGGGAACCTAAAATCACTGTTCTTCAACTACATTTAGCCTCAACCTCCCTGCCTGGGGAACCTAAAATCACTGTTCTTCACCCACATTTAGCCTCAACCTCCCTGCCTGCTTGGGGAACCTAAAATCTCTTTTCTTCACCCACGTTTAGCCAGTGGGAGCTGCAGTTCTGGAGCACCACCCTGGCTCCTGTCCCTGCATTCACAGGGGTAGAGAACCAAGGACAAGGGAGAAAAACCTTTCCCCCATCTCCCCATTCCAGGCAAAACTCTTCTCCCATCTCCCATTCCAGATAAAACCCTTCTGGAACATTCCTGCTGAACTCACTCTCCTCCTCAAGACCCTCTGGAGGGTTTCTGCTGGATCCCCTCCCTTCCTCAAGCCTTTCTGAGTTATTTCTCCTCCCCAAGCCCTTCTGGAACATTCCTGCTGAATCCACTCTCCTCCTGAATCCCTTCTGGAAGGTTCCTGATGGATCCCCTCCTTTCCTCAAGCCCTTCTGAATTTTTTCTCCTCCCCAATCCCTTCTGGAAGGTTCCTGATGGATCCTCTCCTTCTCAATCCCTTCTGGAAGGTTCCTGCTGGATCCCCTCTCCCCTCACACCCCTCTGGAGGGTTCCTGGTTCCTGCAGGGCTCGGGGGCTGTCCCCGGGGCCGGGGTGGGGGCAGCAGTGTCACCTGCTGAAGGAGGGTCTCTCCCCGGCGTCGAAGGCGTCGCGGAGCTGCCGGACCAGGCTGTCCTGGCCGGGCAGGCGGAAGATCCCCTCCTCGGCCATGCCGTGCTCCAGGATGAACTCGGCGCTCTTCTGCACCACCATGGGCACCAGGGGCTGCCCAAACCTCTGCTCCTGGGCCATGGTCTGTGCCAGGCACTGCCCGAACACCCCTGGGGACACCGGGGCGCAGCTCAGGGTGTGGCTTTGGGGTTTCCACACTCTGGGCTGGTACAAAACTCTGAACTCCACATAAAGTGTCTGCAGCTCTCCTCACTGCATTCACAGGGGTGGAGAACCAAGGAAAAGGGAGAAAAACCCTTATCCCATCTCCCATTCCAGGTAAAACCCTTCTCCTATCTCCCGTTCCAATCAAAACCCTTCTCCCATCTCCCGTTCCAATCAAAACCTTTCTCCCATCTCCCAGCTCAGACAAACCCATCCCTTTCCAGCCCAGAAAAATGGGAGCAGAAAGGATGGAATTCACAGAATTCACAGAATTCACAGAAATCACAGGAAGGATGGGCTGGGCAAGAAAAGGAAGGGGCAAAGCAAAGTGAGGAGACTGGCAGGTAAAAAACAACATTTTTTCAGGGCTTTATCCCTGAATGGGAGTTGCTCACAAGAACATTTTCAGGGTGAGAAAGAAGGTTGAAGAGGAAGATGAGGTGAGCCCAGAAGAGTTCATCCTTGGCTCTCCTCAGCACTGCAGCCCCATTTTAAGGGATTTCTGAGCCAAACCCCCCCAGCTGCATTCCCAGGACAGAAATTCCCGTTTCTACCTCCCGAAGCCGAGCCCAGCGCCCTCCGCAGGGATTTCACCCACTCCTCCAGCTCCGCCTGCGAGCTGGCCATGAGCACGCACGGCTCCTGCCCCGCCCGCGGCTGCTCGCCGGCCACCCCTGCGGAACAGAAATGCACATTTACCGGGCAGGAAAACACAGCTACTGGGCAAAAAATTACTCATTTACTGGGCAGAAAATACTGATTTACTGGGCAGAAAATACTCAAGTAGAGAGCAGAAAATACACATGTCCAGAGCAGAGTGGGGTGTCCTCACCCGGGATGATCTCAAAGATGAATTTCCCTCCTTCCTCGGGGTTGGTGGCCAGTACATTGATGGAGCTCCCCTGGAGAGCCAGGCAGCCCTATTTTTAAAATAAAATAAAATAAAATAAAATAAAATAAAATAAAATAAAATAAAATACAAAATTAAATTAAATTAAAATATAAAATACAAAATAAAATTTAAAAAAATACATTTAGTGGAATCATGGGATCCCAGAATGGCTGGGGTGGCAAAGCCCCTGCAGTGCCACCCGTGCCATGGCAGGGGCACCTCCCCAGTCCCGGCCCCACCTGCGGCTTGGCCTCGTCCTCGTCCTTGTAGTAGAGCAGCTGCTGCCCGCGCAGCACGAAGAAGCGCAGCTGCCAGTTCCGGACGATGGAGCGCTGCTTGCGCAGCCAGCCCAGCTTGTCCGGCCGCGGCAGCGCCGAGGGGTCCGCGGGCATCACACTGCGGGAACGGGCTGGGGACAGACGGACACGGGTGTGGGACAGAGGGACACGGGCTGGGGACAGAGGGACACGGGCTGGGGACAGACAGACACGGGTGTGAGACAGATGGACACAGGCTGGGGACAGAGGGACACGGGCTGGGGACAGAGGGACAGGGGTGTGGGACAGAGGGACACGGGCTGGGGACAGAGGGACAGGGGTGTGGGACAGAGGGACACGGGCTGGGGACAGACGGACACGGGCCGGGGACAGGGGGACACAGCAATGGGGACACGGGGGACACTGGGTATGGGGACAGGGACGGGGCTGGGGACACAGGGACACGGGTGTGAGGACACTGGGTATGGGAACGGAGGGACACTGGGTATGGGAACACACCAACAGGGGAGTGGAGACAGAGGGACATGGGCTGGGGACAGGGACACGGGTGTGGGGACAGGGGACACAGCAACAGCAGTATGAGGACAGAGGGACACGGGGACACAGAGCGGGGACAGAAGGACACAGAGCGGGGACAGAGGGACCCAGAGTGGGGACACAGGGACACAGAGTGGGGACACAGGGACCCAGAGTGGGGACACAGGGACCCAGAGCGGGGACACAGGGCCACAGCCAGGCTCTGGGCCCCGCGCTCTGCCGAGCCCCAGCCCGGTTGCAGAGGAAGTGGCTGCAGAGGCTGCCAGGCTGAGCTTCCTTTTGCCTGCGTGGGAGCCGCTGCCTCCCAGCGAGAGCAAAGTCACGGCTGGGGGTGTTCGTGGGGTTGTTTTCATGGAGTGTGGGGTTTCTGGATGCACCCTCCCCGGGGCAGCAGCCGCAGCAGAGAGACCCAGAGGCTCTGGAGGCCCCAGTTCTGCTCTGGGATGGTCCCAGTGGGGCAGAACTCACATTTGTGGGGCTGGGAAATCTCCAGGGATGTTAAAACACCAGCATGGGTTGGGCGCTGGCAGAGCAGTGTCCCTGTCCCCTGTTTGTGTGGCCCCACTGGTGGCACGGCCCTGGGGCACCCCCAGATGCCTGGCAGGGGTCACTTCCAGGGGATTTTTGCCTCTGCAGCCTCCCAGCGCCAGCCCAGCTGGGCAGAGTTTGCATTTTTGGCTGCAAGGCGAGGATAAAGCCATGAGTGCAGGGAACGGGGGCTAAATGTGGTGATTTCCTGAGCTGGGAACCCTCAGGGCTCCAATCTTCACCTCAGGGCTGTCCCCACGTCCCCTCCTCAAATCCCCCAGGGCAAGGAGCCCCTTTGGGGGAGCCCCCCAAGCGTTTCCTGCCCCAACGGCCTCCAGGGTTGGGCATTTCCTCCAAAACCTCCTCCCCCAGCAGGGAGAGCTGCCCCAAGCCAGGAGGGGCCATGGGCAGGAGCCCCCTGGCACCCCCATTGCTGGGGAACTGCAATAAAAACACAATCAAAGGGGTTTCACCGGGGGCTTTCTGTCTCACTGAAATCAATTTCTTTGCAGTTCTCCAAACGCTGCCCCAGGCAGGGCTGGGGGAGCAGGGGAAGTGTCCCCAGGCCACGAGGAGCCAGGGAGGGCGGTGGCAGCCTGCAAACATTGCAAACATTTGCAAATGTGACTTTCACATTTCTGCAAATGAAGCCACAGCAGCCCCGGAGACAGTGCAAACACACAAAGCCACACAGAGTCACACAAAAATTCACACACAGTCAAAGTCACACAAAAATTCACACAAAGTCAGTGTCACACAAAAAGTCACACAAAACTCACACAAACTCACACAAAACTCACACAAAAATTCACACAAAGTCACACAAAAACTCACACAAAGTCTCACCAAAACTCACACAAAACTTCATACACATACACAATGTCACACAAAGTCACAAAAACTCACACAAAGTCGCGCTCAGCCAGCAGCTGGAAGCTGCAGAAAGCACCAGGGGTTTCACCACGAGCCAAACCCAGCCCCAGGGTGATTTTTGGATGGCCTGGGCTCAGGCTGGGCTCTGCAGCCCCTCCCTGACCACATCCTCAGCTCAAATCCCCTCCCTGACCACATCATCATACCTAAACCCCCCCTTGAGCACATCATCACCCCTAAATCCCCTCCCTGACCACCCCATCATCATCACCCCTAAATCCCGTTCCCTCCAGCCTGTGCCTGAGCCTTTGTGCGACCAGAACAGACCTGGGTGGTTTAAATCCCCCCAAACCTGGGTTTTGGGGGGCAGCATCCCTCGCTGACAAACTCTCAAATCACTTCTTGCAAATCATCTGCAAATCATCTGCTCTGTCTCTAAAGTGGCACCGGGGGCCACTGAGCCAAAATCTCAGCTGGGCTCAGGCCCAGGGCCCTCCAAGCCCTGCCCGGGCCCTGCTGGCACGGAGGGGCACCAAGGAGCCCTCATGGAGGAACTCTCATGGAGGGGCACCAAGGAGCCCTCAAGAAGGAACCCTCGTGGAGGAACCTTCACCAAGGAACCCTCATGGAGGAGCCCTCAAAAAGGAGCCCTCAGAGAGTATCCCTCACCAAGGAACCCTCACAGAAGAACGTTCACGGATGAGCTCTCACCAAGGAACCCTCATGAAGGAACCCTCACCAAGGAACCGTCATGGAGGAGCCCTCACGGAGGAACTCTCATGGAGGGGCACCAAGGAACCCTCACCAAGGAACCCTCATGGAGGAGCCCTCAAAAAGGAGCCCTCACCAAGGAGCTGTCATGGAGGAGCCCTCATCAAGGAGCCCTCAGAGAAGAACCTTCATGGAGGAGCCCTCACGGATGAGCCCTCACCAAGGAACCCTCACCAAGGAACCCTCACGGAGGAGCCCTCAGAGATGAGCCCTCATGAAGGAGCTCTCACCAAGGAACCCTCCCAGAGGAGCTCTCACACAGGAGCCCTCACCGTACCTATTTTTGCAGCGTCCATCTTCAGGTTGAAATCCCAGTTCCGTGGCAGCTTGAGGGACATGCTGGATCAGGATGTCCCTGTTCTTTCTTTTCTTTCTTTCCTCGTTCCTCAAGGTGAGCTTGTTCAGGAGAGGGGCTGGAGCCGAGGCCTGACGGTCCCGTGGGGGTCCCCCCACCAAGAGCAGAGGCTCGGCGAGGCTTGGTTTGCCAGCGAGCTTCCTGCCTCCGAGAGCAGCCCAAACCCCATAAAAGTCCTTTCCTGCCCGGCTTTCCTGCCCGGCTCTGGCCTGCCCGGCCGCGCTCCCCGCTGCTGCCAGCCCCGGAGCCCCCTGTGCCCTGCCCAGCCCGGGCCGCCAGCCCAGCGCGGGGCCGCTCCCCGGGCGCCGCTCGGGGCATTTGAGGAAGTGCTGCGGCAGCTCCCGCGGCTCTGAGAGCTGCCCCGGGCAGGAACAGCCCGGCCCGGGGGCGTCCTGGGGAGGGCAGAGCTCGGGCTGAGCCCAGGGTGGCGCCCGGGCCCGTCCTGGGCATCCCCGGTGGCACCGGGGGCTCGGGTTTGGCTTCTCCTTGGCAGCCAGATGGGGATGAACGGGGAGGAAAGGACGAGGAAACCGGAGGGGTGAGCGCCAAGGGGCGGTGGAGATGGGCAGGGGGTTGGGAGGGAGCCCAAAGCCCACCCAGGGCCACCCCTGCCATGGGGGGACACTGCCACTGCCCCAGGGCATCCAGCCTGGCCTTGGGCACTGCCAGGGGCAGCCACAGCTGCTCTGGACACCTCTGCCAGGGCTCCTCATCCTCCCAGGAACAACTCCTCTTTCATTTTAATATTTTTAAAAAGTGTTTAATTTTAATGTTTTAATTTCAATATTATAATTTTAATTTTCAATTTCATTTTCCATTTTAATATTTTTAAGTGTTTAATTTTAATGTTTTTATTTTAATTTAATTTTAATTTTATTTTTATTTTATTTTAATTTTAAATTTAATTTCACTTTTGTTTTAATTTGAATTTTCGTTTTCATTTTTAAATTTTTTCTTCTTTTGTTTTCATTTTAAATTTAATTTTACTTGTTATTTTTTTATTTGAATTTTCGCTTTCATTTTTAAATTTTTAAATTTTTCTTTTTATTTTAATTTTTTTTTTTTAAATTTAAATTTTAATTTTTAAATTTTAATTAGAACTCTGCGGACAGCTGAAGGAGCTGCACATTTTGCTCCCTTTTTCCTCAGCCAGGCTCTGGAGCAGCCCTTCCTCAGCTGTGTCACGGGCAGGATGTCACGAGGCCTGAACGGAAACTCTGCCTAAACCCAGAGCTGGGCTCAGCCTAGGCCGGGCCCAGCAGAGCTCAGAGCTCAGCCCAGGTACCCCAAACCTGCCCTGGGACACCCTGGGACCCCCAGGCCGGGCAAGGAGAACAGCAGGATTCCCTCTGGAAATCTGCATTTTTCCAGGTTTAAAAATCAGATTAAACTGGCACAGGAATGGGGGGAAAAGCAGGGGAATCTGCATTTTTCCAGAATATTGAATATTGCTGAATACTGAACATTGAATACTGCTGAACATTGAACATTGCTGAATATTGAACATTACTGAATACAGAATATATTGCTGACTATTGAATATTGCTGAATATTGAACATTGAATACTGCTGAATATTGAACATTGCTGAATATTGAACATTACTGAATACAGAATATATTGCTGACTATTGAATACTGCTGAATATTGAATATTGCTGACTATTGAACATTGCTGAATATTGAACATTGCTGAATATTGAATATTGCTGACTATTGAATATTGCTGAATATTTTTCTCCAAGAAATCCCTCAGGAAGGGAATGGGGAATGTGAGTTTGGAAATCGTGGAGCACCCACGGCGCTGAATGAAACTGCCCCCAGGTAATGGAATTTGTATTTATTTAACAGTAACATACAGTATATAAATAGGGTAAATACTTTAAAATATACAATATTTCACATTCGAACATTCGGTCAAAGGAAGGCAACTCTACGTGTGCAGCTAAACTGGAACCAAAACCAAAGCACAGAGAAAGAACAGCCAGGGCTGGGGAGCAGGGGCTGCACTGGGCACAGAGCTGCCACCGGGGCTGCCACGGGGCCCTGGGGACACAGCTGTGCCCACGAGGGGCACCCAGCACCCAGCCAGGGCAGGGCACAGGGCAGGACCCCCCAGCCAGGCCTGGGGGCTCCTGGAGGGGACATTCCCTGGAGGGTGACATTCCCTGGGATGTGACATTCCCTGGAGGGGACATTGCCTGGGATGTGACATTCCCTGGAGGGGACATTCCCTGGGATGTGACATTGCCTGGGATGTGACATTCCCTGGAGGGGACATTCCCTGGGATGTGACATTCCCTGGAGGGGACACTCCCTGGGATGTGACATTCCCTGGGATGTGACATTCCCTGGAGGGGACATTCCCTGGGATGTGACATTCCCTGGAGGTGACATTGCCTGGGAGGTGACATTGCCTGGGATGGGACATTCTGGGGGATGCTGCAGGATCCCAGCTCCACTTGAGAACTGCTCTCAGCTCAGGGGCACTGCTGAACCCAGGGAATTCCATTTAATCCTGGGAATTCTGTTTAACTCCAGGAATTCTGTTTACCCTGGGACTCCTGTTTACCCTGGTAACTCTGTTTCACCCTGGGAATTCAGTTTCACCCTGGGAATTCTGTTTAACTCCAGGAGTTCAGTTTTACCCAGGGAATTCTGTTTAACCCAACGATTTCTGTTTCACCCTGCTAACTCTGTTTAACCCAGGCTGATCCCAGCCCTGGTGCCTTCCTGGGCTACAGCCAGGCAGGGAAAAGCAAAACTCCCACCCAGATGTCCCCATGCCTGGCCCAGCTTTGGGTCAAACCCGTGTCCAAACCCAAAACACTCCCGGGGGTGCCCAGTGTGCCACCCCCAGGGGCACTGCCACCTCCCTGGCTGGTGGCTCCACACCCTGGGACACTGACAGGGGGTCCTGTCCCCTGCCCTGCTCTGCACCTTCCCTGCTCTGAACCTTTTCCTGTGCCAGGCTGAGCTCCAGCCCTGCAGATCCCATCCCTGGGGTCACCTTGTCCCCAAATTCCCCAAGTTCAGCATCCCCAGGGCCACGTGGGCTCCTGCACATCCCTGGGCAGCAGAAACAGCCAGAGCCAGGCCAGCAGCTCCCATCCTTCCCAAATTCCCATCCCAGGCCCAGATCACACCTGCAGAATGGTCCAGGAGGAGGGCCAAGATTTAACCCCCTCCATCCCAAACCCAGGCTCCAACTCAGCTCCCAGCCCTGTGAGCTCAGCTGCAGGACCTGCAGACAACCCCAAACCCTTCAGCTCCATCCCTGCCTCTGCTGTTCCCACTCTGTAATGGCTCTAAAGGGATTTTTTCCAGGCAGGAAACCCTCCCCAGGCAGCTCTGCCCATGAGGAGCAGCCCAGGTTTGGAGAGGGGGGCAGGAATAAAGCTGGTCAGGGAATTTCTGATCAAGGAATGTCTGATCAGGGAATTTTCTAATCAGGGAATTGTCTGATGAGGGAATCGTCTGATCAAGGAACGTCTGATCAGGGCATTTTCTAGTCAGAATTTTCTAATCAGAGAATTTTCTAATCAGGACATTTTCTGATCAGGGAATTCATTTTTGATCAGAGAATTTTCTCATCAGGGCGCTTCTGATCAGGACAGTTCTGATCAGGGAATTAATTTCTGATCAGGACACTTCTCATACCAGAATTAATTTCTGATCAGGAAATTTTCTCATCAGGGCATTGTCTGATCAGGACACTTCTCATCACAGAATTAATTTCAGATCAGGACATTTCTGATCAGGGAATTAATTTTTGACCAGGACATTTCTCATCACAGAATTCATTTCTGATCAGGGAATTCTTTTCTGCCCAGGCCATTTCTGGCAGGGCAGGCACCCCGGGCAGAGCTGCTGCTGCTTTGCCCTGCAGTGCCCACAGCCAGCACTGCCAGCCCTGCCCCAGCACAGCTCTGCCCTGCTGCTCACAGCAGGAGAGGAACTAAAGGGTTAAAGCAGACGAGCAGGAGACTAAAAACCCACCAAGGGATTTCTCACTAAGGACAGAGCACAGCTTGGGGATATTTATCAACACTGTCACTTCTGCCTGGGGCTCTGGGCAAAGGGCAGGAGCAGCCCCAGCTGCTGCAGCCCCCTGGCACTGCCCAAACAGTGCCCTGGGCAGGGTGGGAGCTCCTCCTTCTCCTCTGCAGCTTCTGTGTCAGGGGCTGGCACCAACATCTGCTCCATGGACAGAAAATAAATGAACCCAATGGCAGCTGGAAGGGAGCAAGCACAGGAGAAACCCAGGTGAACACCAAAGGCAGAACTCTGCCAGCAGGAGCTGGGAATGCTGTGAGGGCAGAGCTCCTGTGCTCTCCATCCAGCCTGCCCAGGGAGCAGAGCCAGCACAGCCCCACAGCAGGGCAGCAGAGGGGCTGGCACCTCTGCTGGGTGTTTATTTACACACTCTCAGGCTGTGGAAAGCTCTGATTTGGGGCATTTCCAGGTGGTTTGTTCTCTGTGGATGCCAAGCAGGTGCAGGGCTCACGTGTGGCTGAAGGTTTGTGGCAGCAACTGCTTGGAAACTGCAATGTATTTGTGCATGAGCTCTCCCTGCCACTCGGTCCCTGGGCTAAATCAAGGTAAAGTTTCTCTCTCCCATGCACAAACTATGGAAAGAAGGAAAATCAGAGTCCCCTTGTGTTTGCACGAGGTGTACATGGGGATATTTTCACTATCTGGTCACAAAAGAAAAAATAAAAGGAAAAGAAAAGGAAAAGTTTTACAATCTTTAGGGCTCTCTCATTTTTAAATAATAAAAAAGTATGACAAAATAAAGGAAAGTACTTCATAAAACCTGCAGCTATAAAGTACAAACTACTTCTGACAAGATTCAGTGAGCAAAGCAGGACAGAAGCCTGCAGAGAAATGAACCCAGACTGAAATGCAACACAGACCTTGGTAAACTCAGCAGCACGACTTCTACAACTCAAGTAACAAACAGACATGATCCCTGAAAGAAAACAAAACCCAGCTGCAGCAAGGAAACTGCCTGGGAACTGCTCCCAGGCTCCCTCAGACATCCCAGCGTGGGGGTCCCAAGCCTGGAGCAATGGGTAACTGTGGTTCCTAAAGGTAATTCAATGGGGAAACAAACCAAGAGTTTAAAAGTTGTTCTCACCTGGCAGGAATTGCTCAATGGAACTTCACTGCTCTTTAAATCTCACTGACTTCCCTGGGTTCTGGGGGATCTGGGGCTCCCACACACAGCTGCCACTCCCTGTGCCCAGCCTGCTCCTGCTCTGAGTGCCACAACAATCTGATTTGCCAGGACAGAGGGGAGGAATGTGAGAGGCACTGCAGGAGCAGCACTGGGAGCAGCTGCATGGGGAGGGCTCCCACAGGATCCTGTCCCCTGTGCCAGGAGATTCCCTCAGGCAGGAATGGCCTTGGACAATCCCCCAGCACAGGAGGGGGTCCCAGAGCTGCCCCCTGAGCAGTTCTGATGCTCCCACCCCTCACCTCCTCCTCACTGCAAACCCCACATTTGCTCGTTTGAACCAAAGCTCTATAAATATATTATTTAGAAAACAAAATAAAATAAAATAAACCACAAATGCAAACATTTACCAAGAAAGGAAGAAAAAGTTACAGTGAAATGAGGCCTTGTTATTGTCTTAAATCAGGAACTCCCTGTGTGCTCTCAGTCCTGCTCCAAGCTCCTGCCTATGCATCCTCCAGGCTGGCCAGCACTCCCCTGTCCACCAGGTGAGCTTTGAGGGTGTTGAAGATGTGCAGCTGCTGCTCTGGCCTCAGGGTCAGGAACTGCTGGATCAGTTTGCTGGGGTTGGGGCCCCTGGAACACAAAATCAGGCTCAGCAAAGGCTGCAATGCCACCAGAATGTTCATTGCTGTGCTCTCCATCCCCCTGGGAGCCTTTTTTTGCTGACAGAGAAATATCTGAGAGAGATTCAAACCCTGTCAGCAAAAAAAAAAGGTGAAATATCTGACAGAAATTCAAGGCAGCAAGAAAATTTAATGTCTGACAGAGATTCAAACCTGGGCTGCAAAAAAAGGTGAAATATCTGCCAGAAATTCAACCTGGGCAACAAGAAAAGTTGAACTATCTGAGAGAGATTCAGGGCAGCAAGAAAAGTTAAAAATCTGAGGGATTCAAACCCTGTCAGCCAGAAAAGGTGAAATATCTGAGAGATTCAAACCCTGTCAGCCAGAAAAATTTAATATCTGACAGAGATCCAGAGCAGCAAGAAAAGTCAAAAATTTGAGAGATTCAAACCCTGGGCAGCAAGAAAAGGTGAAATATCTGACAGAAATTCAAGCCTGAGTGCATTTTCAAACAGAACTCCCTGAGAAGGGAAAGCTGCAGTGGAGGAAGCTCCACCATGGGCACTCACCAGCAACCCAAAGCAGAAAACCCCTCCAATAAAACCCTGCCAGCTTTTAGTGCTTTGTCATAACTGCCTATAAATACAGTGGGTTTCCTAATCCAAATAAAACAACAGAGAGCTGGAGCAGCCCTGCAGAGCCATGGCTGGCCTGTTACCTGATGAAGCTGGCAATGTAGACGTTGACAAAGGTGGCCATCAGGTACTGGCAGTCGAAGCGATCCATGATGCCCCCGTGGCCTGGGATGGTGTTGGCAAAGTCCTGCCAGGGCAGAGGGGTGGCACTGAGCCCTTCCCAGCACCTGTGCTGCCCTGCTGCCCCCACACACCTCACCCAGCCCTGCCCCACACCAAGGAAAGCTGGTTTGATGTCTCCCTGCTTCTGGAAGTTTCTCCTTTGTGGAGCTGCTGGAGCCTGAGGGGCAGCGAGGCTCAGCTCAGCTCAAAGGTCAGGGAAGGCAAATGTTTAAAATGTTCATTTGCTGCCACCCTGCCTTGCCTTTCAAGGCATCCTAACTGAGCACAGGCTGTTTGTATGTGAAACCAGCCTGCAAGGCACCAAGGGAAACCCCAGATTGCAAAATTTCCTGCCTGGGTCTTCCTTCCCCCACCTGCACCAGGGCAGGGTTTGGAATATCACAGCCACGACCTCCAGGTCTCTTCCCTTTTGGTCAAAACACCAAATCCTGCTCCAGTGTTTTATCTGTGCCTGAACAAACCTCCTTTCCCTTTCCTCTGGAGCTCTGGGATTGCCTTGAGGAGCAGCACCCACTTTGTGGCACCTCCCCAAAACGACCAGGACCCCACCAAAACCTCCAGGACCCACCCAAAACCACCAGGACCTCCTCAACACCACCAGGACCTCTCCAAAACTTCCATGCTCTTCCTAAAAACCTGTGACCTCCCCAAAACCACCAGGACCTCCTCAAAACCTCCAGGACCTCCCCAAAATCTGCATGACCTCCCCAAAACCTCCAGGACCTCCTCAACACCACCAGGACCTCCCCACATCCTCAGTGACCCCCCAACCCCCCCTGCTCACCTTGATTTTGAAGGCCCTCTTGAAGCCGCTGGCGAAGAAGCCTCCGAAGGGCCCGATGAGGGAGGCGAAGGTGGAGAGGGCGATGCTGTGGATCTGGAACGGGAACATCCTCACGGTCCTCTGCAGCAGAACACACACACAGAGCACCTTCAGAGCCTGCCCTGCTCCCTCAGAGCCTGCCCTGCTCCTTCACAGCCTGCCCTGCACCTTCAGAGCCTGCCCTGCACCTTCAGAGCCTGCCCTGCTCCCTCAGAGCCTGCCCTGCTCCCTGCCCTGCTCCCTGACCCCAGGATGGAGCTATGGGGGCTTTCAGGTGGGCTCATGGCCCAGCAGATTTAGGATCATTCCTGTGGGATCTCTGGAGCTGGGTTCATCATGTCCCAGCAGATCTGGGATCATTCCTGTGGGATCTCTGGAACAGGACTCATGTCCCAGCAGATCTGGGATCTCTGGAGCTGGGTTCATCACGTCCCATCAGATCTGGGATCACTCCTGTGGGATCTCCCCACACACCTCCCTCCCTTTGCAGTGACCCCACCGAGCCCAGCCCTGCCCCTCCCTGGGTGTGCCCCAGCCCAGGGGCAGGGGAGCCATACCCAGCCCAGCCCAGGGGCAGGGGGGCCGTACCCAGCCCAGCCCAGGGGCAGCGCTGCCCCAGCCCAGCCCAGGGGCCATACCCAGCCCAGCCCAGG
>JAWWLS010000092.1:596243-618241 GCA_035040975.1 Myioborus melanocephalus
TTAGAGCTGAAAAATACCAAAGTTAAAGCTGAAATTTACCAAAGTTAGAGCTGAAAATACCAAAGTTAAAGCTGAAAATACCAAAGTTAAAGCTGAAGTCCTCCCCACCCCGCGTCCCCGCAGGAGACCGACCGCGCCATCCCCGTGCTGATCATCGGCATCCTGGTGTTCCTGCCCGGCTTCTACCACCTGCGCATCGCCTACTACGCCTCCAGGGGCTACCGGGGCTACTCCTACGACGACATCCCCGACTTCGACGACTGAGCCGGCACCGACCCCCGACCCCCGACCCCCGACCCCGCCCTGATGAGGCTGCTGGGGCTGGAGCTGCCCTGGCTGTCCCCAGGGCACGGCTGTGTGTGTGTCCCGGCCTGGAGGCAATGCAGGTGTTCCAGTTTGGGGGGTGGGGGCTGCAGCCCGGAATTGACCAAAGGAATTGCAAAGAACTTGGGATTTGTGGGGTTTTTTTCCTCCTCTCGGGGTTGTATAATTCCCCTTGCTGGGAGGCTCTTCCTGGGCAAGGCAATCCTTGCAGTTTTCCCAAAATAGAGCAGCTGCTTTCAGCAGCAGATTCTTGTTTTTTCTCGAAGTGTTTTCTAGAGTTTATTTTAGCTTTCCATGAGGTTGTGGCTATTGTTGGGTTACCTTTGCAGACAGACCATCATTAAATTCTCCTTTTGCTCTCTGTCTGTCGGAAACGCTTCCAAACTGCTGGTCCTGGAGTAAATGGAGTGTGATGAGGGGAAAGCAGCACTTGCAGAGGTGATTTCCACACAGAACACTGGCTCCTGTCAGCCTGGCCACGTTCATCTCCCCACAAACACCTCCCCAGGCCAGCCTTCCCTGTGCTGCTGCTGGCAAAATCTGCTTATCCTTCCCAGGGACTGCTGCTGGAGTCTGCCTGTCATCTAAACAACCAAAGGGACACTGGGAGAAGGATTGGAACCCAGACTCAAGTGTTTAAATACCAAAAATCTCGGGCTTAACTGATGTGGCCATTGGAGACACTCCAACCCCAGCTGTGTCTTTTGCAGTCCTGTGGTCCTTGTGTAGCTGGTTTGCTGTGCAGACCTGCCCAGGCCAGTGAAGAGCAGCTCTGTGCAGTTTGTGCTGACCAAACCCCTGTGGATTGCTTTGCCAGCTTTGCTGCTGTGTCATTCAGGGAGCACAGAGTGATGGCTGCACTGCTGTGGGGTCAGGGCAGGCTCAGTGTCCTGCACCTCGAGCAGCCATGCACGTGGGTGCATTTCACATCAATAAAGTTCTGTGTTCTCTGCAACCACAGGTTTGTCCTTCCCACCTTCACAGGTGTCCGAGTGCACCAAAAACTCCCCTGGGCCTTGGCTGCTGCTGGAGGGAGGGAGGCAGAGCTGAACAGCCCCAGCAGTGTCAGTGTGCACAAAGCACTCCACAGCTGCCCCAGGGGGTGGAACATTCCAGAAGGAGGGGGCAGGAGTGACTGGCAGTGCAGAGCAGGCCCAGGGAGGTGTCCACACGTCAGGGCTGGACAAACACCTTGCTCTGAACTCCCAGAATTGCCTTTTCTCCTCCCTCAGTGCTGCAGATTAAACCCAAACCCTGAGCCAAGATGGCTTTTAAACCCTTCACTTGTCTGCACTCCCCTGAGTGAGTCCCAGTGCTGCACTCTGAGGAAGAACTGGTGCAATTGTTAAAATCAGGATCTCCCTTCCCATCTCTGGAGGCTCCTCCCTGCTGCCAGCCCCAGGGGACAGGGGAGCTGCTGGCAGCAGCTGGGATGTGTCAGTGACAGCAGGCTGTGACAGGAGAGCTCCTGCTGACGCCAGACCGTGAGTCAGCTCTGCTGGGGGACAAGAACCTGCCTTCATCTGGGGCTGGGGAGCAGGGACACGACGTGGAAGGGAAGTTTGGATGGAAAAAGCAAAGAGGGAGGGAGAAGGTGAAGCAATTTGGGAAGGGGGGGTGACCTAAGTGGGATAAATGAAGGGGACAGGAGAAGGAGCTGGACTTGGATGATCCTTGTGGGTTCCTTCCAACTTCCAACAGCCCTTGGATCTCCTCCTGCAGGGAGAGGACATCACCCAGCCCTTGGATGTCCCTTCAGCAGGGAAAGGACATCACCCAGCCCTTGGATCTCCTGCTGCAGGCAGGGACATCACCCAGCCCTTGGATGTCCCTTCTGCAGGCAGGGGACATCACCCAGCCCTTGGATGTCCCTTCTGCAGGCAGGGGACATCACCCAGCCCTCGGCCTCCCAACCATGCAGACACCTTTGGTTTCCCCCTCCCAGCCCAGAGCAGTCCTGCCTTCTCAAGCTGATGGAAATAAAGACTTTTTGCCCTTTTCCCAGGGCTCTGTGCTGACCCAGCTGTGCTCCCACTCCTGTGTCCCTGTGGAATGTGGATGTGCACGTGCACAGCAGTTCCTCTCCCCTTCCCGAGCACAAAAGCAGCCTGAGGATTTTTAGGAATGCTGGATTTGTCTAAAAATAGTCCAGACAGTGCAGCAAGGCCATGACAGAGCCTCCCAAGAGAGCTGGCTTTGTTCTGTGGTGGAGCCAAGGGTCATGGGCGGGGGAAAGCTCAATTGTTGATTAGCAATGATTGTTTGCAGTTACTGACCTGCCTGCTTTGCTGCTCTGGGCTCGGGCTGACGTGGTTTGTGCTGGTTCAGGACGTGTTACCCTGAGGCCTTTCCTTGCCTGCTTTCCTGTGCCCAGGAAGGTGTAAGGAACTGCTCTGAACTGGAAGCAAGGCCATTACTGGGAGCTGCTCTGTGTCCTGCATGGACAGAGCTTTCTCCTGATAACAATCAGGAAGTGACATTTCCTTCCTCCACGCTGCACTGGGGCAGGATTCCGAGCCAGGCTGCTCTCCTCATCCCTGGGGCAGCACAGAGGGACCTCCCTCCCACAGCAGCACAGCCACGGGATCCCTGCAGAGCCTCTGCAGCTCCAGGCAGGAACAAAGCTGGGATCAATCTTCTTTGAGAGGACTTTCAGCTCCCGTGGAACAGCAGGTTTGGCACTGAAGCAAAAATTCAGTGGAGGAATCACCGTTTCATGCTGGGATGTTAAATCAAAGGGCAGCAAATCCACTAGTCACCACTAATTAATTTTGTTTTGAAATATTTACTCGGGCTGAAGTAGTAGCTGCTCTTAAGTCTTTAAAGGATTAGCTGCCTGCTACTCTTGCCTGCCTGCAACCATTTATTTAAGCTGTTGCTGCAAATCATGCTGTTAACCTGTCATGAGAGGTTTTAACCTTCCTCCTCTTGTCAGTGGGAAATGCCTGCTGCAGATGGCCCTGCTGATGTGACAGAAATGAAACATCCACTCAGCTCCTCTGGGCTCCTTCCCCAGCTTCTTCGAGGAAGGGCAGGACAGAAAATGGATGTGGTGATGATTGTGTGCATCACTGGAGTGGGAAAGGCTGAGGAGGGGCTGTGAGGAGCTCAGGGAACATCAGCTGGGTGGTGCAGGAGCAGCAGTTTCTGAGCTAAAGGAAATGCTCTGGATCTAGAACAGATCCTCAAAGGAAACTGAGAACTCACCTCAGCAGGGATCATTTCTTACTCTCAGGCAAGTGTTCAGTGTAAAAGGGAAAGATCTCAGGTCCTTTAACATACAAACACTCATTAGCATCACCATACAATTTTCTAGCAGTTTTCATTAATGTGTCATTAGAAGAAGTCTGCCAGCTCCTATAATCCTCATTTTCCTTGTCTTTCAACACTAACAGCCCACAGCACAGCGTGACCTCTTCCCTGCTATTTTGGGTGGTTCTTTTCCAGACAAATGCCTTATTTTCTCTGTATTTGATACTGAAGGTCAAGAGAATCCTCTCTGCCTTTTATTGCACAAGAACAGAGCAAGGATTGTAACAGGGCCAGTGCAAGTGTGTGCCTAAAAATAAACCAGTGGATGGTCTCCAGCTTCAAACACAAAAAGAGTATTTGTGGAGGTCTCTCTTTGTTGGGTGATCGAGTTTCAGATCACTGAGGAGACACTTCAAAGCTCAGCTCACAAGCAGCTCGTGATGGTTTAATCCTCCCCATGGAACAAAGGCAACTCTGACTGGATCCTGCTCAGCTCCACGCTGAGCCCCGGGGCTGGCAGAGGCTCAGTCTGGATGGATCATCCCTGGGGCAGGGCAGCTCTGGGGTGCTCTCCTGGGCTGCTGCCTCCCACCCTGGCATGGGCCTGGGGCTGCAGAGGTTCAGGCAGGCCCACAGCCCCTCTGCCACCTCTGCTGGACACAAGTCGAGGGGCCAGAGCTTGCAGAACACTTCAGTGACACTGCTTGGCACCAGTGAGGAATAGCAGTGGTGGCACTTCAGGCAGGGAAGGGGTTAACCAACTCCAGGGCAGTTTTGGGGGAGAAGTTTGAGTTCGTTGTTCCAGGCTCTCGGTGGATTTTTGTCCTTTCATCTCTGACTCTTGGCTCCCACCAAAGGGGTTCAGTTGTTCCTCTGTGTTGCTCCTGTGAGGCTCTCAGGGCAGGGGCTGTGCCCTCACCTGTGAGCAGGAGCACAGAGCAGAGCTGTGCTGAGGGCAGCTATAAATAGAGAGCCTGGCACCCTGTGGCATCCCTGCTGCTATAATTGCCACTGTGCCCTCCCGTGACCAGCCCTGCTCCAGCTGCCAGGGCAGGCAGGGGCTGCAGGGAGCCTCCACACTGAGCCCCAGAGCTGGCCCTGCCCTGTTCTCCCTCTGCCTCCAGTTCTGCTTTTCCTGTGTGTGTGTGTGTGCCCACTCCTGGTGTCTGCCCAGTGGCATTGGGGCAGCTCAGTTTCAGCAGCTGCTTTGCAGAGGGCTCCTGGTGCCATTCCTGCCTCAGCACCGTTTGTTTCTTTGCCTCGTGCAGGGGGCTGGTGTGCCTGTGTCACTCCTGATGTCACCGAGGGCTGTTGCTATGTGCTCACACGAGGGATTAGATGAGTCACAGGGCAGTAGTGACCCAAGCCCTCCATCCCTGCTCTCTGAGGAGTGATTTGCAGTGGGTGAAAGCAGGAGCTGTGTCTGCTCTCACTTCCCTGCTGAGGGATGAGTAAGCAGACACCAGGCTGCTGCCCGTGCTGTGCAAAGGAAGGACCTGTTTTATTCTGTGCTATAAAATTCCTCTAATGGACTTCACAATGATTTAGTGCACCATGTCCACCTCATTTTGGAAGTAGTTTAAGTGGGAATGAGCTGCTCTGGTCCTGTTTATCCAGATCTGCCCACAGCAGCTGCTCTTTGTTCCCAGAGCTTTGAGCAGCCCCACGTGAATGTGACACCAGGTGACAAATCCCAGCTTGTCTCCCCGTTGGAGACCATCCTGCAGATCCCTCAGGGCTGATCCCACGGGGAGAAGATCCAATGGAACAGAACTCCAGGGTGGGTGTGCCCAGGAGAGCAAACCCACGGGGAGCCATCACCCCGGGCTCCTGCCGTGCCTCTGCTGTGCCACAAGGCCCCTGAGCCAGATGTGGCTGCAGAGACTCAGCATCTGGACAGGAGAGCCCTGCAGGAGAACAGAGCAGGCAGGACAAGCACAGCCTGCTCTCCTGGCCCCCTCCTGCTCCCTCTCCTCCCAGGATGAAGGGCTCATCTCAGGAGCTGTGCCTGGGGAAGCAGCCTGGGCATGAACTCGGAGAGGTGACTCAGCCCATCTCCTCCTCCTCCTGTCGAACACGGGCACTGCCCTGACTCAGCAAGTGAAATCTCATTTCTTTGGTACAGCCCTGAGCTACCAGACACAACAGCAGCGAGAAAATTGCCTCCTCCTGCAGAGCACAGGCTGTCCAGCTGAGTTAGCGTCACTGGGAGCACTGTGGAGCACTCTGCCTGCCCTGGACTCCTGACAGCTCGGGATCAATGGCCCGGGGGAGAGGCAGAGATCCTGGGATGTGCTGTTTATACTCTCCTGGCTGTTTCTATCTCCTGGTTGTTTGCACTCTCCTGGTTGTTTGTATCTCCTGGTTGTTTGTATTCTCCTGGTTGTTTGCACTCTCCTGGTTGTTTGTATCTCCTGGTTGTTTCTATCTCCTGGTTGTTTGCACTCTCCTGGTTGTTTGCATCTCCTGGTTGTTTGTATCTCCTGGTTGTTTGCACTCTCCTGGTTGTTTGCACTCTCCTGGTTGTTTGCATTCTCCTGGTTGTTTGCATCTCCTGGCTCCCACAACCTCCTCTCCCTTCCAAAGCATTTTGCAAACCCAAATCTGAAGGAAGGACTCCTCGCTCCAAAAGCTGCCAGAGGGGAAACCACCGTGAGAGGTTCCAGCAGCGCTCTCCCGTCCTGCTCACCTCCTGCTTTATTCACGACACGAATTGAGGCGCTGCTGATCTCCCTGCAGGCACAGCAGGGGCTCAGCCGCGTGGGTCGCTGGCTGGAGCCGCCGTAATTTGAGAACTTGGCCCGAGATGCTCGGACCAAAAGCTCTCTTCGCTGCCGAGAGCACTTTGCACTAATTAAACTTGGAAAAAATTCTTTTCCATTTTGCAGGTGACAAACCCGGGGGTTGGGCGCGGCTGGCAGAGCCCATCCCGGTTCTGAGAAATAAACTTATTTTCTGAGAAAGAAACGCGCTGTTTCTGCTTCGGTTTCCACCTGGCATTGGGGGGAACAGCAAGTCACGGGTGTCCCCGAGATAATGAAACATTCCTGCGGGTCGGGAGTTCCCCACCAGCTGGTGGAGGTGGCATTTTAACCAAGGGCTGCTCACATTGCTTTCCTCACCTCACAAAGTGAAACCCAGACTCTGCCCAGCTGCTCCCCTCAGTTACCACTCCATGTTCCAGAGGGAGAAGCAAAGAAAAAATCCCCACTGTTGGTTGTTCATTTTTTGGAGATTATCTGTGAGAGCGTCCACTCACCTAGGCAGCTGTTGAAATAGCAGGGTTTTTTTTTTTTTATTTTGTGTAATCCAGTGGAAGATATTCCTGTTATCCATAAACAGGAGTGCTGGGTTCTTCATAATTGCTGGACTCCATCTGTGGGATTCACACAGAATGTGATTAATCTAATGCAAGAGGAAATTAAGAAGAGAAAGGACTGAAAAAGGCTTCACAGGGTTTGAGCCCGTGGTTCTAGGGGGTCTAGCTGTGCCAAAATCAATTCTTGGAGCACTAAATCCAGCTTCATCATCCTTCCCTGGCTTGTCCTTGGGATTATCAGGACCCTGAGGTCTTTATCTGTTACATTTCCATCTGACTGATGTGTTTTCTCTGGCCGTATTTCCCTCTGCCATCTTTCACCCGAGGAGGGCAGGTTGGAAAACTGTAACACTCCAAAATTCAACAAACAAATCTGTGTCTCTGTCCCTGATCCTGAGCACAGGGGGGACACTGAGCACGCACAAAGTCCTGTCAGCAGCAGAACTCTGCAGCCTCCATCAATGTGACATCACTAAAATGTCCCTCCTGTCACCTCCCCACCCTGACTAACAAAGGCTTTTAAGGTTTAAAAGCTGCACTGAAGTCTGTGCCTACATTTGGGATAAGGCCAGGAATTGAACAAGGCCCAGGATCAATATCCATAACCAAGCACTGTGCCTCAGCCCTGCCCTCTATAGTTTCTCCATATGTCTCACAGGAAAAACCTTTCAGAAGCTTAACCAGGAGAGTGTTGCAGTGAACATGGAAAAAAATAAATATGCCTGAGGATAAGCACAAATGCTCCAGAGGCCTTGTAGGGTCTCTGGTGTTAAAGTAAGCTCCTGGGTTTTAATGGGATCAGATGAAACCCTCTTGGTGGGGGGGTGGGACAGCTGGTGAACAAACACCCCCCAGCATTCCTGCTGCAAACACTGCACACACAGCAGGGTGGAAGCAAGGACACGAAAGATCAGCAGAGAACTGCAGGTCTGGGTGAAACAGGGCCCAGCTGGGGAGCACCTTGCCATTGACTCGGGGCTGCACCTTGATTAAACAACAGCAGGGCTGGGGGAGAGCCCAGCAACATCAATATCTCCTCAAGGACAGCCAGTGCAAGGAGGAAGGGCAGGAATCAGCTGAGGGGCTCAGCCCTGGCTGCCCACGACAGCCCCGAGCAAGGGAAGGAGCCACGGGCTGCTGTGTCTGACAGAACTGCACGTTCTGGGAGGGCAGGACACAAATTAGAACGAGTTAACATTGTCAGAAGCCATCAGGGATGTCAGATGTTGCCGAGAGGGACGTGAGAGAGGCAGAGTCCAGAGCTGGGTACCAGAGCTGCAGACGTCAGCAGAGCCTGAAAACACCCAGCTCTGTGGGCTGGGAGGGGGATTTGTCACATTTGTGCCACATTTGTGCCACATTGGTCCTGGCCTCCACCACAAAACTGGAAATCTCAGAAAAATGGTGTTTGCAGATGTGGTAGAGGTCCCTCATCTTTTAGGGGACTCAGCTTAGTCTCCTCTGGTATAACAGGGGAGGTTTAGGTTGGCCATCAGGAGGAATTTCTTTGTGATTAGACATTGGAATGGGCTGACCCTGGAGGTGTTTAAGGAATGACCAGATGTGGCACTCAGTGCTCCGGTCTTGTGGGGATGGTGATGCTTTGGCACAGGCTGAGCTTGACCTCAGAGGTCTTTTCCCACCTAAATGATTCTGAGACTCTTTTGTTCCTCCCTAAACTCATTCTCTGATTGTAAAAGTTGGGAGTTTTCCTAAAAGATAATAATTAAAAAAATTTAAAAATCCAAAAAGAAACCACAAAGCAAAACCCCAAGACGGCCAGGGTTGGGGGCACCAAGTGAGCATATTTTCCTAGGGGCTGGAGAGGGATCCCTAGGTGAGGGGCCCAAGAGGCTTTGTTTGGGGATCTGATCAATATCCATCAATATCCATCAATGTCCATCAATATCCATCAATATCCATTGATATCCATCAATGTCCATCAATATCCATCAATATCCATCAATGTCCATCAATGTCCATCGATATCCATCGATATCTGCAGGGAGGTGTCGGAGATGGAGCAGGCTGTGCTCCCTGGGGCCCAGCACTGGGACAAGAGGCAATGGGCAGAAACTGAGGCATGGAATGTTTTACCTGAACTTGAGGAAGAACTTTGCTGTGCTGATGGACCAAGCACTGATTCCTAGAACCGGAATAACAGAATTACACAATCCCTGAGTTGGAAGGGACCCAGTGATCCAACCCTCAGCCTTGCCCAGCACATCCCAACAATCCCACCACGTTCCTGAGAGCCTTGTCCCAACCCTCCTGGAGCTGTGCCATCCCTGAGGCCACGACCATTCCCTGGGGAGCCTGTTCAGTGCCCCACTGCCCAGACAGGCTGTGGAATGTCCCTCACCAGCGATATTCCAAACCCGTCTGGACACAATCCTGTGCCATGTGCTCTGGGATGCCCCTTCCTGAGCGAGAGGCTGGACCAGACACCCACTGCAGTCCCTTCAAACCCGCCCCATCCCGTGACTCTGCATTTGTGTCCTTCACGCACAGACCCTTCACACATCCCTGCAGCTGGAGCCTTCTCGCCCTCAGGGAACACGCGGCTGTTTCCCCGCACCGAGCACCGGGCCCGCCATGGCGGCCGAGCCCTGAGGGAGCGGGGCCGGGGCCGCGCCATCTTGTCGGGGGCGGAGGAAGCGCCCGTCCCGCCCCGTGCTCTGCCTGCCGGGGCCGCCCGGCCCCGCCGCACTCGCCGCGGAGACCGAGCGGAGCGGAGCCGCAGCCCCCAGCGCCATTGCCGCCCTCAGCCCGCCATGGCAGGTGAGCCCGTCCTCCCGCTGCCGCCCCGAGGGAGCAGCCCCGAGGGAGCAGCCCCGAGGGAGCGGTTCCGCGCCGCGCTCTCCCCGCCGCGCTCTCCGCGCCGCGTTCTCTCCTCAGCGTTCTTCCCTCAGTCCTTTCCGCCCCTCAGCTCCCGCCCGCTGTCAGCTCCGTGCCATCCTCGCTGCTCGCCCCTCGCTGCCGCGGCCGGAGGGTCGCGGCTCCCCGCAGCTTCCACCATGTTCGCCGGCCGCGCTTCACCTTGGCCGCCGCGCCGTCCGCACCTCTGCGCTCCTCCTCTCCCTTTCATTTCGCGTTTGCGGGTTAAATAAACAAACAAATAAATAAATAAAGCCTTCCCCGTGCTCCGCGCCGGCGTGTGCTGGCTCGGCAGCGTCTCCAGGGGATGGGGAAGGGGCGCGGGGGATGCTCGGGGTGGCACCTGCGGCGGGGTCACCTGCCCGGCCGGCAGCGCCGCTCGGGCATCCATCCCGGGGTGGGGTCTCCTCTCTGTGCCGCTGAGGTCATTATTTTTTTTTTTTAATTATTTTTTTTCCTTTAATCTGAGACAAAATGGGTGGCAGAGCCGTAAGCTTGCGGATGGGATGGAGAAATGCAGGTTAATTCTCCCCTGGTCCTGAAGGGGTGGCCTCGCTCTTCCTTGATCCTGTTCTCGTGATATGCTTTAAAGCTTTTTTTTTCCCCCTCTTTTAAAAAATTATTTATTTGCCTTTTTATTTTTCAGTGCACATCGAGGCAGGAAATATTTAAATTTTCTGGTTATAACTTGCAAGCCCCGTTCAATATCGTGTGTGGTTTTCCTTTGTTTTAAGGTACATTTTGGGTAGGAAGAAGTGATGTAAGTAGTGCAGGAAAATGCCTGAACAAAGCTTGTTGCGAGCCTTTTAGGGTTCCTAGAATAAGGACTAACCGCTATCATACATTCCTGTTCTGGGTGGCTTTTGCCTTTTTTCCATAAGAGCTGGAATGAAGCAGAGGCTTTACAATTTTATTCTCATCCCTTCATTTTGGAGCCGTCGTTGTCATTTTGAGCGCAGGGACGAGCAGCCCTTAAGGCACTTTGGGGCTCTCCTGGCCCGGTGAGTGCGGGCTGGGCTGACCCCAAAGGCAGCAGCAGAGCCGGTGGAAGATTCTGGCAGGGAAGGAAATCCCCCGAGGTGTTCCAGACCAGGTAAAGACCTGGCCTGTTCATTTTTTTCCGCCTTGTCATTTCCCACACGCAGCTGACTCTTGGTGTGAGTTCAGTGCCAGGTAAATGCCGGGCTCCCTGTTTTGCTGATGAGCTTTCATTTTCAATAAAAACACTAAATGCTCTGTATTCACAGGGAGCATAATGTGTCTGTGTGTCCTCACTGCAGTGTAGCGCTGCCAGGCTTGAGCAGGGTTTAAATTACCCAGTTTAAGCTGGTTTTGGGTAGTGCTTTTCCTGGCAGGTGGAGTTTGATGCAGGCTGTAAAACGAAGTGGAGAAGCAGAACAGATGCTGGAGTGACGAGCAGCTGATGGGCTGCACGGTGCCAGAGCCAGGCTTAACTGCACACCTCCTCTGCCAGGTGATTTCAGTGTAGATAAAGGATTATTGCAGCAAGGAGCTCAGGTTAGCAAAATGGAAAATAATCTTGAGATGTGTGGAACAATTGGATTAGTTGATGAGCTCTTGCACCCCTACTCCTAGCTCCCAGTCATGATCCAGATACCTTGAAATTAGAGCAGTGTTAACGTGGAGATGCACTGAAACCAATTCAACCTTGGGCTAGCAAGGAGGTGAAACAAGCCCTGAGATTTTTATCGTGGATTTAAACAAGCCTTTGGTTTAGTCAAGATGCAAAGAGGACCTGAAAATGTCGTGTCAGAGCCCTGGGGACAAGAGGAGATCACTCAGGGCTTCTCAGGGGTGGTTGTGCTCCTGCTGAGGCTTAACAGGCGAAATCCAATGGTTTAAAATCCATCCCAGTGTGGCACTGGGCTGTGAGCCCTGCCCTGAGCCAGGCTTAGCTTTGCTGAGCTCTCTGGAAGCACACAGCTCTCAGCAGATGGAAGGAGCAGGATGAGGACCAGGTTCTCAGAGCACTTCAGCATTTTCAGCATGGAAATAAAGGATTGGGAGGAGAAGCAGCTCCTCGGTCAGTGGCAGGGTTTGATGGGCTCATGGGTGTTTCCTTGGGTGGCAGCTCCCATCCCTCACCCTCTGGCAGTGCCCCAGTCAAGGGTTAGCCCACACAAGCCCTGTGTTCCCATGGCAGCCAGGTCTGCTCGGGGAATTTTCGTGCTCTTTGCCCTCCCTGAGCCCAGGCAGACCTGGGTGTTCCTCCCTGAGTCCATCCTGGCTGCTGTGTGGGTGGATTTAAACCTTGCTGGTATGAGAATTTCTGTCTCGAGGTCATCTAACAGGGAGTTGGATTCCAGTGGAGAAGTTGAAATAATTTCTTTGTTGGTATTGTTGGTTGGAGACTTCTTCAAGGGAAGCTTGAGATAATGGCAGTGATGGAGGATTGTTTTTTTCCTGACAGAAAATTTGAATTGGGAATTTCCCCCACACTGTAAAAAACGCTGCACGTGTATGCAGCTTCTATTTCAAATGCTTCTTTAAAATTAAACCGAAATTTTAATCTTTGATTCTGTCCGTGTGTTTGGGGGTTTATTTCTTCCTGGTGCAGCCAAAAGTGCCAACTTCCTCAGCATGCAGGGGTGCCCTGAGGGGCTGTGGGGTGGAAGTTGATTGCAGAGCATTGAAAGGAAAGTGGGTGAGACTGCGGGCATTGTCCCTATGGATCCCTGCAGCAGTGGCTGCTGAGCTGCTCTCGGGACTGATCCGAGCCTGAGGGCAGGGGAAGGCAGCTGGCACCTCCTGGGAGCCTCTCCCACCACCAGCTGGTGGCATCTGGAAGGTGACAGAATGCTGGAATGGTTTGGGTGGGAAGGGAGCTCAGAGCCCAGGCAGAGCCATGGGCAGGGACAGCAATTCCACTGCCCCAGCTGCTCCAAGCCCTTCCAGCCTGGCCTGGGACTCTTCAGGGATCAGGGGCACCCAGTGCCAGGGCCTCATCCCCCTCCAGGGAAGGATTTCTGCTGGGCAGTTCTTGTTGTGCTGTAGCTGCTCGTGTCAGTGTTTTCGTGTGAGCCACCTAAGAAATCTCATGCTCCAGAAGTTTCTGTTTGGGCCATTTCTTCAGTAGGTTTATTTTGCTTTCAAACACTTCTTTATGTGTTTATCCTTACAGGAGAAAATGCAGATGGCTGCACACAACCCTTCTACTTCCATTGGAGCTGATGGTTTATATGTTGCTGGAAAATCTATTTATATCAAGTGTTATTTATGAAGCCTCAGTGGTCATGACATGGCCTGACAACAGTTACCATGGGAGTTATTTTACTTAAAAGCTGCAGGAAGACAATATTGACAGACAGGATGAGAAAGAGACGAGCATCCTGGTGCAGGGAAGGCAGCAGTGAAATAAATCATTACAAATGAAAGTTCCTGCTGTGTTCTGCAGCCTTCCCAGGGGTGAGGCGTGTTCAGCTTCGTGGGGTGCACGAAATATTTCTGTCACTGCCTGGGAGCACATTTGCTTTATGGGCCAACGTTTTTAGTTGTTATGAGCTGTCTCAGGACAGGGTTTCTTTGATGGCAGGAAAGAAATCTGATGATATTTGGCTGTTTTCAGGTTGTGGGAAGGAAATGTTTGCTGCCTGAATGTTTTTCTGCTGGAGATGAGTCTACACGGGGATTTCTTGCCATGGTAATTTGGCCCGGAAAGGAGCAGAGCTACTTCCTTGGAAAGGCACTTGGGGTGTTGAGACATCGCTGGCACTGGGTGGGGAGAGGGAGGAGGAGGGAGGGCTGGACTCGGAGCTCCTGTCTCATTTCATCCCTCCCACTCGAGTTCACCTCAGGGATTGTGTTTGGGGAACATCGGGAATTCCCGACGCGGCTCCCGGGTTCCTCCAGAGGGACCCAGAGCAGAGTTTGGGATTTGTGTCCCCACTGTTGTCCCCAGTGAGTCACCCTGGGGCTGGGACTCTTCCCTTGGCCCCGGGGCAGGGCTGGGCTTTCAGAGCTCCGGGTGGCTTTGAGGAGGATGGATTGACCCCAGGCTGCCTTTGGGAAAGGTGGATTGACCCCAGGCTGCCTTTGGGAAGGGTGGACTGACCCCAGGCTCTTTGGGAAGGGTGGATTGACCCCAGGCTCTTTGAGAAGGGTGGATTGACCCCAGGCTCTTTGGGAAGGGTGGATTGACCCCAGGCTCTTTGGGGAGGATGGATTGAGCCCAGGCTGTGCCCAGGGTTGGGTGTCTCCCTTCTGGGATGAAATTCTCTTGTGATCCCATCCCATCCCATCCCATCCCATCCCATCCCATCCCATCCCATCCCATCCCATCTCTGTTTGATTGCTGGGGAATGGCTGGGCTTAAGGTAACTGTAAAACTAGTATTTTAATGAGTTTGTAATTAGAAATTCAATGATCTGAATGTCCCCATGTCTCAGTTCTCAGGCCGGGAGATGCAAGTGCTGGTTAAGGAGGGGACAGGGAATGCACTTAACATCCAAGTGTCTGCCTTTACTTATTTCATTTTAATATTCCTTTTAAATAGCAAAAATAAACTTTATCCTGTTTCACTGAAAGGGAATTTCCAAAGTTCCTTCTCAACACATTCAGGCAACCAGAATATTTAATTATTCTCCCAAAACATACATTACTAAGCAGTAATGGATGGATGGGTGTTCCTAAGAGTGTCCCAGGCACCTTGGGGGATGGCATGGCTGCATTTTGGAGACTGATGCATCCTCGGAACCAGCAATGGTTTGATCTTGGATTTTCGTCAGCAAACCAGCTTCAGTGATAGTTGTGTTTTTAGGAGCAGAGGAGTCCCACAATAATACCTGGGAGTACCTGAACTTCCCAAGCCCTGGAAACAGCAGCTGACCTGGTTTCTGTGTGTTTGGGTGGGAGCAGGGGTGCCCTCCTGATCAAAGGCACTGTTTGGATTTGTCACCCACTTCATGCTCACTGGAGTAAAGCTGCTGGAAGAATGAGCGCTGGTGGTGAGGGGGGATTGACTCATTATTTGTTGGTTTTGACTGTTGGGAAATGTGTGTCACCGAACTGATTTGGAATTTGATTTTGAATGGCTCCATGGCCTTCAGTTGTTGTCTGAATTTATATTTAAATCAAACTGTTGCGGGGCTCGTTGGCTGAAGCATTTTGGGAATGCAGGGTAGTGGGAAAGAAGGTGAAAAGCGATTTCAGGGGGGCTCTGAAATGCTCTGACATTCCTGGGCATTAACCTCGGCGGTGAACCCAGCAGTTCGGGCTCTCAGTGCAGCGACACATTTTAATTGGCTTTACTCCTGTTCTGCATGGCCGTGAAATGGCAGCCCAGGGCAATAATGTCCATTTTAACACTTGTGAGATTGTAAAAGTTAACAGAACAAAGTGCAGCTTTAATAGGAAGGTGCCTTGAACACCAGTGCACTTGGCAGTGTTTATGTGCTGGGTGGGTAATGGGAATTATCCCGGGCTCCCAGCCCTGTGAAGTCCATGGATCTGTTAGCAATGGCAAGGAAATGCTGGAAGCCTTTGCCCACCAAGCCCAGTTTTGGTGATTACCCTGTTTTCTAGCCCAGTATCCACCATCTGAAGGGCTTCTTATTTTTCTGACCTTATTCCCATCTCCATTTACCTGGAGTGGTTTGGATTCCAGCCTGAAGCTGAGCTCAGGTGCTGCTGTGTTGTGCTGTAAAAGGGAATTGTGAGTAAATGTGCATTTCCATGGGAATGGTGTGTAACTGTGCTGTTACAGGGAATTGTGAGAAAATGTGCTTTTACAGGGAATTGTGAGAAAATGTGCATTTCCATGGGAATTGTGAGTAAATGTGCATTTCCATGGGAATTGTGTGTAACTGTGCTTTTACAGGGAATTGTGAGTAACTGTGCTGTTACAGGGAATCGTGTGTAACTGTGCTGTTACAGGGAATTGTGAGAAAATGTGCATTTCCATGGGAATGGTGTGTAACTGTGCTTTTGCAGGGAATTGTGAATAAATGTGCATTTCCATGGGAATTGTGTGTAACTGTGCTTTTCCATGGGAATAGTGTGTAACTGTGCTGTTACAGGGATTGGTGTGTAACTGTGCTTTTCCAGGGAATTGTGAGTAAATGTTCCCAGCAGCACTCAAGGTCACCGAGGGGATCCCGTCCAACGGGCACATGACTCCGTGTCGTGACTTTCACTTTTTATTTCGGGGCTTGCGAGGGAAGCCGAGCGCTGCCCTGCAGAGTCAGCAGCCTGTTCTGCTGTGTGCTGGGGGCACCGAGCTGTCTCGGGGCTGATGGCACTCGGTGCACCCTGCTGTGGGAAGGTTTCTGAGTCCCTGTGACAGGAAAAAACGAATTTTGCTGTTTATTCCTTGTCCTTTGTGTGGAGAACCCTGTATCCAGACCCTCACCATGCCCAGGCAAAGGAAACACATCCTTGTTTTTGCAGGCTCTAAAGCACCAGCTCTTCTCAGGTTGCAGCAGCTTTTTTTCCCCTTTTTCCATTTTTTATGCAGAATTATTTTATTTCTCTCTGGAAGGTAACTAAGTCTTCCCCATGGAAGCAGCATTTGCTTGGTCATATTCGAACAGGTTGGGGTTTTTGATAAAAGCTGACAGATCATGGTTTCCTGACGAGCATTTTGTTGTGTTAAGACCAAACCTAAGGAGTCATTTGCATTGAGACTGACAAGGAAGAAATTGGAGCTGCAGGTCCCTGTTCATAGGCTCAGAGTGCAGGAAATAATTGCTGTATTCTCACACTGTGCTGTGTCCTTTCATCTCTGGGAGCAATAACAATTAGCAGTTATTTGCTGATATTGGATGTATTTGCATGGGTGCCATTTAATTTGGTGTGTGTGGAATTTTGGGAGGTTGTGCTGAGCAGGGTCATTATTGCCAATATAATTTCACAGGGCTCTGGTCTGGTTTATTCAGCCTGTTGGACACTTGTTATTTGTAATTATTTCAGCTCACTGAGAGATGCTTTTAAAGCTAAAAAAAAAAAGGAAAAAGGGGGAATGAGGGAGAGGATTTGGGTTTTTTTCAATACCCAAGTGTTGGGGGTTTGTTGTTGTCCTGTCTGATGTTTTCCTTGTCCATCTGTCCTGTTGGCAAATAGCAGGAAAGGCAAAGGATGGAGGGCCGAGCTCCTTTGGAGTCTGATCCCCCTTCCTGGTGAAAACACAAATCTGCAACCCCTCCTGCAGCAGGGGAAGAGCTGCTGCCCCTGTAAACATGCCCTGCTAATGAGCTGCTGTGCTTTGGAGGGGATCAAACGCCGCTAATGCTTTCACGGAGATGCCTAATCAGGCACAATAGAGCCCGGCGATGCTGTCAATTAAAGCTCCTGTTAAATTCTGGCTATAAATGAGCCTGCAGGCACAGAGCTGGCCGAGCTCCCCTCCTCGCCTGTTGGGCTTTGGTAAAGATTTTGTGATCAGCGTTAGCTGGGTTTGGAGCTCACTTAGGTACACTCCATCTGCATTGGCCTTTTCCCCTAATTATTCAAAGGGCAAAATGTGTGCTCGAGTGCTGTTCCTCAGATAGCAGCAGCTAAGAAGTCTTGCATTTATCTGATGCCAATTAAGCAGGAATAATTGAGATTATTTTGTTAAAAGCAGTGCTGAAGCACATCTGCCAAAGAGCCCTGAAGATGAGGCACCATTAAGGCACGATATTAAACCCAGAGTATATTGGTTAAAAAAGGATTGGTTGCTGGCAGAGATCACAAAGGTAAACTAGAGGTTTATTTTAATAAATTTTCCAAAGAGCTTTTTAAAAAAAGTTCCCAAAACCAACAAGTTTTCCTTCAATAACCTCTATCTGTTATAAATATTATTGTAAGCAGTGTGAGCTCTGAAAATCTTCCGATTCTTTGTGCATTTGCTGAGCAGCCAGTTGGGTGTTAAACTGCCTGTTCCATTTCTGTCCCTTCACTTGGAGAAGCCACTCCACCTCCTTTACCAGCTCTGATGCTCACAGGGATATTTAATGCATTAATTTCTGTTTAATGCATTCTTAATTACTCGCTCACACAGGGAGATCTTCAAAGCCACTGCACTGAGTGACATGCCCATGGTGACCCTGGTGACCAGGGGGAGGTGGCAGCTGGCTCCTGTGGATTCAGGGGGTGCAGAGGCCAATAAATGCACATTTCTGTGCAGGAGCTGCTCTCAGCTGAGTGCCTCCAGCAGGAGCAGGGCAGTGACCCTGCAGGTCTGGCTGAGCACAGAGCCGCTGCCAGGCTTGTTGTGAAATTAATAAATTAGTAATTGCTTGGCTTAACGTGTGGGAATCAAACCCAGGGCTGCTTACGGTTGTTTGGTGTGTGGGCAGGGGAGTGAGGAGTGCTGCTTTGGCTTAAATATCATTCATGGCAGTAATGATTTTAATTTTTCCCCAGTGGCTGTGGGAAACCGAGCTGAGCTTGGTGACCAAAGCTCCTGGGGCAAAGAGCTGGGCACCAGTTCCTGGTGGGAATATCAGCATTTATTATGGCAAATACAGGGAATAATGGCATCTGTGACCCCAGAGATGCTGTGCCTGTGCCCTGCCTGGTGCCAGCTCCAGCTCCTGCTGCTGCTCCGGGTTTGGCTCCAGGTGGGAGCTCCAAAGCCAGCGTGGGGTCAGAGCAGCCGTGCAGGGATTGCAGGCCTGGAGCACAGGATCCAGAAACCAGCAGAAAACCATGGAACGTGACATAGTGATGTTTGCCATATGGAAATTCAATTTTGTAACTTTAAAATTTCGTTAATTTTTTTCTACACGTGTTGGGCTCTCAATAAGCATTAGTATTTTTTTTTTCAATGGTATACAGAAACCCTTCAGTTTTAGGTTTTTGAAAGGCTGGATTGCAGGAAAAGCAGAGAGTCCTGAGAGTCACTCTGGCCCTGCCCTCAGCCCCAGGAGCCCTGGAACGTTTCCTCTGGAAGTGCTGTGAATTCCCTGATTATTCCCAGGAAAGATTCTGAAGTAAATCACAAAGGAGCGAAAGGTCGCTGAGCAAGAAGAGCATAGCTCTCCCCACTGGATAATTAAAAAGAAAATTAAAAAGTGTGCTAAGTTGAGATTGACTTGTGGCCACACTTTGAAGATTAAAAGGGCTTTTTTTCATTTCAGATGCAGGAGGTTGGGATTGGTGGGAGGAGTAGTTGGGCTGTGAATTACTGAGCTGTGAATCCCAGGATCACTGCCCAAAACCGATGGATATCTGCTCTTGTCTCCCCCACTTTTTAAAGCATTTACTCTTGCAGCTGGAGCTTTCAGCCTGGCTGCTCCCTGTGTGATGCAGGGTGATTTTTAGGCATCCAAGCTAATGACCTACTGAATGAAAAAGTAAACACATGATTGTGCATAGAGGTGTTTTGCCTTTGGAAAATTAAAATCTGCTGAAGGGTGGCACTTCCCATGGTCTTTGCCCAGCCTGCTGGATCTTTCTACAGGAGAGAAAACAGGAGTACAGGAGTTCAGCCCACCCTTTTGAAACAAAAATAGGGGCAGAAGGGTAAAACCTGAGTGTGCAGAGTAACTGTGTGTGGAATTTGGAGCGGGAGGGGGCTCAGAGCCCATCCAGACCCACCCCAGCCATGGCAGGGACATCTCCCCTGGCCCAGGGTGCTCCAGGCTGCCCTTGGGCACTCAGGGTGGGGATTCTGGGGATCCAGAGGTGGTGAATGATGTGTTGGGGTAATCTGGGGATCCAGAGGTGGTGAATGATGTGTTGGGGTAATCTGGGCACACACGGGTAATGAGTGAAGGTTCACTGCCCTGCCTGCTGCTCAGCCCTTGCTTCTGTCTTTGCTGGGAAGACAAAGGACTTGAGCCTTTGCCTGTAATGACAGGAATACCTGGAGCTCCAGGAAGGGAGTCTGACTTAGTTTATGAACAGGGTGGATACAATAACAGGTCCCAAAAAGTACATTTTTCTCCAGTAATTTTGGAAGTGCTTTGATCTGTGCCTGTGGAGTGCAGGGCTGTGGCTTCACTATTCTTCTGTTGTTCTCTCTTGACAATGATTCTTTATTTCTTGCCCAGAAATCAGCCACAGGTATTCTTAAAGGCACTTCCCTCTTGTAATTACCTTTTTACACAGAACTTTGTGTGTGCTTTGATGTACATCTCAGATCCTGGGTTCTTCTTACAAGTATATTTATAAATGTGCTGTGGCAGGAAAAGTCCTAATAAACACCTTAACAATACAAGCTGTAGATGAATTGGGGATTTAAGAGCAGAAGTTGCATTGTCCAGCTGGAAATGCAGAATTCCTTGGCCATGGATTGCCCCAGGTGTCCTTTCTCTGGGAGAGGGGGATTTGTGGGTTCAGGGGGGACACTGAGTGGGAGCCAGGGCTGGGCATCACTCCCTGCATTACCTGGGGACTTTCAGAGCAGTTCCAGTAATTCTGGCTTTGATTTGAGTCAGCACTAGGGAAGAGCAGTGATGTGTTCATGTTACAGCAGGTCTCCTGGTAAGTGCTTTTTCAATTCATAATTCAATAATTTATAAACACCACTGGAAATTCAAACTCAATAGCTGAGTCTTTCTGCTGTTCCCAGTTGTGGGTGGAAGTGGGTCTATTTATTGTGCTCCTGTGTGATGCTATTTTTTTCTGGCTTTGCTGTATTATGTTAAGTGTGTTCTGGAGGATGTTCAGGGGAGGCTGCTGATTAAATGAGCTGATGTAAAAGATCACATACTTGCTGTGGCTTTGGGAGGAGGAATCCCTAAATCAGGAGATGGCTGCAGTGTAGTGAGGGGGCTCATTGAGCTGTCCCAAGGAGCCTCCTCAGCTCCCCCCAGGATGTGACAGGATGCTCTGGCAGGGCAGCTGTGCCTCTCCCCGAGCACTGCTCACTGCATCACTCTTCCTTTTGGGTGTTTTTCGTGTTCTTACTGAAACAAGAAGGGTCAAAGGAGGGATTTGGGTAGCAGCTGTTTGCAGTACCTGGCTTGCATTGTTGTCATTTTGGTGGTGGGACACAACCATTGTGTGCCACCCCTGTGCAGGGGACTTCAGAGAAGGATTTTAGCTGCCCAAATGCTGCAAAACTGCAGAGAATAAATCCTCAGAATAACTGTTCCAACTCAGAACACTGTCAGTAGTTTACCAATGTGTGTCCAAGAGCAAACAGAGCTTGGCTGGAGCACTCAGAAGTGTTGGTTCCTCCTCAGACTGAACACTTGAGTGTCTAAGAAGGCAGAAAATTGGATTTTCTCGTAATAATCAAAGTGAACTCCTCCTAGGTGTAACATTTCCAAGCAGTAGAAATGCTCCACCTGTTTGCATTTCAGATGTTAAGCAGGAAACAAAAACAATGAGTGGCTGTGTTGGACCATCACGGCCAGGCTCCCCGGGCTGGAGCAGAGTGAGATCAATCCTCTGCTGAGCTTCCCCTCCCACATCAGAGTGCAGCCCCACGCAGCTCTGAGCTGGTCATCCCCACCTGGCTGCAGCACTGTGGAAGCTGCACTGTGAGATATTCCAGGGCATTTTGAATGAGCACTGTCTGCAGTGTGCCAGTGGCTGCAGTCCCTGCTGCCTGCAGGAATTGTGACCCACAGCCCACACTGGGGTCTGTCCCAACATCAGCCCTGGCAGCTGGGATTGGAGTGGAGACACCCGGATTAGCAGGTGGTTTCTTGGGATTGAGTGTAAGTGCAGAGTAATCAGAAATTAATTGTTTGAATGTTGAAACTCTCCGCTCGCTGGTGATGAATTTTGCAGCGATTAGTTTTAATTGCAAGGTAAATAGACAAGTCTTTGATTGCATACTGAAGAATTTTAATTGCATTGAACTCAGTTATACTTTGAACTGTGATGTTCAGGGCAAGAAGTATTTGAGTCCCTGGCATTGTTTAATCCAGCTATTAAAAAAACTAGTTGGATTAAACAACGGTTGAACATGGGAGTAAAAAAGCAAATGGATTATTGCTTCTTTCAAAACCTAAAGCTTTCCTCTTGCTCTTGATCACTCACTTCTTTAGCTCCCTGTGAGCACATCAAATACCCTGAATCTAAAACCATTTCCAGCACTTTTTTCCCTAAAGTGCTACAGATCAGTGATCTTCAGCCAGCCTGGGTGCAGCCGTTGGTGTTTCGTGGTCTTGAGGATTGGGGATGTTTGTGTTAAGGTCTCTGAGGTTCCTTTGTGCTGAAATGAAGATATTTGTGTTTGTGAAAACATTTGGAAGGAGGAAAGGAAAGGAAAGGAGGGAAGGGGAAGGGGAGGGGAGGAGAGGAGAGGAGAGGAGAGGAGAGGAGAGGAGAG
>JAWWLS010000092.1:627956-638202 GCA_035040975.1 Myioborus melanocephalus
ATAATAGATATAATTATAATATTATACTATTATATATTATAATAATATAATATAATATTTTATATATATATATATATAAAATATACATATATATACGAGTGTGCAGAGCTCCCAGCTCTGTGTGAGGCAGCTCCACGTGGGCTCAGGGTGTGCTGGGCTGGATGAGGGCACAGCAGCTCTTGTGTAAGGTAATTTTTGAGCTGCTTGGTCTGAAATTACAACATCTGATACTTCCTCCTGCTTCTGTTGTTGTGCTGGGGCTTTGGGGCGTTGTGGGTTTGCTCTCAGGAATTTCCACACCAGATTCCTCTCATTTGTGAGAGAGAAATGGCAGAGCTGGCCCTTGTTTCACTGGGGTGTTGATGTGTGAATGTCTGTGCTCACTCCTCCATTGGCCCTGGCAGTGAATTCCTGGGGAATTGAAATTCCTGGGGGAATTCTGCCTGCCTGCTGGAAATTGGTTGGGGATTAATTTGGGTGTAATAAATAATCAGCATTTTTCCTGACTGCATAAATGAGGGGGGAGAAGGGAAATGATAAATTCTTTGGCTAAAAGTGGTTAACCAAGATGGAATTGGGTAAGAGCAAAGCAGGGAAGCAATTATCATAATGAGGATTTATTTTTGCCAGGGATTTTGGTCTCTGGTGCAAGGACAGAGCTCTTCTTCTTAGTTCCAATTCTTCCCTATTTTCTTTTTGTGGTTTTGGGGTTTGGTGGGGTTTTATAACTGCCTTGTCATGATGAATCCATTTTTGGGCACCTTTTGGCTGCCAGATTAGTTCTGTCAGAAATCAGCAATTATAAATAAATAAGCAGGGAGTGTTCAGAAGGGAACATGTTGGCTACAAATTCAGGAGCTGGATGGGAAAGGCTTTGAAATTGTCACAAATCAGAGTTGCTGAAGCTGCCTGGGGGCTGAAATTGCCTTCATTCTGTGCAGCACTAACCTGCTGGTGCCCCTTGTTCCTGCAGAGCTCCCTGGCAGAGACCCTGGACAGCAGTGGCAGCCTGGATGCCCAGAGGACTGACATGATTTACACCATTGAAGATGTCCCTCCCTGGTACCTCTGCATCTTCCTGGGCTTGCAGGTACATCCCCAAACAGAGGCAGCTTTTCCTTCTGTGCCTTTCCAAGTTTATTGAGGATTTTCTGTGCAGTGCATTGTGTGTGTGTGTTCTATCCTTCTCCACTCTCACCTGTTTGAGGAAGGTGTTGGGAGGTTTTTTCTGAAGCTGATCACACTCAGATCACTGCTCTGGGAATGATTTTGAAGGAGCTGTTAGGAGGTTTCTTCTGAGGCTGATCACACTCAGATCACTGCTCTGGGAATGATTTTGAGGAAGGTGTTGGGAGGTTTCTTCTGAGATTGATCACAATCAGATCACTGCTCTGGGAATGATTTTGAAGGAGCTGTTAGGAGGTTTCTTCTGAAGCTGATCACGCTCAGATCAGTGCTCTGAGAATTTCAGTTTTCAGCTCATGCATTTGTGAGAGTCACTCAAACATTTATTGAGTTAAAAGCTGCAGTTGGTAAATGAGTGAGCAAAGGCTCAGAGGAGGCCCTCACAAGGGACATTGGGCACCTCTGGAGTTAGAGATGGAGAGAGGGAAGGGTTTAGACCTGAAATATTGAATATTAAAGCTGCTGCTGCAGTTATGTCAGTCCTGAGAGCATCACCCTGCACCTGGCTTGCCCTTGGAGCACCAGCAGGTGCTTCCTGCAGCTCAGCCACTGCTCGTGGGCAGCAGAGCAGCTCCAGCCCCATCTCCTCCCTCTGCAATAACATCTGGCCCACAGGAATGCTGAGAATCTGGTCATCTCTGGGGAGGACCTTGAGATCTCCAAACAAACACATTCCAAAGCATCCTTTTCATGGCTGCCTCTTCCCTCAAGGATGGGCAGTTCTGTAGGGATTCTGTTTTTACTGGTGTGTGGAGTTTGGTGAAAATTTGTTGGGTTTGTTTTGCTTTTGGTGTGCTTGGGTTGAGGAAGAATTGAGGAGTCCTTTGTGTGTGAGCCAGTGTGAGTGGAATCATCTCTGGGCTGGAGGCTGCTCTCAGCAGTTACCTGGGAGCCTCCTCAGGACTGTGGAGTGTCCAGAAGCCTGTGATCCCCTAAAAATCACAAAAATCAGAAATCCCCAGGTCAGGATCACGAGAGAAACACTGAAAGCAAAGCTCAGGGAGGGGGAGCTCTGCTGGGGGCTCAGAGGCAGGAAGAGAAGCTGCTTGATTTATTAAAAATATGGATATTGATCTAGTACCCATATCCAGCTGTGATGGACAAGAACTCTCTGACAGTTTAAAGTTAGAAAGTGAATGTTTATTGTGGGATAACTCCCAAATGCACACTGTGATTTACAGGTGATTACAGAGTCCTTTTATCTATACAAATACTGAATACCCAAAATACAAATACATATTCATGACTTGGGTACATCCCATTCCCAATATGGATATTGATCTAGTATTGATACCCAATAACTCTCTGACAGTTTAGAGTTAGAAAGTGAATGTTTATTGTGGGATAACTCCCAAAAACACACTGCAATTTACAGGTGATTACAGAGTCCTTTTATCTATACAAGTATTGAATACTCAAAATACAAATGCACATTCATAACTTTGGTACATCCCATCCCCTGCTTCATATGGTAATTAATTCAAAAGTTACTAAGCATGAGTAGTTTGTCCTTGAAATGGGTCAGTGGTCCCTTTCATGGGGAGGGGTCCCAAAATGAGGAAGTAAATTAAGTCTTCCTCCTTCTGACCTTTCTGCCTTTTCAATGCAATTATGACAAATGAACCCTTGGTAGAACTCCCATTCCCCATCTTCAGTTGGTTTCAGAACAGAGGAGGCCTCCAATTGTCTTATGTTCCTAAAAACAACTGTCTTATATTCTTAAAAGCTATTTATCAATTTCTATATTCTTCTATAAGAATATAGAGTATTCTTCTTATAACTCTGTATTATAAACCCAGCTAGCCAAACATTGTGCTGACAAGCAATCAGTTATTAGTTAACTATTATAACTTCATCAAGGCCTCCCCGTTTATTTTGATTAACTCCAAAAAAACTTACCTCTGGCCAAAACCTCAGCTCCTCTGAGACCCCATAACTGCTCAGAGTCCGTGTGTGTGCTGGGGTGGGCTGAAGGATGCTTTGCAGCACTAACCCTGTGCCCCCAGCACTACCTGACGTGTTTCAGCGGGACCATCGCCGTGCCCTTCCTGCTGGCCGATGCCATGTGCGTGGGCTTCGACCAGTGGGCCACCAGCCAGCTCATCGGGACCATCTTCTTCTGTGTGGGCATCACCACCCTGCTGCAGACCACCTTCGGCTGCAGGTGAGCCTGCCTGGGCACCTGGGCACCCGGGGCAGAGGGCAGGAGAGCAGAAACTCATCCACACACCTCGGAAAAGAGGGGCTGCCTTGGTGAAGAGGAGCTGGCTGGGGTGGTTTTATTAATTTTGGCTGTTGGTGAGCCTGGGAACAGAAATTTAGGGGTTCCCACAACAGAGAAGGCAGGAGAGCAAAAACTCATTCACACACCTCGGAAAAGAGGGGCTGCCTTGGTGAAGAGGGGCTGGCTGGGGTGGTTTTATTAATTTCTGCCCCAGACCACCTTGGGCAGAGGGCAGGAGAGCAAAAAGTCATTCACACACCTTGGAAAAGAGGAGCTGGCTGGGGTGGTTTTATTAATTTTGGCTGCAGGTGAGCCTGGGAACAGAAATCTGGGGGTTCCGGGGGCAGAGGAGGCAGGAGAGCAAAAACTCATTCACACACCTCCAAGAAGAGGGGCTGCCTTGGTGAAGAGGGGCTGACTGGGGTGGTTTTATTAATTTCTGCTCCAGACCACCTTGGGCAGAGGGCAGGAGAGCAAAAATTTATTCAAACACGTTGGAAAAGAGGGGCTGACTGGGGTGGTTTTATTAATTTCTGCTGCAGACCACCTTGGGCTGCAGGTGAGCCTGGAAACACAAATCTGGGGCTTCATGGGGCAGAGGAGGCAGGAGAGCAAAAATTCATTCACACACCTTGGTAAAGAGGGGCTGACTGGGGTGGTTTTATTAATTTTGGCTGTAGGTGAGACTGGGAACAGAAATCTGGGGATTCTGGGGGCAGAGGAGGCAGAAGAGCAAAAAATTCATTCACACACCTTGGAAAAGAGGGGCTGACTCTGGTGGTTTATTAATTTCTGCTCCAGACCACCTTGGGCTGCAGGTGAGCCTGGGAACAGAAATTTAGGGGTTCCCAAAACAGAGAAGGCAGGAGAGCAAAAATTCATTTACACACATTTTGTTTGTCTTACTGGACTGAGGAGCTGACTCCTCTGTCTTGAAAAGTTCACTCTGATGGCAAAACAGCAGAGTGGAAGCTGTTGGAAAAGCAAACTTTGTTTCCCCCATGTATTTTCTTTAAGTAAAGACTCCCCAAGTCATTAATCTTATTTCCAGCCTGGCTGGCTCTCTGTGCTGTAACCATAAATCCTCATGTACCTTGTCTGGAAGTTTGTCATATTTGGGGGGTTTTTTTCCCCTTAATAATCTTGGCTTTTTGTCACTTACTAGAGAGGGATTTGGGGCTCATTCAGAGAGAAGGGGCCCAAAATTACAGAATTTTGAAATTCTCTGTTCTTTCTGTGTAATCTCAGCCCTGCTGGGATTTTTCCCTTTTCAGTGGCTCCCAACTTGCACTGTACTTACATTTTCATATCCCTGAAGGCCAAATTGTGTTTGGGTCTTAAAATAACTTGTGTTTGGGGAGGAAATTTCCACGCTGGGATGTTTTATAACTCTTGCCCATGTGATGGGGGCTTTATGTAAGGCTGGGAATGGGATCCAGCAGCTCAGGCCTCTCAATGAGATTTGCAAGCATTCATTGGCAAGTCCATCAACTGCAAAGTATTTCAGCAAATAAAGGTTTCACAAGGTCAAATTCCATGGTTTAAGGGTTCTTAAAGATGGATTTAGCTCGATTACGAGGTGGAGTTGGGCTAGGCTGGGTACCCAGACCAGTTCCAGGAATTCCAGCTATTCCCTGGGCTGTGCAGTGAGCCCCAGCTCTGGCAGGGGTTCATTAGTGGGTAATTAGTGGCACTGAGACCATCAAGCCCAGCTTTAATCCAGCCAGGGTGGCAGCTCTGGCTCAGCTCTCTCACATCTGTGGGACATGGGAACCCAGTGAGACATTTCCAGGTGCCTTTGCCTGCAGAAAAGCTCCTGTATTCACCTCAGTCCGTGCCAGAATGGAGCAGCTGGGTGGTTTAGACATGGAATTGAAATGGGAACCCCCCTCAGGAGCTTTAGCTGGCTGCAGTGAGTGGCTGCCTTAAAATCTGTAAGTCACTCCCAGACTGCAGCTGTCACCTGAGGAGGAGATGGACCTTGGTTGACTGATTTTGAACAATTTGTTTAAAAAAGCTTAGATATTAAATTACTTTTCTTTTTGCCTGGCTTAGGGGGGAAATCCCCAGTATTTTGGGAGTTACCTGTGTCACATAACAGTGGAGCAGGACCAGGTGCTGAGATGTGCTTTTCCCTCCCTGTGCTGGTGTATTTTGGGGGTTACCTGTGTCACATAACAGTGCAGCTGAGGTGTGCTTTTCCCTCCCTGTTCTGGTGTATTTTGGGAGTTACCTGTGTCACACAGCAGTGCAGCTGAGGTGTGTTTTTCCCTCCCTGTGCTGGTGTTTGATGGGATGCACAGCAAGCCAGGCTGGCAGCAGTGAGCTCAGCCCTGGGGAATGTGTTTGCAGTCAGTGTTTACCAGACCTCTGAGGGGGCTGTGTAGGTGGGATGGAGCAGTAGCAGCTTGTTCCAGGTATTGCAGCCCTGCCATGGGCACCAGGGCTGAATCATCCTGAGCCACCAGCCCTGACTTCCTGGAGCTGGGGTTTCTGCATGGGAGCTCCCAGGGTGAGTTCTGTCCAGCCAGCCCTGCTTGGATGCCTCATGGAGTCCATGAAGTTGGAGTTTCTGATGCAGTTTCCAACATTTGGTGGCTTTGGAGTTGCCCAGACTGCTCCTGTGAACCTCACAACTCCCATTAATAACAAGTTTGATCTTTCCTGTGCTCACTGTTCACCATTTCCCCCCACATTTCTCCTCCTGTGAGCATTTTCTGATCTTCTGAGCCTGAGCAGCTCTTTTTCCTGCCCTCATTCCCTGTGTCACACCTTGGGATTTCCTGCTAGAGGGATCTCCTGGCAATGCATTAATGTCAATATTTGTGGAATAGTTCAGAGTTCATCTGCAGTTCAGTGACCTTGGGATATTTGTTACACAAGGTACAGTGAGGTCAGTAAATTCATTCTTGGTGCAGGCAGATCCTCTTCAGGCCTCTCAAATCTTTTGGGAAGTATAAACATCAATGCTGAGAATGTCATCTTGAAATTCTTGTGGTGTTTGTATTTACTGGTGGTGAGCACTGGGAACATCTAATCTGCTCCCATCAGCCCAGCTGTTATTGACACATGCACTCCAAAATGAGTGTGCTCAGGGGCATGCAGAGGGGAGGGATGGAGCCTGCAGCTCCAGAGGGCTGGGAGGGTAAAAACTGCACCTTGAGAGAGGTGGGATGGTAAAAACTGCACCTCCAGAGAGCTGGGAGGGTAAAAACTGCACCTTGATAGAGGTGGGATGGTAAAAACTGCACCTTGAGAGAGATGGGATGGTGAAAACTGCACCTCCAGAGGGCTGGGAGGGTAAAAACTGCACCTTGAGAGAGATGGGAGGGTAAAAACTGCACCTCTAGGGAGTTGGGAGGGTAAAAACTGCACCTTGAGAGAGATGGGAGGGTAAAAACTGCACCTTAAGAGAGCTGGGATGGTGAAAACTGCGCCTTGAGAGGGCTGGGAGGGTAAAAAACTGCATCTTCAGCTCCGTGTCCCCCTGTGTCCCTGTGCTGCTGGCACACCTGCCTGGCCCCTGCAGTCACCTTGTTCATAACTCCAGGCAGGGGCTGTTGGCTCTTTGCCTTGTGAAGTCTTTGTGTTTCTCTGACTGGGTTGTTTTTGGTGAGAAATCAATTTATTTCCCAGTGTAATAGCTCAGCAAAGGGTGGTTGGAGTGCCCACCCCACAGAATGTCACCATCTCTCCTCTCCCCACCAGGTTACCCCTGTTCCAAGCCAGTGCTTTTGCATTCTTAGCACCTGCCAGAGCAATTCTCTCTCTGGAGAAGTGGAAGTGCAATAACACAGGTAATTGTTGTTTATCCTTGTTCAGGTTTAAGTGACAAATGGCCCAGCTCACCTGGAGTGCAGCTGCCACAGCTTCTGATGTAAAAACTGGGACTAAAGAGCAGGGAATATGGAGAGCCTCTCTTTTTACAGAGTTAAAATATCTGCCACAGAGGATTCCTGAAATTGTCCTTGTGGAGTTCTGTTTCTGGGAATTTTTTAAATACAGAAACATGGACAAAGGAGCTGTAACTGTGGCATAAAGTAATTCCTGTGCTCCATTTGCATTCTGCAAATGTTCCTTCCCGGAATGCTCCCAATGTTGGGAAGCAGTGAGTCCAAGTGAGCCCTTTGAAGTGGTGAGTGGGAGGCAGTTTGAGCAATGTACAGCATCACCTCCAGACCAGGGTTTTCCCCTGTTGGAGTCATACCTGACAGGTTTTGACAGGATTGGGATGTTCTTTTTCGTTCTTTTCTCTGCTGCTGTCGTCGTCCTGGGAGGTTTGAGCTTCAGAGGGAAGAGATTCTGGTTGGGATGGGAGCTTCTGCTTCAGCTTGGACTGGAAATGACTCTGGCAGTTTTGTGTTCAGTGGTTATTCAGTACCAAGGCTGTGGGCAGTGGGAAGCAGCAGCACAGGCTGCTCACTCCTGACTGGAGCTCTTCCCAGGGCTCCTTTGGACTCTCATAATTTAATTTCTGTTATTTGGGTGTTTATACATCTCTGTTAACTCGCATTCAAAACGTGATTAATGCCCAGCTTGTTGAAATAAACTCTCTGATAAGCCTGGGTGGCAAAGCCATTTTCCCAGGACTGCAGGTTGTCACAAAGAGCTTTGCTCATCTTCCTCCTGGGCCCTTTGCCCTCCCAGAGCTGCCGGGTGGGGCTGTCCCAGGGCTCAGCTCCTTCAGTGAGTGACTCCACTGGGGAGCAGCAGGCACTGGAGTTTGGGATTCCTGGGGTGCAGCTGAGTCATTCCCACTGCAGTGGGGAGAGAACTCCTGGCTGACCCTCCTGTGTGGAAATCAGAGCATTTTCCTGTTGGAACCCTGGTTGCTGAGAGTTTTGGAGCAGAGGGAGAAGTGAGGGGCTGGCTGTTGGCCTTCGTTTGAGCAGAACTCAGATCTCTGTGTGAATTGGGGCTCCTTGATCAGCCACAGCCTGGGGAGGGATTTGTTTTGTGTGGAGTGGAGCAGAGTGGCTGGGCAGTAAGAGAAACCCCTGTTTTTGTGTCTTTGGAAGATGTAACAGTTGCAAACGGAACGGCAGAGCTGCTGCACACCGAGCACATCTGGTACCCCCGGATACGAGAGGTAATGTGGGCCTTGCCTTTTGCTGTCACTCTCTCCAGCTCCAGTTAAGTTCCTCACTTTATCATCTGTGTGTTCTTGTCTTTAAGTTGGTAATTTCTTGTTTTCACTGCGATCTCCATGTCAGTATATCCCTTTGCTCATTTCATGGAAGTCTTCATCTTTTCCATCTGTTCATTGCTGGACAGCCAGTCCCAGGAGTTAGTTCCCACATCCCAAAAGCCGTGCAGTGAAATGCTCGAGAGAGATGGAAACTCTTCTTGTAACCTTGATTTGTGCAGCAGTTCAGCTGCTGCCAGGCCCCTTGCCTGCTGTCCCTGTGCTCTGGGGCTGGCCCAGAAGGTGAATCTGCACTTAGGAAATCTGGTTCCTTCCCAAGTGTTTAAGTTGGAGACTCTTGAGATAAGAGGTCGATTCTCCCCAAAGACTTGTGAGACCCCTGCAGCTCCTTCTCCACTCGCAGCACTGCAGAGTGAAGCCGTGGTGCCCTGCAGGGCAGGCTGAGGGCTGTGCCACGCCAGGGTGGCAGGTAGAGTAGTCCAAAGGAAGGCGTGTGTCATGGAATTGATCTCCCATCCCGTTGCTTTGGGCTGCCAACTTTTTCTTAATTAAAAACAACCCCTCTCTCTTCCCCATGTTCAAACCATAGCTACATCCTGCCAAGAGCCCTGCAGCCAAGAGGGCTGACAGTCTCCTGAGACCACAACGCTGCTCTAATCCAGCTTCTAAGGAGCACTTGTGACCAATGCAGCACACACTCTGCCCCTAGGAGCTAGGAGCATCACCTCGTGGCGCACCAACCCTTGCCGTTCGATCTGAGAGCTTAAAGGTTAGCCTGGACCCCAGGTCTCCTGTCTGACAGTGTGATGTGCTTTCCACACAGCTTCCAGACTGGCCCACTGGTCTGTTGTGTAACAGTTTTGTGGAGAAAACCATAAGTGTTATGCTTAAAGCGATAAGTCACTTAAACATAATGAGCTGTTTTATGACGGGAAAAAAAAAAAATTGCTGAGTTCTTCTGTGTCACTGAATTCTTTTAACTGCAGTTTGTAACCCAGAGCAGAAAAGCAAAGGCTTTGGCTTGTCTGTCAGATGGCACTGAGCTGCCTCTCTGCCCTGTTGTGTGTTCAGATCCAAGGTGCCATCATCATGTCCTCGCTGATCGAGGTGGTGATCGGGCTGCTGGGGCTGCCCGGGGCCCTGCTGCGCTACATCGGGCCCCTGACCATCACCCCCACCGTGGCCCTCATCGGCCTCTCGGGCTTCCAGGCTGCTGGGGAGAGGGCTGGCAAGCACTGGGGCATCGCCATGCTGTGAGTACCCGGGGCTTCCTGCTGGGCACGCGGGCTTTGGGCTGCTGGGGGCAGCTGGGGGCAGCTGGGCTCTGTCGGTGCTGCTGGTGTGGAGAAACACCACGGGAAACACACACCGTGAGGAGAAACGCAGGAGAAACACCATGAGAAACACCATGAGAAACACCATGAGAAACACCAAACACCATGAGGAGAAACACCACGGGAAACACACACCACGAGGAGAAACACAGGAGAAACACCATGAGAAACACACATGAGAAACACACACCATAAGGAGAAACACCACGGGAAACACACACCACGAGGAGAAACACAGGAGAAACACCATGAGAAACACACATGAGAAACACACACCATAAGGAGAAACACCACGGGAAACACACACCACGAGGAGAAACACAGGAGAAACACCATGAGAAACACACATGAGAAACA
>JAWWLS010000092.1:652852-672939 GCA_035040975.1 Myioborus melanocephalus
AAAATATATATCAATATATATAAAACACAAAGCAGAAATCCCTGGATGTTACTGACTTGCTTAACAGAAGGAAATCCCTAGAGAAAGAGCAACACTGCTTTCCTAATAATCCACCAACATCTTCCTTTCCTAATAATCTACCTCCAGGCAGTTTTGTAATGAAAAAGATGGATCCTTTTATGTAAAATATATATAAATATAAATAAGACATAATATATATAAATAAAACATAAAATAGATATAAGTATATAAATCACAAAGATAAAATATATAGAAATATATATAAAACACAAAGTGGTGTTAGTGGCTTGCTTAGCAGAAGGAAATCCCTAGAGAAAGAGCAGCACTGCTTTGCTAATAATCTGCCAAAATCTTCCTTTCCTAATAATCTACCAAAATCTTCCTTTCCTAATAATCTACCACAATCGTCCTTTCCTAATAATCTACCAGCATCTTCCTTTCCTAATAATCTACCACAATCTTCCTTTCTTGATAATCTACCACAGTCTTCTTTTTGTGGTTGCAGTGCTCTGTGGTTTCATGGTGCACTGATTCTCAGGTTTGCTGGTTTCTAAAAATACAGATTAAAAGGAAAAAGAAGGAAAAGCAGTGGCTGTGCTGTTAAGAAAAGCCCGTGCACTTTTCTGACAAATGATCCCAAAAGTACTGGGGGTATCTGCAGGGGTATTTTGCTGGGTTTGGATGGTTTTTGGAAGAGGAGGAGTTGGTCAGAGGCTGATCTGGGTGTTTGTGGTGCTCAGGGATGATCACGGCCGTGGGTCTGTCCAACCTGCAGTTCATCGACCTCAACTCCTCCCGCAACCTCTTCGTGCTGGGCTTCTCCATCTTCTTCGGGCTGGTGCTGCCCAGCTACCTCAGACAGAACCCCCTGGTCACAGGTACCTCCTGCTGCTCCCCACCTGCACTCTGCCTCGGCCTCACCTGGAAAACCCATCAGGGACCGAGGGGCAGGAGGGGGGAACCCAAATGGTGGAGGAGAAACCCAAATTGTGGAGGAGAAAACCCAAATTGTGGAGGAAAAAACCCAAATGGTGGAGGAGAAACCCAAATTGTGGAGGAAAAAAACCAAATTGTGGGAGAAAAAACCAAATCGTGGAGGAAAACCCAAATGATGGAGGAAAAAACCAAATGGTGGAGGAAAAAACCAAATTGTGGAGGAAAAAAACCAAATTGTGGGGGAAAAAACCAAATGGTGGAGGAAAAACCCAAATTGTGGAGGGAAAACCCAGATTGTGGATGAAAACCCCAAATGGTCGAGGAAAAACCCAAATGGTGGAGGAAAAACCCAAATTAGGAAGGAAGAAAACAAACGGTGGAGGAAAACCCAAATTGTGGAGGAAAAACCCAAATTGTGGAGGAAAAAACCAAATTGTGGAGGAAAAACCCAAATGGTCGAGGAAAAACCCAAATTAGGAAGGAAAAAAACAAATGGTGGAGGAAAACCCAAATTGTGGAGGGAAAAAACCAAATTGTGCAGGAAAAAAACCCAAATTAGGGAGGAAAAAACCAAATGGTGGAGGAAAACCCAAATTGTGGAGGAAAATGCCACATTGTGGAGGAAAACCCCAAATTAAGCAGACAGTTAAGGCTGTAGGTCCAGACAGTCTCTGTCAGGGAATTTCTGGGAGGCTGAGACCTGCAGGGGATGTTCCAGTGGGCCACAGCTGGAGCTTTCCTGCTGTCTCTGGCTGCAGTTACCAACTGGGATGAAATAAAAACTGGAAGGGTGAATGTGAGCTAAAATGATGCTAAAAGATGAAGGGGAAGCACCAAGGCAGAGTTTGGAAGGTGGGGAATTGTTTGGGGGTTGAAACTTTCTGTCCCTCAGACGTGTTCTGGGTGTGAATTTTAATTTTAGTGAATCTCCTTGCAGGCTGTTTATGGAATTTTAGCTTTGAGGAGTTCCCTGGGAGGCTTTTCTGTTTCCATGTGACCCTCAGCCGTGCTCACACCAGTGTGTGTCACCAGACATGGACTCCAAGGAAATATTTCACTGCTGTGGGCTCGTCTGGGGGTTTTTAAACCAAATATTAACTGACTTTTCTTTCCACTATGCCTTCAGCCCAGGATTTAAGGGCATATCTGTCCTGCTGTAAGTGGTTAGAAAAGCAGATCCCTCAAGCTTTATGTGGTTAATGCAATGTTCCTCCATAGCTGGGGCTGTGAATCCTTGCCCCTTTGAAAAGTAAAGATTTCCAAAAGTATTATTTATAAAGTATTTATTAAAATAATTATTATTATTTATAGAATAATTGTATCAAATATTTATAAAGGAATTATTATATAAAAGTTATGATTTTACAGTCTGACCGCTTCTCCTTTGCCCTCCACGGTTTTCTGCCTAGCTCAGATCAGCTGTGCCTGCAGTAGGAACTGAAATGGTGCTTTGTGCCATTTCTGTGAGCAGCTGAGACTTCCTGAAAATTGCATTTTTGGGGAACAATGTCCCGTGCTGGGGCCCTGGGGGAGGTTCTGCACCAACCCCCTGAGCCCTTGGAGAGCAAAGCCAGGCCCAGGAGCTGCTGGGGGGCACTGGGGGGCTGTGGGGATGCAATCCCAGCAGGTTTTCCTGTTGCTGCAGGAATTGCAGGCATTGATCAGGTGCTGAACGTGCTGCTCACCACGGCCATGTTCGTCGGGGGCTGCGTGGCCTTCGTGCTGGACAACACCATCCCAGGTGAGCCTGGCTGGGAGCCCTGAGCACCCTGGGGGTGGCAGGAATCCCTGGGTATAACCAGCATTCCCTGGAGAGTGGCAGGAGTCCCTGGGGATGGCAGGAATCCCTGGAGAATGGCTGAAATCCCTGTAAAATGGAAAGAGTCCCTGGAAAATGGCAGAAATCCCTGGGTATAAACAGCATTCCTGGAGGATGGCAGGCAGGAGTCCTGGGGATGGCAGGCACGAGTCCCTGGAAAATGCAGGAGTCCCTGGAGAATGGCTGAAATCCCTAGGGAATGGCAGAAATCCCTGCAGAATGGCAGAAATCCCTGGGTATAAACAGCATTCCCTGGAGAATGGCAGGAATCTTTGGAAAATGGCAGAAATCCCTGCAGAATGGCAGGAATCCCTGGGTATAAACAGCATGCCCTGGAAAATGGCAGAAATCCCTGGGAAATGGCAGAAATCCTTGCAGAACGGCAGAAATCCTTGGGTATAAACAGCATTCCTGGGGAATGGCAGAAATCCCTCGAAAATGGCTGAAATCCCGGGGTATAAACAGCATTCCCTGGAAAAAGGCAGAATTCCTTGGGAAAATGGCAGAAATCCCTGCAGAAAGGCAGCATTCCCTAGAAAAAGCAGCATTCCCTGGAAAAAAAGCAGCATTCCCTGGACAAAGGTAGAAATCCCTGCAGAAAGGCAGAATTCCCTGGGTATAAGCAGAATTCCCTGGAAGAAAGAGCAGAATTCCCTGGGGAAAGGCAGAATTCCCTGGGTGAAAGCAGAATTCCCTGGGGCAGAACAGCAGCAGGAGATCCCTGCTTTTGGGCTGTTTCCACAGCAGGAGCAGAATCCTTACCTGCCCTCCCTTCCCCTGAGAACACCTCAGGTTAGAATCCCATCCTGTACAACACCTAAAAACCCTGATAAAAACCAAACCAGTCTCCAGGAGACACAGGAAAACTGTCCCCAGTAAAACTGGGATTGAGATCCAAACCTGCTTCCATTCCAGAGAACAAGTCTGCCTTGAATTCCAGTTAGAAAATAAAGCAGATAATGTGGCTTTTCCCTTTTTGAGGAGCCTGGAACATCTTCCACTCTTCTTTCAGGCTCTGCTTTGTGTCCATGTCAAGATCTCCATAAATATCAACACATTTTCCTCCTTCTATTCTGATTTCTAGGAAGCCCTGAGGAGAGGGGAATTCGGAAGTGGAAGAAAGGGGTTGGCAAAGGCAGCAAATCCCTGGATGGCATGGAAACCTATGATCTGCCTTTTGGCATGAACTTCATCAAAAAGTACAGGTGTTTCAGCTTCCTGCCCATCAGCCCCACCTTCGTGGGGTACACGTGGAAAGGCTTCAGGAAAAGCAGCAGCTGCAGGAGTTCAGATGAAGACTCAGAAGCTACAGTATAGCCTTAGCTGAAATTCTATTATCTAGTTGTAGTCAAAGATGTATTTGCAGTTTCTTGCTGATTAAGAAGCATTAAAATATATGTTTTGTATATCTGCATTTAAATTCTGGAACCAGAGCTGCGACAGATTTAAGAGAAAAAAAAAAAAAAAACAAAAGAAAAAAAAAAGCTTTTCCTGCTGTGGGTGCTGGGAGCCAGGTCTGGTGTCTCTGGGGCAAATCCTGCTGATTTTGGGGACTTGGAGAGAGCTGTGCACCTAATTCTGCTAGGAGCTTGGAGAGAGCTGTGCACCTAATTCTGTTGGGAGCTTGGAGAGAGCTGTGCACCTAATTCTGTTGGTTTTAGGTGGAGATGTGGAGGTGCTGCTGCAAATTTTTGGTTTTTATTGTGATTTTATTGGAGCCCTCAGCGTTGGTTATGCCAGGAAAGCTGAACCTTGGAGAAGGAGGGGAGGGGAAAAAGAGGGGAAAGGAGGAATGTTTCCTTCAGCTGGTGTCAGATGCCCTGGGTGCTGCTGTGCTCAGCCCTTGCTCAGCTGATGCTGGCAGCTCAGGAGAGTCCATTCTGTGCTCTCAGTGCCACAGCAGGGCTCTCACAGGAAGTTTCTGGAATTGCTCTGCCTCTGAGCCGTGGCTGGCTCAGCCTGCAGCAGCCCCTTCCTTTCCTGGCAGCATTTCTCATTTCTGCACCTCTGGGGAGCTCCAGGGATGGCCAGGTGAGCTCACACAGCACCTGCAGGCTTCCCTCAGTGCCTGTGTCCAGCAGGAAGTGTCCTGGCCAGAGATGGAAATCAGCTGAGCAGCTCCAAGCAATTAACAGTTGTTCCCTGCAGGGAAAGCCACGCTTGGCTCGGAGCAGGGTTTTATTTTATTTTATTTTATTTTGCTGATGGCTCTTCTCCTCTTGTGGGGCTCCTCCAGAGGCTGATTGCTGCTGGAAGGGCTTTGGGGAGCAGAGACACTGCACCTGCAGCCTCACCCACCCATGGCTTCACGGGTACTGGGTCCAATCAGGGCTCCACTCAGATCTTTCCTTTTTCCTGGAATAGTCTCAGCTCTGCTGTTATGTGGGTGTTCACGCTCATCATGCATTCATGATTAACAGTTTTATTCCTGTTTAATGTTCTTACTATTGCAAGTTAGTTTTAGACTTCAGTGTGGCCCCAAAAGCATTTTCAGCTGTGGAGATCATCAGGGAAATGTTGTGTAATGTAATTTCAAGGCCAGTAATGCTCTACGGTGCTTGCATTTTGTATTCCTGGGAAAACCATACCAGTAGATCCTGTAACCCCCTGATCTATTTATCCAAGTTTGACTGCTGGACAGGAGCACAGGGGCTCTGTTTTCTCTGAGTCTGCTCCCAGGGGAATTTGTTCTGGGTTTTTGAAGCATGGACGGGTTGGGGTGGGGAGGGCGAGGACGGAGCTGAGTAGTGTAGAGTGGGAATGGCTCGTGGAGCTCGTTCTCAGCATGCCATGGCTGTTTCCAGAAACTGTTTCCCCCCGTTTTCCCCGTGCCCAAGCATGCCTTTGTTCCTGCTTCCCTCGGGGAACTCTCAGTAGTTTGCAGTCCTGGTGTCCCTTGGGCTCCAGAGCTGCCTGGAAGTCGTTGTGTGGTAGACGAGGTTGGTTTGCCTGTGAAACAAAAAAAAAAAAAAAAAAAAGTCATTTTTGCTCATTTTTCAGTGTTTTCCTCCCCAGGGAGAGAGGTGTTGGGTTCCCCTGCCTGCACACGGTTTGGGTGTGGGAGCTTCCAGATCCCCCAGCTGTGTGTGCAGCCAGAGGTGGGTGGCAGGGTTAAAAATGGGGTTAAAAATGGGGTTAAAAATGCCCATCCAGAAGGAAAACAAATCCACCTCTGGTGGCTGTGCAGCCTGAGGGGCTGGGGAATGTCAGATGCCAAAGCTGGTTATCCTGTAAGAGTGGAGAGAGGGAGAAAAGCCTTTAATTGCCAGCTGGGTGCAGAGAGGGGAGGAATGGGAGCAGAGTTTGTGTCTCACCTGCTGAGGGAATCCAGGTGAGTTCCCAGGGCAGATTCCCAAGTCCCAGGGCAGCAGATCCTGGATAAATTCTGTCTCCTCCCTGGAGCAGAGCTCCCCTCCTTCCCCACAGTGCTCTCCAGGCAGGTGCAGCCCAGGTTTCTGTTGGATTTCATTCTTCTTGTGGTTTGTGCCCATTCCCTCAGCCCCTGCCCTGGGGAGCAGCTGGAATTGGATCCCAGTTTGGATCCCAGTTTGGGTCAGTTTGGATCCCAGTTTGGGTCAGTTTGGATCCCAGTTTGGGTCAGTTGGGGCACTGGGACAAACCCCCCTTCCTCCCAGGGTGAGTGGTTAAAGGTGAGGGAGGGCCTGGGCTGAGCTGGGCTTGGCAGGTTTGGGGTGAATTGGGCAGAGGAGCTGCCCTGTCCCCTCTTGGGCCTCCAGGGGAAGGTCAGTGCTTTTCTGGGAGGAAATCCCTGAGTTTGTGCAGCTGCAGGGGGGGTTTGGAGCTGAAATCCTTCCCTGGTCCCTTCCCTGGTCACTTGGCCAAGGGGCTGCTGTGGAATTCCACATTCCAGGGATTTTCTGCTGAGCAGGGGTGGAGAGGATGAGGCTGCAGCCTTGGGGAGCATTAAAACCCCAAATTCCAGGGATTTAGTGCCCGTGCCAGGCTCTGGCAGGGCTGGACAGGGTGAAGCTGCAGGTTTGGGGAGAATTAAACCCAAATTGTGTGTGCTGGGGACGTCCAGGTGCCACCTGACTGCCAGTGCTGGATTTTCCTCCCTGTCCTTCCCTTTCCAACAGCCAGAGCCCGAGCACCCAGGGAAGTTGGCAGCTGAGAGGTGAGTGAAGAGGTGATGAGAATTCCCAATCAGATCTGCAGAGGGAAGGGCAAATATTCATGGTAGAAATCTCATTTTGTCATATCAGAGGTGGCATCAGTGTATACAAACAAAGTACCTTGGGATTTTTGTAATTGATACTCTCTTGTATTTTTTTTAGGTTCGATTAAGGGTTCTTGCTGACACGTTGAAACTCGTTTTCTAAAGCAAATACTTGCAAATTCTGCCTATAGAAATTTAGGTTTCGTAGCTGACAGCTATGACTGATCCACGTTGTCATATTGGAGGGACTTGGCTCAGAAAGCTCAAACCTTTTCAACCCCAAATTTGCTTTTATTGCCTTTTAATACTGACTTGAAATATGACAACTTGGTTTGTACATGAATATTGCAGTATTTTATTTCCATATATTAAGAAAATAACATTTCCACTCAGGATAACAGCGGTGTTTTCCTGGGAGGGAGTGGTATGAGTGTCATGACAATGTCATGTGATGGTAGAATTTCTTCATTGACGAATCTCTAGTGGTTGTGTATACTTTATTTACCCATCTTTGTGTTCCTACCCAGAACTGGAGCCTTGTGTTGTTTCCTCCCCGATGAGGGGCAGAATTGGAGCAAAGCCCTCAGTGGGTCCTTGACACCCAGGGAATTGTGAGAATGCTGACACTGAGGGGACAGCAGTGACACTGAGGGGACAGCAGTGACACTGAGGGGACAGCAATGACACTGTGGGGAGAGCAGTGACACTGTGGGGACAGCAATGACACTGAGGGGACAGCAGTGACACTGTGGGGAGAGCAGTGACACTGAGAGCAGTGACAGTGTGGGGACAGCAGTGACAGTGACAGCAGTGACAGTGTGGGGACAGCAGTGACACTGAGGGGACAGCAGTGACACTGAGGGGACAGCAGTGACAGTGTGGGGACAGCAGTGACACTGTGGGGACAGCAGTGACACTGAGAGCAGTGACACTGTGGGGAGAGCAGTGACACTGAGAGCAGTGACAGTGTGGGGACAGCAGTGACCGTGTGGGGACAGCAGTGACACTGAGGGGACCAGCAGCGTGTGGTGCAGAGCCCCGGTGATGCCAGCCCAGGTGGTGCCAGCCCTGCCCGGGTGGTGCCAGCCCTGCCCAGGTGATGCCAGCCCAGCCCGGGTGGTGCCAGCCCAGGTGATGCCAGCCCAGCCCGGGTGGTGCCAGCCCTGCCCGGGTGATGCCAGCCCTGCCCGGGTGGTGCCAGCCCTGCCCGGGTGGTGCCAGCCCTGCCCGGCTCTGCTGCTCTGGCCGAGCCCTTGGGTGCCTCCCCCCCTGAGCAGCCTGGCTGACCCCAGCCCCCTTCCCCTGTCCCACCACAATCGGATTTTTTCTCTTTTTTCTCTTTTCTCCCCTTTCTCTCCCGTTCCCAGCGGGGTCTCTCGTGTTTGCCAGCCCAGCCCCTCTGGGTGCCGTTGGTGTTTTGGGGGTCCCGGGGCTGGCTGGGCTTGGGGTGGGCTCGGGGACCCCCGGGTGCTCCTGGCTGGGGCTGTGGTGGCACCGGGCTGGCTCTGTGCCCTCTGTGCCCTCTGTGCCCCCCGTGCTGCCAGCCCGGTCATTCTGTGTTTGTCTGTTCAGAACAACCTCTGGCATAACAAACTATTGACTGTTCTTAGGCGGTGGGGATAAATTTCCTTTTTTTTTTTTTTCCCATGACTTTTCGTGACTGACTTTGGCTGTAAAACTTCTTTTGTTCTTTATTTTTGGGGGGGTTTTCTGTTCGATTATTTTTTGTTGTTCTTGTTCCGAGATGTGTAATTCTTTTACTGATTTTTTTTTTATTATTCCTTTTTCTTTTTTTTTTTTCTAACATTGCTTCATTAAACAACTAAATATTTAAAAATGTAATATTTGGACCAGATGTTGTGAATAATAGTAGATAAAGCTATTTTATTCTGTATTTTTAAAGCTGTTCAGTATAAATAAACGCGGGCATAGATGCAGTGATTGTTCCTTTGGTGGTGAGTTGTGGAATTACAGGTCCTGGAGTGGTTTGGGTTGGAAGGGAAGGATTCCTCCCTAATTGATCCATTTCTTCCCAATGGATTATTAATTAATTGATTAATGGATTATTAATTTATTAATAATTTATTATTAATCAATGTTTAATTTTTAATTTTAATTTTAATTTTTAATTTTTATTAGTAATTAATTTATTATTAATTAATTATTAATCCCTGGATTTATGGGGGAGAGGCACAGACTCCTGCCCCTTCCTTGGGATTTTCTGCCTGTTCTGGGATTCTTCCTGGGATTTCTGTCCCTTCCTGGGATTCCCTGCCCATTCCTGGGATTTCTGTCCCTTCTTGGGATTCCCTTCCCATTCCTGGGGTTCTTGCTGGCATTCCTGCTCCATTCCCCCCTCCAGGCTCCAGCCTACCCCTCCCACCCTTGCAGCGAGCAGGACCTGGCAAAAATCAGAATTTAACCCCAATTCCACAGCCAAGATCCCCCTGTGCTCCTGCACCCCAAACCCCAGATTTATTTTTATTTTATTTTTATTTATTTTATTTTTTATTTTTCTGTTTGCATCGCCCCCAGGAGCTGAGGCTCAGGGGAAGCTCTCCCCGTGTTTGGGGGCAGTTCCTGGGGTTTGGGGCCGGATCCATTGTCCTCTCTCCCCACCACAAAGGGCCTCTCATCCCTGCCAGCCCTGGAGATGCTGCTGGAATATCAATCCTGCCCCAGCCCCGCTCCCTTCTGCCGAGTCAGTGCCTCCCTGAGCCAGAACTTCTCATATTTTACACAGAAATCCAAGAAAATCTGGGGGAAAAGGCCCATTGCAGCCTGTGCCTGCAGAGAGGCCTGTCTGGCTCAAGCAGCTGCTTTGATTATTTCTTTGTTTTGGGCTTGTTTGGGGTTTTTTTCCTTTCCCTTTCGTGTGGGCTGTTTCTAGGCAAATTCCTTCAAAAGAAAAAAAGCCCAGAGGAGCCACAGAGCTCTGGGAAAGGTCAGGGGCAGACAAAGGAGGAGGGACACGGCTGCAGCTCCTCTGGAATACTGAACACCCCCAAACTCTCCAAACAGCCCCAAATTCCCCCAAACTGCCCCAAACTCTCCCCAGGACACCAGAACCGGACGGGCAGGATGGGACCCCGATCCTGGGAGCGCTGAGTGCTGCAGCTGCTGCTCCAGGCAGATTTTATTTCCATTTATTTCCTCCTCCATCCCTGCTCGGGGGCGGTTTTGGATCCGGGTGGGATCCCGAGGCCGAGGGGAGCAGCCTCCGTGCTGCCTGCATGGCTCTGGCACTGGATATCCCAGGATTTGGGGTTTTCAGGGCAGAAACAGCCGCTCCAGCCTGTGGGATGCAGCCCAGAAATTCCCTCTGGGAATTCTGGACAGAGCTGGAGCTGATTATGGGAGCATTTCCAGCCTGGCTGCGTGGGATGGGGATTCCTTCGGGATCCTGGTCTTGGCAGAGGGGTTGGAGAATCCTTTGGGATCCTGTTCCTCGCATTGGGAATGGGGAACCTTTTAGGATCCTGTTCTTAACACTGGAAATAGGCCATTTTTGGGGACAGTGGGGACGAGGTGTCCTCTGGGACTCCACTCTTGGCACCAGGGATGGAGAATCCTTCCAGACCCCACTCAGGTGCAACCGGGCTGGAGCCGGGGTGTCCTTGGGGAACCCAGAACCTGCCCAGGGACGTTCCTGGAGCATCCCTCGGGATGTCCGGGCGGGGACAACGCGGCTCCCGGAGGTGGCATCCCTTGGGGTGCCCAGCCCTGGTACCCGGACAGGGATCCCGGAGCCGGGCAGGGATCCTGGGGCCGGGATGTCCTCCGGGATGCGGGTTCCGGGCTGGCCCCGGTTGCGGGAGGCAGGGACGGGGGTGTCCCCAGGGAGGGCGGGGGTGTCCCCTGCTCTGCCACCCCCGGCCCCGCCCGCGCCCCTCCCCGTCCCGTTCCGCTCCGCCCAGGGGCGGCCTCCGGGGCACCGGCTGCGAGCGGAGCGGCACCGGCACCGGCACCGGGTGAGTGCGGGCGGGATGGGGCATCACCCTCATCCCCATCCCCATCCCCATCACGCTCTCCATCCCCATCCCCGTCCCCCGCGCCGGGAGCGGCCCCGGGGCTGAGCCGCGGCCCCCCCGCAGCCGGGAGCTCACGGAAAACCTCCGGGATCTCCGCGATCTCCGCGATCTCCGGGATCCGTCCCCCATCCCCGAGGTCACCTCATCCCCCCCGAGCGCCCCCAGCATCGCCCCCGCGCGGGGCCGGAGCGGCCGCGGTTCCCTGCCCGGGCTCGGCACCTTCGCTCCCGTCCCGCCCGCGCTGTCCCGGGGCCCGCCCGGAGCCCCTGGCGGCCGCCGGCTCCTCCCGAGGGCTTCTGCCGAGCGCGGCCCCGCTGTCCCCGGCTGACCCGAGCCCCGAGCGCGGCCCCTCCGCGGGCGCTGAGCGCTGCCCCCTTCCCCTGTGCCCCGCAGGACGGAGCGGCCGGGCCGGAGAACAATAGCGGCGCTGGGAACAATGGAGCGGCCGCCGCTCCCCGCGTAGGGATGCGGCCCGGGGCAGCGATCCCAGCCCGGCAGTAGCGCAGGAACCGCGGCCAGCGCAGGATCCGCGCCTCGGGGTGAGCGCTCGGCTCGGCCCCGCTCCGCCCGTGCCCGGCTCCGCCTCCGGGCGATGTTCGGGCACCGGGGCGGCCTCGGGCCGGGGAGAGGCGGCCGGGGCCGCGGGGAGGGAGCATCGCGGCCTCTCCGGGGATGGGATATTCCCACAATGCTCGGCTGCGCCAGATCCGCGCCTCCCGCCCCGGCGGGGGATGCTGCCGGGGTGGGGCGGGACCGGGCAGCAAAAAACCCCCAGAAACCGCAGATTTCTTTGCAGGAGCGGGGAAGAACATCGCTCTCCTGCTGAAAACGCGGTTTTGGGGGGGTTGGCTACTTTTTTTCCTTGTTTTGTTGTGTTGGAGCCGGGCAGGAGCTGTGCGGGGCCGTGGATGCGGCCGGGCTGGGCTGCGGGATGCGGGACGGGGTTTAGGGGGCTGGTTTTGGGGTGGGGAGCAAGTCCGGGCTTTATCAGGCCCGGGAGCGGCCCAGAGGAGGCAGAGAGGGCCGGAACGCTCCCTGGTTTGCCCCGGAGCTGTGCTAAGAGCGCTTTGCAAAGCGCCAGGAGAGGCTCGGGCCGGGCAGGGCGGAACCGCGGCAGCTCCGAGGGGGAAACGGAGGCACGGGGGGGGCGGGAGCTGAGCCGGGCCCAAAGTGCCGGGGTTGAGCAATGCAGAGACTTCCACTGAGCCAGCGCTTTGGTTTGGGTGATTCCCAGCCTTTCCCGGGTTATCCCAGCCTTTCCCGGGTTATTCCAGCATTTCCCGGGTTATCCCAGCATTTCCTGGGTTATTCCAGCCTTTCCCGGGTTATCTCAGCCTTTCCCGTGTTATCCCAGCCTTTCCAGGGTTATCCCAGCCTTTCCCGGGTTATCCCAGCCTTTCCCGGGTTATTCCAGCATTTCCCGGGTTATCCCAGCCTTTCCCGGGTTATTCCAGCATTTCCCGGGTTATCCCAGCATTTCCTGGGTTATCCCAGCCTCTCCCGGGTTATCCCAGCCTCTCCCGGGTTATCCCAGCCTCTCCCGGGTTATCCCAGCCTCTCCCGGGTGATTCCCGGTCCCGGAGCCGCCTCTCCCCTCCGCTCCCAGCCTGGTTTTCTCTGCAGACCCAAAAAAGGAAGAATTTGCCCCTTTCCTGAGCTAGGAAGGGGATGTGATGACGGAGGCCAAGGTGGCAGAGCCGGGGCGTAAACAGGAAACTCCTCGGCACGGGAGGATGAACCTGCCCTTTGGAGCTCCCCTTCCACCCCAAAAAGGGGATTTTTCCATGGCTCCAGTTCATCCCCGTGTCCCCTTCCAGGGAATTGGGATTTTGGCATTGGGATTGGCCCCTGGGCATCTCCAGGATGCTCTGGAGCAAAGCTCTGAATGGTACCAAGGGCTCCGCCCTGGGCTCTGCTGCTCCAGGAGGGATTTTTTGCTCACTTTGATGATTTTGCTGCTCTAGGAGGGTTTTTTCCGCTCACTTTTGTGGTTTTGCTGCTCCAAGAGGGTTCATTCCATTCCTTTTGCTCTTTTTGCTGCTCTAGGAGAGTTCTTTGCACTTACTTTGATGATTTAGCTGCTCTAGGAAGGTTCTTTTCCCTCCCTTTGCTATTTTTGCTGCTCTAGGAGGGCTCTTTTCACTCATTTTGGCGTTTTTGGCACCATTTTCACATCTCTCATGTCCTTTAATCCCCCTTGAACCTCCCCAGAGCTTCTCCTCCCTTGCCAGGGGACCCCCACCCGGGGATGCCCCTCCTGCCCCTCCTGCCCCTCACACCTGGAGCCCCAAATTTGGGACCCCACACTCAGCTGCTGCCCCAAAACCCCGTGGATTCATCCCAAACCCTTGAGCCAGCTGCGAAATGCCCTCCTGGTTCCATTTGTGGTGGATAAATGAGATTATTCCTGTGGGATGATGGATGGAGGCGGCCGCAGGAGGAAGTTTGGTGCCGGATTTTGCTGAATTTTGCCAAATTTGACCCCATTTTACCAGAATACTCAGGCAGCTCCTCAGGAAACCCAAAGCTTTGTCAGCTCTTCCGCGATTTTTCTTCTCCTTCTGCTTTTTCTGTGAGCCCCAGGGCTGGGCTGGGCCGATTTCCTGCCCTTCCCCTCCTGCCACTGAGGGGGTTTTTGCTGTTGAAAATCAGTTTTTATCCCATGGAGCCCCCAGGATTGTTGCCCTGCAGGAGCTTTAGGGTTTGGGCTCATCCCCTGGCAGGTTTTACTGCCCTGGCCTGGATTTTGGGGTGAATTTGGGGTTTTCCTTTCAGGAAAAGGAGGATTTGTGTCCCAGGGGGCTGGGAGGAAGCACATGGCGAGGTGGGAGGTGGAGGAAATCAGAGCCCTGAGGAGCAAACGCTTTTTATTCACCTCAGTTTCTCTTCCAGAAGAAGGAGAGGGAGGGAAAAGACCCTGAAAAATTAAATTTTTCCATTCAAGGAAAAGCACGACCCCAAAAACTCTTTTTTCATCATTTAACACCTCCCAGTTCCCCATCCTGAGGCCTCTTTGAGGGCTGATTTCCAAACTGAGCATCCCAAACCCAAAAATCCCCCCGAGCTCTGAGCCAGGGCCTGTCCCGGGTGGGATTTGGGGTTCCCACCAAATCCTCACAAATTTTGGGATTTGTGTGGCCCAAAATCCCGGCTGGGATCACAAACCCGTGGAGGATCAGCCCAGAATTTCTGCCTGCCTGGAAATTCACCCTGGGACAGCCCAAGGGAGCAGCAGCCGCTCCCAGCCCGGCAGCTTCGAGCTCTGGGGATGGAAAAGAGAAAAACAATCGGGGAAAAGGAACAATTCCCGTTCCCCCTCCCATCCCCGGCCCCGGCCGCGCCGGGACACCCGCGGGTGCCGCGAATGCAAATTCGGCGTGAGGAGAGTAAGGAGATCCCGGCCGGGATTAAATTTTCAGTGAGTTCGGGCGCCTCTGTCCTTATCTGATCTCCCTCGGTCCCCGGAGCAGCCGCCGAGCCCCGCCCGCCCCTCCGAGCCTTTTCCAGCCCGGGGAGGGTTATTTGTATCTATTGAGTTAGTTCGTTTTAATTTGTGTCTATTTATTTATTACATTTCTTTAAATTATATTTATTTTATTATTTTTTAAAATTTTTACGTTTAGTTTTTCATTTCCTATTTATTTATTTATTTAAAATTTTCTTTTAATTTATTTAAAGTTTTACTATTCTATTATTTTATTATTTTATATTATTTTAAATTTGAATTTTAATTACTTTTGATTATTTATTATTTTTATTATCTTTACTTTTTATTCTTGTTTTTACTCTTATTTTTGATTTATTTTCATTGCTTTTTAATTTGTAACTCATTTTATTTTCATTTTTAATTGGTTTTATTTTTATTTTTAGTTTTACTTTTATTTTTATTTTTATTTCCATTATACGTATGTATTTATACTTATAAAATATATTTATATTTATACTTTTATTTATATTTCCATTTTTATTTTACTTCCATTTTTATTTTTATTTTTTTTAATTTCCATTTCTATTTTTATTTTTTATTTTTTATTTCCATTTCCATTTTTATTTTTTATTTTTATTTCCATTTTTATTTTTCTTTTTTATTTTTTATTTCCATTTCCATTTTAATTTTTATTTTTTATTTTTTATTTCCATTTCCATTTTTATTTTTATTTTTTATTTTTATTTCCATTTTTATTTTTATTTTTTATTTCCATTTTTGTTTTTCTCCCCCCGAAGGAGGGCGGCTGCTTTGGCTCTCCTGACCCCGCCGTGTCCCCCCCAGCCCGGCTCCCCCCATGCCCGCCCGGCCCCGCCATGGAGCTCAGCACGGGGGGTGCGGTGCCCTGCGGGAAGGACAAATTCATCTCCAGGTACGGGGACAGGGACACGGGGGGACACGGGGGGACACAGGACACGGGGGGACACAGGGGGACACGGGCCTGGGGCATTCCCGGTGCTCAGGGGATGATGGATGTGGGATATGGGGTGAATATGGGATATGGGATATGGAATATGGGATATGGGATGAATGTGGGTTATGGGGTCTGGGATATGGGATGTGGAATATGGGATATGGGGTGAATTTGGGATATGGGATGGATGTGGGATGTGGGATGTGGGATATGGGATATGGGATGTGGGATGTGGGATATGGGATATGGGATGTGAAATGTATTTGGGATAAGGGATGTGGGATAGGGGATGGCTTAGCTGGAGCCTGAAATGGGGAATGTGGTGTGGAATGTGGTGTGGAATGTGTTATCTGGAATATAAAATATACAATACCTAACAATATATAACAGAATATAGCAATATACACAATATATAACAGTATCTACAATATATAACAATATACAACAATATGTACAATATATACCAACATATAACAATATATACAATATATAATAATATATAACAATATATACAATATATAATAATATATAACAATATACACAATATATAGCAACACTATCTAATGTATAACATATAATAATACATACAATACAAAACTTCACTATATCATGTGTAATATATAGCAATATCTAATCCCAATTTGGACTGGTTTTGTCTTTTTGTAATTTTATTTTTGTTTTTCTCACTGCTTTGCCCCTCAGAGCTTTGCTCTGAGCTGGAGGAGGCCGGGCTGGCCGCCTCTCCTGTGACCACTCGTGACTCCAGCGTGACCCCCAGAAATCTGATGAAATTATTTGGTTTTCACCTCGTGACCAACTGCCCCCAGCTCCTTTGGGGTTTCCTGTGCCTTTTAGGGACATTGATGGGGGACACCCTCACAGGGAGCTTCTCCCCCTAATTGTGGCTGCAAAACCTTCAATAAGGGAGGAGGAAAAGACCCAAATCTGCCTCAAATAAGGCAATTTTTGGGTCCCCGGCAGCACAGAGGGTTCCTCAGCCAGAGCAGCAATTCCTGCTTTTCCCGTAGCAGCTCAGGGGTCACTGGTGCAGCATCTTCCCCCTCACCCCAAACCCCATCTCAGCACCTTTTTTGCTCATTTTAATATATTTTTAAAATTTTTCCCCCAGGAATGAGCTGCTCCTGCACCTCAAGACCTACAACATCTACTACGAGGGGCAGAACCTGCAGCTGCGGCACCGGGAGGTGAGAGAGGAGGGGATTGAGGGCACAACAGGGAATCCAGGGGGGCAGCCACAGCTCCTCTGGGAACTCCAAATTCATAGAAAATATAAATGTGTAAATGTGGCTGCAGGAGGAAGGGGAGTTGATCGTGGAGGGGCTGCTGAACATCTCGTGGGGGCTGCGCCGCCCCATCCGCCTGCAGATGCAGGACGACAACCAGCGCATCCGCCCGCCGCCCTCCTCCTCCTCCTGGCACTCGGGCTGCAACCTGGGCGCCCACGGGTGAGTCAGGGCAGGGGCAGCCCTGAAAAACACAGCCCTAAAAATACAGACCTGAAAAATACAGCCCCAAAACACAGCCCTGAAAATACAGCCCCAAAACACAGCCCTGAAAATACAGACCCAAAACACAGCCCTAAAAATACAGACCCAAAAAAGACACTGTCCCAAAAATCACAGCCCCAAAAAACACAGCCCTGAAAACACAGACCTAAAAATACAGACCTGAAAATACAGAGACCTAAAAACACAGCCCTGAAAAACACAGCCCCAAAAACCACAGCCCTGTAAAATACAGCCCCAAAAACACAGCCCCAAAAAATGCAGCCCCAAAAACACAGCCCAAAAAATCACAGTCCCAAAAAACACAGCCCTGAAAACACAGACCTAAAAATACAGACCTTGTCATGGTTTGACCTAAAAATATAGACCTAAAAACACAGCCCTGAAAAACACAGCCCCCAAAAGTCACAGCCCCAAAAAACACAGCCCTGAAAACACAGACCTAAAAATGCTGGCCTGAAAAATACTGACCTAAAAAACACAGACCTAAAAACACAGCCCTGAAAAACACAGCCCCAAAAATGGGCAGGCACCCCCAAAAAACACAGCCCTGAAAATACAGACCTAAAAATACAGAGCTGAAAAATACAGCCCCAAAACACAGCCCTGAAAATACAGACCCAAAAACACAGCCCTAAAAAAAATAACCCCAAAAATACACAGCCCCAGAAATGAGCAGGCAGTCCCAAAAACACAGCCCCAAAAATGCACAGCTCCAAAACCACATACAGACAACCCAAAAACATTTAGCCCCAAAATTACACAGCCCAAAACCCACACAAACAGCCCCAAAACCTCCCTCCAGCCTGTCAGGCTGTGCAGGTTGCACCCCTGGGCAAGGCACCCCTGGACAGGGACCCTGCACAGGCCACCCACCCTGTCTGTCCCCCCAGGTCTGTGCTGAAGCCCAGCACCCTGCCGGACATCCAGGTGACAGACGTGGACACGGCCACCAGCACGGGGAATCCCGGGAATGGCACAGGTGAGCCGGGCTGGGATCCACCAGGAGCGGGACCGGGGCTGGGATCCACCGGGATTTAGCTTGGATCCACCAGGATCAGATCCACCAGGAGTGGTCCAAGGGCTCGGATCCACCAGGAGTGGTCCCAGGGCTTGGATCCATTGGGATTGGGTCCACCAGGATCAGTCCCAGGGCTCTTCTGAGGCTCAGATCCACCAGGAGTGGTCCTGGGGCTCAGATCCACCAGGTTTGGATCCAGCAGGATCAGTCCTGGGGCTCAGATCCACCAGGATCAGTCCCAGGGCTCTCCTGGGGCTCAGATCCACCGGGATCAGGTTTGGATCCACCAGGATCAGTCCCAGGGCTCTCCTGGGGCTCGGATCCACCAGGAGCGGTCCCAGGGCTCAGATCCTCCAGGACTGGATCCACTGGGATCAGTCCTGGGGCTCAGATTCACCAGGATCAGGCTCAGATCCACCAGGATCGGTCCTGGGGCTCAGATCCACCAGGATCAGTCCTGGGGCTGAGATCCACCAGGATTGGTCCCAGGGCTCTCCTGGGGCTCAGATCCACCAGGATTGGTCCCAGGGCTCTCCTGGGGCTCGGATCCGCCAGGAGCGGTCCCGGGGCTCCTCGGATCCTCCAGGACTGGATCCTCTGGGATCAGTGCTGCAGTGGGAGGTGTTTGCAGCCCCCAGGGCGGAGGAGGCCCCGCAGCTGATGAGGACCCGCAGCGACGTCGGCGTCCGGCCCCGCGGCAGCGCCCGCACGGCCGGGGAGCAGCGGCGGCTGCGGCGGCACCGCTTCTCCATCAACGGCCACTTCTACAACCACAAGGTCAGCCCGGGGTCACCACCCATCCTCACGGGTGGGCTTCGTGGTGGTGAGTGAGCTCAGAGTGCACAAAGAACCACCACGGCACGAGGGGGTGCCATGACCATGCGTTGGTTGTGCAGGAGAGCAAGACAAGGGCAGGAGCTGCTGCTTGGGTCAGGAGGCGTTGAGTGGTGGCCTCAATGGCTCGTGGGATTTTGAGATTTATGGGAGGATGGAGAGTGTGTTGGTTTCAAGGGGGTTTGCAGTGATCATCAAAGCAAATGTACCTTTATTGGATGACCACAGAGAAATGCGCTGGGGAGGAATTGGGGTAAAAAGAGAAAATAAGGAAAAGAGGGAGGGAAAAAAGAAAGATATTGAGCTACCAAACTTAGAACGGTGGAGTCCTTCGGTGTCCAGCCCATGGAGTTCACCAGGCCATGTCCAGGGAGATCTCAGGGGTGCAGTCCATCTGGACTCTAATTATGCTCATTTTTGATGAGGTAAGGGGATAAATCTTGAAACCAAATCTAAGGTGGTCTGTTGTATCTTCAGGGGAAAGAATGGTGTTTGGAAAGGGGACACACAGTCCGAGTTCTCTGCAGAGATTTCAGGCAGGGTCTTTTCTTCACCAGTCCCCAATGAGGATGGTGAGGCAAAAATGGGAGGAATTTAGGACAGAGTCTCCCACCGGGCTCCGAGGGGGGTTCCAGGGGATCTGGGGGATGCAGGGGGTCCGGGCAGGGCTCTCAGTGCCCGCCGTGCCCCGCAGACCTCGGTGTTCACGCCCGCCTACGGCTCCGTCACCAACGTGCGCATCAACAGCACCATGACCACGCCCCAGGTGCTCAAACTGCTGCTCAACAAATTCAAGGTATGGGCACCACCCCCCCTCAGTGCTCTGAGTGCAGCTTGTGTTGTGGTTAAAAGAAATTAAAATGTTTTATAGGCTACATGTATAAAATCTGCATTCAAATTTTTTTGGTTTATTTCTATATATATATATATATAAATATACATACATATATAATTATCTATTTGTATTCATATTTTAATATTTTTATATTTTATTACCTTATTTATATCGTTTATATTTATATTAATATTCATATTATTTATAATTCTTTATATTATGTACATGTAATTTGCATTCAGATTATATAGATATGAATTCCATATGTAAATTTTTATATTATATATAAAGGCTTAGATTATATTTAAAATATTTATATTATATGTGTAAAATCTGCATTCACATTATATATATATATGTATACACACATATATATATGAAAAAATATTTAAAATCTATACCCGATATAGATAGATATAGATTAGATATAGATATAGATATAGATATAGATATAGATATAGATATAGATATAGATAGATATAGATAT
>JAWWLS010000092.1:674738-696098 GCA_035040975.1 Myioborus melanocephalus
TTCCCAGTCCATTCCCAGTGCACTCCGAGTCCATTCCCAGTGTTTTCCCAGTTAATTCCCAGTTCATTCCCAGTGCATTCCCAGTCCATTCCCAGTGCATTCCCAGTTCATTCCCAGTCCATTCCCAGTCCATTCCCAGTGTGTTCCCAGTAAATTCCCAGTCCATTCCCAGTCCATTCCCAGTTCATTCCCAGTCCATTCCCAGTGTGTTCCCAGTAAATTCCCAGTCCATTCCCAGTTCATTCCCTGTCCATTCCCAGTCCATTCCCAGTAAATTCCCAGTCCATTCCCAGTCCATTCCCAGTCCATTCCCAGTCCATTCCCAGCCCCGCTGTGCCATCCCAGCCCCGCTCCCAGAACAGGAATTTCCCAGGAATTTCCCAGGAATTGTTTTTCCGCCGCTGGCAGCGGCTCCCTTGTGCCATCTGCCGGCTCCGCTCTGAAATCCCGCTCAAACCCGGCCCTTTGGGGTCAGTTTGGGAATAAACAGCCCCGAGACTCTGGGGACACTCACAGCCACCTCCAGCACCCAGTGGCGAATTAAAATTAAAATAAAATAAATAAACCTTAGGCAGATCTTTTCCCCATAATTATCCACTTGTTTGCACGAGCTGATGGTCACAAAAATATTTTTTTTTTAGGGTTTGCTGCAAAATTTTGGGATTTTTGGTGAAATCTAAGGAGATGTTGGGGGGGTGGGTGAGTTCATCCCCCTCCTCACCATCTCCTGCCGCTCCTCTCCCACCCAGGTCGCCCAGTACATCAAATTCGAGATGCCCATCCTCAGGAGCTTCATCCAGAAGCTGGAGGAGGAGGAGGACCGGGAAGTGAAGAAGCTGAAGCACAAGTATGTGGGGCTGGGAGGGAAGAAAATCCCTAAAAAATCCCATTTGTGCAGCCCTGGGATGCTCCAGCACTGGGATTTTCCCTGCCTGGTGATGCCTAAGTTTAGAAAGGGGGAAAAAATAGGAAGGAGAAATCCTCATTTTGGGATTTTTATGGGATTTCCTGCCTGGTTTTGTGGCGTTTCCTGTGGTGAAAGTGAGGTTTGGCATCCCCAAAAGTGGGGTTTGAATTATTGCAATAATTATTGAATTATTGAATTATTTTATAGGCTACATGTATAAAATCTGCATTCAATTTTTTTTTCTTTCTTTATATATATATATATACACATATATATATATATACATATATATATATATATATACATATATATATACATACATATATAATTATCTATTTTAATATTATATTTTAATAGTTTTAGTATTCATATTTTAATATTTTAGTATTCATATTTTAATTATATTTAGTATTCCTATTTTAATATTTTTGTATTTTACAACGATATATACTTATTTATATCGTTTATATTTATATTAATATTCATATTATTTCTAAATCTTTATATTATGTACATGTAATTTGCATTCAGATTATATAGATTGAAAAAATCCTTTTTTTTTTGGTTTCTGTTTCTCCCCAGGTACTCCATCCTGCGGCTGATGATCGAGCAGAGGCTGGAGGAGATCTGCGAGGGCCCCACGGCCATGTGAGCATCCCTGGGATGTGCTGCACCAAATCCCAGCCCCAAAACGCTCCTGGAGCCCACCCGGATGGCCCCAACCCCGAGCCAAACCCCCTCCCAAACCTCCATCCCCTCAAATCCTCGGGGGATCCTCCCAGGAAGGCTCTGGCTGGTGGCAGCTCCAGCCAAAACCTCAAATCCGGGGGAAAATTGGAAAAAAAAAAGAGAAAAAAAAGAGGAAATTTGTGAGAAGCACCAAGGAGAGGCTGCCAGAATTGCAGAGCTGGGATTTTAATGGGCTGAGGTTGGAAATGCCCAATTCTGGAAAACACAGGGAAAAAAACAATGAAAAAAAGAGAAAAAAGAGGAGAATTCCAGAGCTGGGATTTTGCGGGGCTCAGGTTGGAAATGCCCAATTGTGGAAAACACAGGGAAAAAAACAAAGAAAAAGAGAAAAAAAAGAGGAAATTTGTGAGCAGCACCAAGGAGAGGCTGCCAGAATTGCAGAGCTGGGATTTTGGGGAGCTCAGGTTGGAAATGCCCAATTCTGGAAAATGCAGGGGAAAAAAACAAGGAAAAAAAAGAGGAGAATTCCAGAGCTGGAATTTTAATGGGCTCAGGTTGGAAATGCCCAATTCTGGAAAATGCAGGGGGAAAAAAAAAAAGAAAAAAAGAGAAAAAAGAGGAGAATTGCAGAGCTGGGATTTTGGGGGGCTGAGGTTGGAAATGCCCAACTCTGGAAAACACAGGGGAAAAAAACAAATTAAAAAAGAGAAAAAAGAGGAGAATTGCAGAGCTGGGATTTTGGGGGGCTCAGGCTGGAAATGCCCATTGTGGCTCCCTGTGAGGGTCCTGCTGCTCGGCAGCAACAGAGCACAGAAAATTCCTCTTTTTTTTATTTTAGAGAAAAGCACATTCCTGCCCTGGCACCGCAATAATTCCCAGGTGTCGGGAGGATTTTGTAAATCCCAAGGCTTGGCTCAGATTTTGGGGGTTTAACCCTGACCTGGGGGCTCATGGGGGCATTTCCAGCCCAGGAGAAAATCCAAAATCTCATTTTTCCCCCCAAAGCTGCAGCCACGGCGTGGCCCCTCCGTCCCCCTGTAATTTGCACTAATATTTCAGGATTTTGAAGAAAACCACGATGTCAAACCTCTCTGGTAGCTGAAAATGCCAAAAACCACAAAAACAAATGGCTGAGGGCCTCGAGCACCTCGAGGGGTCTGGGGGAGAGGCAGGAGGAGGCAGAAATAAAGAGAATTTTGTTTTCCAAATCCATTTTCTAGCCAGGAAATGATCCTGGTGGAACCAGGACCAGCAGCACCAGCTGGAAAATTCTCTTTTCTCCCAGGCTAAACCAGCAATACCCATTTTATACCTCGATGTGAACTAACCTCTGACTTTCCCCCCCTTCCCTTTGAGTTTTTGCAATGCATCTTTGTAATTTTTTTAATATTTTAATTTTAATTTTAATTTTAATGGTACCTTTTCCACCTTTAACTCACGTTGGGGAAAGTGTTGTACAGCGAGAGGAGCTTTGGATGTGTTTGAAGGATGATTGTGGCACTGCTGCGTGGATTAACAGGGAAATAAAATAAAATAAAATAAAATATGTAGCAACTTCATGCAGAATGAAACCCCCTGAGTCAGAGCCTGGCTTTGTCCAAAATCAATCACTTTTTGTGGCTACAGAAATGAGTAAAAAATGAGAGTAAATCCTGAATCCACTGCCTGAGTGCCAGTGGAGAAGTTCCCCAAGGAGAAATGTTCTCACCTCCCAGATTTACAGATCCCCATCTAAATTTCTGGAGGATTTTTAGGGAATATTGGGCTGGTTTAGGGCCTGGCTTGTCCAAAATAAATCACTTTTTGTAGCTAGAAATGCCATGGAAACTATTTAAAAAATTAGATGAGAGAAAATAGTAAAATCCCAGTGGAGAAATTCCCCAAGGAGAAATGTTCTCACCTCCCAGATTTACAGATTCCCACCTAAATTTCTGGAGGATTTTTAGGGAATACTGGGATGATTTAGGGCCTGGTTTGTCCAAAATCAATCACTTTTTGTGGCTAGAAATGCCATGGAAACTATTTAAAAATTTGATGAAGGAAAAGAGTCAAATTCCAATGGAGCCTCCACCCAGGCTCCAGCAGGTAAAACCCGGGTTATTTCGGGTTATTTTGGGTTATTTCGGGTTATATTGGGTTATTTTGAGTTATTTTGGGTTCTTTTGGGTTATTTCGGGTTCTTTTGGGTTATTTCGGGTTATATTGGGTTATTTTGGGTTCTTTTGGGTTATTTTGGATTATTTTGGGTTCTTTGGGGTTATTTTGGATTATTTTGGGTTCTTTTGGGTTCTTTTGGGTTATTTTGGGTTCTTTTTGGGTTCTTTTGGGTTCTTTTGGGTTATTTTGGGTTCTTTTGGGTTATTTTGAGTTATTTCGGGTTCTTTTGGGTTATTTTGGGTTCTTTTGGGTTATTTTGGGTTATTTCGGGTTCTTTTGGGTTATTTCAGGTTATTTCGAGTTATTTCAGGTTATTTTGAGTTATTTTGGGTTATTTCAGGTTATTTTGGGTTATATTGGGTTATTTTGGGTTATTTTGAGTTATTTTGAGTTATTTCAGGTTATTTTGGGTTATTTTGGGTTATTTCGGGTTCTTTTGGGTTATTTCGGGTTCTTTTGGGTTATTTCGGGCTCTTTTGGCCTCCTGGATTTGGCCCCGGGGCTGTCCCGGAGCCCTCCCCGCTCTCCCTCCCCTCCGGGGGCAGGACCGGCCCCGGTGCTGCGGGGAAAGCCCAGCCCAGCCCGGCAGGGCAGAGCCAGCGGGGCCCGGCACGGGTAAGGGCAGCGCCTGGCATTGCTGGGCTGGAAACAGGAGGAATTGGCTGCAGAAATAGCAAAAAAATTAATTGGGGTTTGTTTGGCACAAAGATGGGATGGGGAGAGCAGCGCTGGGATGCTCCAGCACTGGGATTTTCCTTGGCTGGTCCCTAAATTTGGGAAAGTAGAGAGGAGGGAAAATAGGAGGGAAAATCCTAATTTGGGGATTTTTTGTGGGATTTGCCCCCCGATTTTGCGGTGTTTGTGCCAACAGCTGAAAGGGGGGACGCTCCTCAGCGCTTTCTTTAAAACAATCCCAAAAACCAAAGGAGTGGGGCAGGAAAACGAGGCAAATTAAATGAAATTCAGTTAATTTCCATTTTTGGAAGGGCGGGGGGGCCAGGCCTGGCAGGTTCCAGCGGGGAGGGAATCGCTGACACAGCGGTGCCGCGGCCAGGGGGGCTCAGCCTGTCCGAGCCCTTTTGTCAGCGCGGCCGCGGCGCTTTGGGGCCGCTCCGGGCAGCGATGGCTCAGCAGCTCCGGCACAATGGGGATGTGTTTGCTCAGCCCGGGGGAGGGGGACGGGGGGATCTCATCCCGCTCCCGGGGGGATTCCGGGATTTTTGGGGTGGTTTGCCCCCGCGGAGCCCACGCTCGCTGCTCGGTGGAAGAGTGGAATGAGGTAAAAATGTAAAATAATGAGTTAAATTACGGAATTATGGAGTGGGGTGGGTGGGGAGGGGCCTTAAAGAGCAGCCAGGTCAACACCTTGTTGTGGGGAGGGGTATCTGCCACTGGAATGTATTAAATACTAATCAATATAATATATAAAAATAGGTATAATTACATTAAAATGTAATACAATAATACCGCACTTATTAATATAATAATATAATAATATAGAATATAGTATTACAATATACAATATAATAATATAGAATAAAATAATACAATGCTTATTCATATAACAATATAATAGTATATAAAATATATAATAGTATGTAATATATAATAGTATATATAATATATAATAGTATATAATAGTATATCTAATAGAATAGCACAATACTTAAGAACATAATAATCTATTATATGATACACAACATTATCTATTTTTATGTATTAATGGTCTCTATTAGAAATCATTGGTTATTGATCACATATTGTTATATATTCTGTATTATCTATAATACGTAGTGACCTGTACAATAAATGAATATGTAAATGATAAAATAGAGAAAATAGGGGGATAATGGAGATATGGAGATAATCTAGAGAGGCAAATTGAGATAATATAGAGAGGTATATAGAGATAATAGGGGGATAAATAGAGACAATAGATAGATAGATAGATAGATCGATAGATAGATAGATAGAACAAATAGATAAATAGATAAATAGAAATAATATAGAGATAAATAGAGACAATATAGACAGATAAATAGAGATAATATAGAGATAAATAGAAACGATATAGAGAGATAAATAGAGATAATATAGACATAAATAGAGAAAATATAGAGAGATAAATAGAGATCATATAGAGATAAATAGAGACAATTTAGAGAGATAAATAGAGATAATATAGAGATAAATAGAGACAATAGAGAGAGATAAACAGAGATAATATAGACATAAATAGAGACAATATAGGCAGGTAAATAGAGATCATATAGAGATAAATAGAGACAATAGAGACAGGTAATTAGAGATCATATAGAGATAAATAGAGACAGTATATAGACATAAAAGCCGCTGAGCTTAGCTTGCTGCTAATAACACCAAGTTTGGGGCTTTGCCACTCAAAGCACCCCAGACTCACAGAATGGCTGGAAAAGCCTCACAAAGTTGGGAAGGACCTTTGGTGTCACCGAGCCCCACCCGTGACCCCCTCACCTCCCACCGCCCAACCCACCGAGGAGCCGCTCCCCATCCTTGGGGCTCCCTCACATCTCACAGGGATAAAAGAGAAAAAAACCCCCGAACCCCGCAGGACCCCGCTGGGGCCGGGCCCCGCTCTCACCGCGCCGCTGTCCCGCAGGTGGGGCAGGATGCGGCCCCCGGCCCGCGCCCGCTGCTGGGCGCTGCTGCTGCTGCTGCTCGCCCTCCTCAGCGCCGCCGCCGGCGGCCGCCGCGGGACCCCCGGCAGGAGCTCCGGGCCCGGGGGGCTCCGCGGGGGCTTCCGCGCCGTGTCCCGCGCCGGGAGCGCCCCGGGCCGCGGCTCCAAGGTGGCCGGAGCCATCGCCGCCGGAGCGGCCGCGGGTTACGGGATGGGGCTGCTGGGCCGCCCCCGGCCGGCCCGCCTGGGCCACGGCGTCCCGGCGGCGAGACAGCCCCCGGCGGCGGGCGGCTTCCACGCCGGGGGATGGCCCGAGCTGGGGGGAAAGCGGGGAGCCCCCAGCAGAGCCCCCGGGCAGCGGAGAGCCGGGCTCGGGCTCGCCCTGCTGCTGGCATCGGGAGCGTGCCTGGTGAGCCACGGGATGCAGCGCTGAGGGCACCCCGGGCACCGCCGGGCATCCCCCGGGCAGTGTTTCGGACAGAAGTGACTTTCAAGTGACTTTCCTGGGAGATTGGATGTGGCTTGGGGAGGTGGGACAGGCGCTCCTGGCCGGCGGCCGGAGCTGGGGGCGCATCGGGAGCCGGACCCTGCGAGACCCGGCCGGGACCGGGGGGATCCTGCAAGCCGCACCCGGGACCGGAGAGATTCTGCAAATCCACCCGGGACTGGATGGATCCTACGAGCCCACCTGGGATCGGAGACCGGAGGGATCCTGCGAGCCCCAGCCGGGATCGGGTGGGTCCTGCAAACCCCGCCTGGGACCGGATGAATGCTGAGAACCCACCCGGGACCGGAGGGATCCTGCGAGACCCAGCTGGGATCGAGTGGATCCTGCAAATCCCACCCGGAGCCGATGGATGCTGTGAGCTCAGTCGGAACCAGGTGGATCCTGCGAGCCCCACCTGGGACTGGAGGGATCCTGCAAACCTCACCTGGGACCGGATGGATCCCACCCGGGACAGGACCTGCGTGACCAAGGGCAGCCCTGCCAGGGCCTGTGGAACTCGGTCCCCACAGCCATTCCCGCTGCACGGCTCCCCCAAAATCCGCTCCTTTCCCCCCAAAAGAGCGCTGGGACTCGCGGGGAGGGGGGTGCAGGGCTGGGAAACCTCAGCCTCAGCCTCGCAATAAAGTTTGGCCTTGAGATTTCCTCTGATTTTAACCAAATCCATCATTCCTAGCGCTGGGATGTGTGACCGTGTTCACAGGGGCTCAGGGATGAGGGAAGGGATGAAGGATCTGACTCCATGTTTCAGAAGGAATTTATAATTCATAAAATTTATGTATAATAAAATTTATATATCATAAAATTTATTATTTTATGATATATATTACATTAAAATATACTAAAAGAATAGAAGAAAGGATTTAATCAGAAGGCTGGCTAAGAATAGAAAAGAAAAGAATGATAACAAAGGTTTGTGGCTCAGACAGAGAGCCCGAGCCAGCTGACTGTGATTGGCCATTAATTAAAAATAACTCTATGAGACCAATCCCAGATGCTCCTGTTGCATTCCACAGCAGCAGGTAACCATTGTTCACATTTTGTTCCTGAGGCCTCTCAGCTTCTCAGGAGGAAAAAATCCCAAAGAAAGGATTTTTCATAAAAAGATGTCTGTGACAGGGATGGGACTCTCTGAGGGGGGATGCGCTTCCACAGGTGGGTGCAGAAGCCAAATCCAGGCATTTCCCAGCAGCACAAAGCCCAGCCGGGGTTTGGAGTGGATTTTTTTGGCAATTCAGCCCAAATTCAGCCGTGTAAAGCCAAGGCCGGAGCTGCAGCGGGGCTCGGACGGGAGATGGAGCTGTTGGCCCGGGATCCCCGAGCCCGGGATAAAACCAGGCTGAGATCCGAGCTCCTCCAGATCAGGCTGCTCCTCCCCAGCTCTCTGCGAACCGGGCAGCTGTGCACCAAAATTCCTCTTTTTACGGCTTTTTCCAGGCAGGAAAAATGAATTCAGAACGGTCTGACTGGGTGGGAGGTGGTTATCTGGGGAGATGGGGGGTGCCAAGGGCTGTGGGATGAGAGATTTGGAGAAAACTCTAAAAAAACCCTCAGATTTTATTGTATTTATATTTTGAGGGGTTATTTACATTTTGGGGGGTGCCAAGATCTGTGTGAGGAGAGATTTGGAGAAGACCCTAAAAAAAACACCTCGGATTTTATTGTATTTACACTTTGGGGGGTATTTATGCTTTGGGGGAGTATTTACACTTTCGGGGTATTTACATTTTGGGGGGTATTTACACTTTTTTGGGGTATTTCCATTTTCGAGGAGTACTTACACTTTTTGGGGGGGTATTTATACTTTAGGGGAGTATTTACACTTTGGAGGTATTTACATTTTGGAGTGTATTTACATTTTGGGGGAGTGTTTACACTTTGGGGGTTATTAACACTTTGGGGGAATACTTACACTTTTTGGGGGGTATTTAGACTTGGGGGGGTATTTACATTTTGGGGGGTATTTACATTTTGGGGTGTATTTACATTTTGGGCTGTATTTCTTGCCATCCTGGTAAATCAGAAACTCCTCCACGCGTGGCTCCTGTGCACGCTGCAGGATTTGGAGTATTTAGCTCATTAATTAATTAATTAATTAATTTCTCTGCTTCAGCAGATCACTGCAGAGGGGTAATTTGATCCAGCTGTCCTTCAGGGACACAAGAGTTCAGGGTGTGTCGCCCCACTTGGGTGTTGCCAGAGCCAGGAAAGTTCTGACCTTCCAAAAATCACCCTAAACCCTCGTGCAGGGAGGGGAAAATGTTCTTTTTGAGCTCCTCTGAGCATTGCCAATGTGTTTCCCATGACTGGGAGGGAGGGAATTGAAGGGTTTGGGGGTTAAAAATGAGAAATTTGTAATTCTGCTGCTGCTGAGGTCAAGCCCTCCCCAGGGGAGTTCATGGGGCAAGTGCAGGGAGCCTCTTCCTGGAAATACCCATGAGTTCATCTCGGGAAATGGGGGATTTTAAAATCCATTCTTTTTTTCCCTTCCTTTAAATGAAGTTTTTTCCTTCCTGATTTGGGGGAATTTCTCCTCTTCCCGCGGGGCTGTTGGAGGAGGGGTCCTGCTGCTGTGAAATGCAAATAAATGGAAATAAATCCCATTGAGAACGATTTGCACTGAGCCTGGGCCGAGCCCCAGCCAGGGCAGCAGCTCCGGGGGGTTCCTGCTCAGGTGAGACCTCACCTGCAGGGCTGGGAGATCACCTGGAGGAGGTGGAGCCAGGCTGGGAGAGCTGGGAATGGTCACCTGGAGATGGGAAATTCCAGGGACAGCTTCCAGCACATTCCAGGCCTTGAAGAGGCTCCAGGAGAGCTGGAGAGGGATTTGGGACAAGGGATGGAGGGACAGGACACAGGGGGATGGCTTCAAACTGGGAAATGGGAGATTTAAATGGGATTTTGGGATGGAATTCCCAGAGGAGCTGGGGCTGCTCCATCCCTGGATGTGCCCAAGGCCAGGTTGGAGCACCTGGGTCAGTGGGAGGTGTCCCTGCCCATGGCAGGGGTGGCTCTGGATGGGATTTAAGGTCCTTCCCAACCCAAACCACACCAGAATTCCACGATAAAGTCTCCAGGATGAAGCAGGGCTTGGGTCGGGCTTAACGCTACCGAAACAGCAAATGTAAAAACTCCTTTATTAGAACAGAAACCGGAATGAGACAGAAATTTAAAAACTCATCTTGGACTGCAGCGATGCCACGGGTGGGAAGAGAAGAGGTTAACTGGGACTGCGGGGTTCGGGCCAAACTGGGGCTGGAAGGGAACAAAAGCTCCCTCAGGCCAGGGAGGGAAGAGGGGAGGGCGGAAATGCAGAAAATGCAGAAATGCGGGAAATGCCGGGGCTGGCACACAAAGGAGGCTGCCGGGCACCTTGGCTTGATCCGTTTTAATTTGTACCAGACACTTAGAAAAGGCTCAGCACGGCAAATCCCGGGCATGCATCGTGACGGGGTTACAAAACATCCGCGTGTCGCAAACTAGGCGGCACCTCAAAGCCCTGCTTTGGCTGTCCTCAAAGGTCTCTCTTCTCTCTGTTTATAGGTGTTTTTATATAATATATATATATATCTTCACTTAGCGTACACCGATGCAAAAAGGAAAACAATAAAAAAAAAATCTCATTTAGGACAGTGTTATTCAGTGCCTTGCAAAAATAAAATTACACGAGGGATATTGAACGCAGCGCCACGGGTGTTACAGCTCGTCCCCAGCCCAGCATCCACACCAGAATTAAGAATTTCACCCGTTGCTTCCACAGGGCAAAGGAATTACTCACAAAAGTGTTTTTTTTTTAAGCATCTCCCTTTTCCAGGTTTTTCCCGATGCTGTTTGCTGTACCGGCGTGGTCCAGCTGCTTTCAGTCTCTTGCTACGTGCCTGACCCCCCTGAGAATCCTTTGTGCTGCATTTTAACGTCCTTTAGGCCCAGGTGCTGAAGCACAAACACGACTTGTCACCTGGAGCACCCAAACTAACTTTTTCTCAGGCTATAACACCACTTTGGGGGTGTTTGGGGCATTCAGCAGCACCTTCTGCCTCTAAACACCGAGCGGTGCCTCAGCCTCGCCGTGACAGGGAGTAAAAAATGACTTTATTGTGGTGTCTTGCTGCAGGGGGTGTTTGCAGCATGCAGGGTGTGGAGTGGCAGCTCCTTATGTACACGGGGAAGGGGCTTTTTGTGGGGTGGAAGGGTTCAAATTGCAACCTGGCAGCTTGAGAACCCCAGGGGTACCCCAGGGAACGGGGGTGATGAGGGCTGAGACAAATCCCTGCCTGTTAACAAAGAGGATTTTTGGAAAAGCTCCTGCAGGGATGCCAAGGAGAGCTCCCCTCTGCCTGGTCCCTCTCGGGGTGACCCCGAGGAGGAGGAGGAGGCGAAGGCCGCGGTTTTGGGCTCCAGCACCATCCCGGAGCCACTTTTGGGGCAGAAGAAGACATTTCCATCGCATTGCCTGACCCTGAGGCGCCGCGGATCGCCCCGGGGGGGCTCCTCACCAAAACCAAGCCAGACCGGGGTGGGCGCGGGGACCCCACAGGGGACACCTGGACGGCGTGGGGCGCCCTAATGCAGGACGATGAGCACGAGGAGCATCAGGGTGGCCAGCGGGGAGTCAGCCAGGCGCTGCCAGGCGCCCGAGGCCAGCCGGTACTCCTGGTACTGCTGGATGCACATCTCGCGGATCACCTTGGTCACCACGCGCGTCTCCAGCTCCGCCTCCGTCTGGTTGAGGGCGTCCGAGGCGTTGCCCTTCCTGGCGGCGGGGCCGATGTTGTGCTCGGTGACAGTGATGTTGAAGCAGTCGGCCACGAAGACGTCCTGGGGCACGGGGCCGCCGCGCTGGTCGCGGTAGTCGCGGTAGTAGACCTGGTTGGGGTAGCGCGCGGCGTTCTCGTTCCACCAGCGGTACTCGTCGGGGCTGTCGAAGCTGTAGTGCATGCCCGACATCACCCTGCCCATGGCGTAGCCCCCCAAGCCCCCCACCACGGCGCCCGCCGCCGCCGCGCCCGCCACGTGCTTGAAGTTGGTCTTGGGTTTGGGCGCCTTCCAGGGTTTCTGGTGGTAAGTCCCTCCGCTGGACGGGTTGTAGCCCTGGCCCCAGCCCGGGTAGCCGGGGTTGTGGGGGTAGCCCAGGTTGTGGGGGTAGCCCGGGTTGTGGGGGTAGCCCGGGTTGTGGGGGTAGCTGGGGTTGTGGGGGTAGCCCGGGTTTTGGGGGTAGCCGGGCTGGCGGGGGTAGCTGGGCTGGCGGCTGCCCCCGCCCCAGCCGGGTTTGCCTTTGCCCTTCTTGGACGAGGCGACGTCGGCGCAGAGCCCCAGGAGCAGCAGCAGCAGCAGGCAGGAGGTGCCGAGGAGCCGGGCCATGGCTGTGGGGACAAGGACAGCGTCAGGGCAGGGCCACATCCCACCCCGGGGGCAGCCCTGCCTCACCCGTGGGTCACAGAAAACACGGCTGGTCCCCTCCAATCCAGCTGCAGAATGAACAGCATTGGACTAAAGGTATTCATCACCCCCCCACATCCTTCATTTATACCTAAATGTAAAATATTTTATATATTTTTATACATATATGTGTGTATTTATATATATATATGTACTTATACGTGTATATATATATGTATTTTATGTATGTATATATATGTACTTTTATATATGTGTATATATATGTATTATATATATGTATTTTTATATATGTATATATATGTGTTTTTATATATGTATATATAAAAATTTATTCATTATTCTATCTATGTTTTTATTTATTAATGTATTTATTTTTATTATTATTGTTGTGTTATATATGCTTATTTTAATCTGTTTTTATATATTTACATATATGCATATATATATATTTATATATGTATATGTATTTTTAATATATTTATATATGTATATAAAATACATATACATATATATTTATATATGTATATGTATTTTTAATATATTTATATGTGTATATACATGTATTTATATTTTTAATATATGTATATAAATATACGTATCTACATGTATTTATCTATTATATATATATTAAAAATATATATATATAAATAAATATATATATATATATGTATTTATATATATGGCTGGTTTTGTTTTTAAATATATCCCCCAACAGGGCCCCTGCTGGCAACAGCACTTTTAAGTGGTGAAAGAAAAGCTTTTACAAAATGCTTCACCTGATTTTGAGGTGAAACCCCGCTTATCAAACCCGCCGTGCCCAGTCTGGGGGCAGAAATGAGATCCCAGCTGTGCCACCATCGATGCCAAGGACAGATCCAGCCCAGCCCCGGAGCTTTTGGGCACTCAGGGAAGGCAACGCCCAGCCAGGCCCCAGGGGGTTCTTTTCCCAAATTCTGCTGTTTTACCCAAATTCCCGTTAATTCATGGGTATTTTTGGGATTCAGAGTTTCCCAGCATCCAGTGACTCAGTGAATGCTGCTGGCATTCCAGGCATCTCCCACACTGCCTGGGGGATAAATCCCATTTCCAGGGGGGATAAATCCCATTTCCCCCATTTCCAGAGGGATAAATCCCATTTCCCCATTTCCAGGGGGGAAAAATCCCATTTCCCCATTTCCAGGGGGGATAAATCCCATTTCCAGGGGGGATAAATCCCATTTCCCCTATTTCTGAGGGGGATAAATCCCATTTCCCCATTTCCAGGGGGGATAAATCTCATTTCCACCTGTGTGCATAATCTGGCCGGGACAAGGGACAATCCCCACCGGGGCTACAAATCCTTTGGAAAACACCTCAAAAACCAAAAAAACAAAAAGGCCAAGCTGCCAAAACCCTTTAATGCTTCCTGGCAATTGCAAGGGCTCTGAGTCACTGCTGCCTCAGTTTCAATATTAAAAAAGGGATTTTCCATCCTGCCCGAGGCTGAGCTGCCCCCCAAAATCTCCCCTCACTGCTGGGGAGGGTGAGAGGAGCATCCATCATCCACACTGAGCATCCCATCCTCAGTGTGGGTGGGAATTTCAGCATCCCTGGATACAGCAGGAAATAATTCCATTTGGACACCAAATTTATTTTTTTTCAGAAATTACAGTTACCCCAGGAATAATCATAACACAGGCAGGAGCTGCTGAACTTTCCTACAGCCAAAAAGGCCAAACGAACCCCTGTTCAAGCCAGAAATTCTCCTGGAAACAGATTTGTGGGCCACAAAAAGCAAATTCATCTCTCTGGGTTCGTTAGTGATGATTTTCTGGCAAAAATCTGGATTTGTCCAGAAATGTTTGAATTAAAGGCCCCTCAAGCTCAGTGGTTTGGGTGGAATTGTTTACAAGGCCCGAAATAAAAGCACAGGGGGATGCACAGACCATCCCTGGTGATGGGATTTGAAATTCCAGGTTTGGGATTTGCAGTTCCAGGTTTGGGATTTGGATTTGCTCATCCCTGGTGATGGGCAGAAATTCCAGGTTTGGGATTTGAAATTCCAGGTTTGGGATTTGCAATTCCAGGTTTAGGATTTGGATTTACTTGTCCCTGGTGATGGGCAGCAATTGCAGGTTTGGGATTTGCAATTCCAGGTTTGGGATTTGCTTTTCCCTGGTGATGGGCAGCAACCTCAGATTTGGGATTTGGAATTCCAGGTTTGGGATTTGGATTTGCCAGTCCCTGGTGATGGGCAGCAATTTCAAGTTTGGGATTTGGAATTCCAGGTTTGGGATTTGGATTTGCTCATTCCTGGTGATGGGCAGCAACTCCAGGTTTGGGATTTGGAATTCCAGGTTTGGGATTTGCTCATCCGTGGTGATGGGCAGCAATTCCAGGTTTGAGATTTGGAATTCCAGGTTTGGGATTTGCAGTTCCAGGTCTGGGATTTGCAGTTCCAGGTTTGGGATTTGCAGTTCCAGGTTTGGGATTTGCTTTTCCCTGGGGATGGGCAGCAATTCCAGGTTTGGAATTTGCAGTTCCAGGTTTGGGATTTGGAATTCCAGGTTTGGGATTTGCAGTTCCAGGTTTGGAATTTGCAGTTCCAGGTTTGGGATTTGCTCCTTCATGGCAACACCCGGGCTCCAGGAGCAGGCTGGGGCTCGCTGCCTCCCTCACCCTGCAGCACCCACCCGCTGGGGGCAGGGATGAGATCAGGGGGGTTAAAAATAGCCAAAAGGCAGGGAAAACAACCAGCTCCTTGGGTGCTCGGCAAAATGAGCACTGGAGGAGGAAAATCCAGGGAATTGGGCATTTTTAAATATATTTTTGGAGGTGTCGCTCCCCACCGTGAGCTCCGAGGGGTTAAAAATCAGGCCCTGGTTGAATTAAAAATTAAAAATCCTGGTTGGAGAGGGGTTCTGGCAAAGCTCTGCGATGGTTTTATTGAGAAAATCGCGGGGTTTGAGGCTGATTCAGGGATCCTGGGATATTGCAGCGCTGAGCTGCTCCTCTAATTGCCTTTAGAGCGCTGATAAACAGGACACGGCGCTAATTAGCGAGCCAGGAGCTTCGCCCCAAATAAATGAGTTCCCTGGCCAAACCCCTGAAGGAGGTGCTTCTTGAGAATCCAGGATTTTCTCCCCGAAAAAAACCAGATTTCTCTCGGAGAAGAGAAACCCGGAGCTGGGCTCTCTCTGTGCTCGGAAATTCTATTTATGGCCTGACCATGACATTAATATTAAATTACAGATCGAGTGATTTCACAGGGATTTTTTTTTTTAACCTTTCTGGCCCAGATTCGCCCTCCCGGCGAATGCTGGAAATGACGAATTAATTCAGGTGGTTTGTGGCAGAGCCGATTTTTATCCGTGCCGGAGGAACCCAGCGGAAAATGGAGGCTGCAAGCAGCAATTACGTGCTCGGCGTTGGCACGGAGGAGGATTCGCTTCGGAGGGGAAAAACCAACACCCAGGTGCCAAAATACGCCTGGAAATAACCTTGGGAAGGTCCCCGGGGAGGCGGAGGAGGAGAGGAGGGAGGTGGGGATGGTGGAGGTGGGGAAGATGCTCGGGGATGGGGGAGTCCGGACCCTCCTGGGCTGAAAATTCCGGCCCGGGGCTCTGGAAATTGGGAATTAAATCGGAATTTCCCTGAAAATGTCACCCCTGCGTTTAGAAATCTCCCCCTCGCCCCTTTGTCTTTCACTTTCCCCAGCAATGGGGGAGCAGCTGGCGGCCGGGGGAAAAGGCAAAACCCTCGCAGGAGAAATTCCCGATGTTGAGTAAACGCTGAGTAAACAAGAGCCGGGCAGGAGCAGGGCGCTGGCTTTTAAGGAGCCGCTGGAAATGTCAATTTTTGGTCAGGAAAAGAGGCAGCCCGGCACGCCCGGCCTTCAAACCCCCCTCGCCCGTGGGTTTATCCCTCCCGCATCCCTTCCATCCCGTTCTCCCCGGTACTCACCGGCTGCAAACGCGCTGCCCGCTCGCCCCGAGGTGATTCAGCCGCGGAGCTCCGCGCAGGAATAAATAGCGAGAGGGAGGAGCCGCTCCAGAGCAGCCCGGCCCCGCCGAGCCCTCACCCATCATCATCGTCATCCTTCATCCGTCAGCCGCCGTCCGTCCCCGGGGAAAAGCCCGGCCGGCTCCCCGAAATCCGCGGCTGCACCCCAAAGCATCCCCCGGGCACGGGCAGCGAGCAAAGGAGAGCCTGGAAAATCGCGGGGGTTTCGTGGTTTGATTGGAGAATTATCAGGGTTTGAGGCTGGTTATAAAATCTTGGAATACTGCAGCACACGGATGGTTTTATGGAAGAATTATCAGGGTTTGAGGCTGGTTATAAAATCTTGGAATACTGCAGCAGTTGGATTTTATACTGAGGAAATATCAGGGCTTGGACTGATATAAAAATCTGGGAAACTGCAGAACATGGATGGTTTTATGGAAGAATTATCAGGGTTTGAGGCTGGTTATAAAATCTTGGAATACTGCAGCACATGGATGGTTTTGTTGAAGAAATATCAGTGTTTAAGGCTGGTTATAAAATCTTGGAAAACTGCAGAACACGGATGGTTTTATGGAAGAATTATCAGGGCTTGGGCTGATTTTAAAGTCTTGGAAAACCTCAGCACCTGGATGGTTTTGTGGAAGAATTATCAGGTTTGAGGCTGGTGATAAAACCTTGGAGCACCTCAGCACTAAGATGGTTTTCTTGATGAAATACCAGGATTTGAGGCTGGTGATAAAATCTTGGATTATTCCAGCATTTGGATTTTATACTGAGGAAATACCAGGGCTTGGGGCTGATTTTAAAATCCTCTGAAAATCGCAGCACCTGGAGGATTTTATTGAAGAATTTTCAAGGTTTGAGGCTGATTTGAAAATCCTGGAATATCACAGCAGTTGGATGTTATACTGAAGGAATATCAAGGCCTGGAAAATCCTGGGAAATTGCAGCATCTTGGTGGTTTATTGAAGAAATACCAAATGGAATGAGGAGGTTTGGGGCCGTTTTGGGAATCTTGGAAAATCACAACACTTGGATTTTTTTTAAATGGAAGAAACTCCAGGGTTTGGGGTGGGTTGGAAATGTCCTGGTTGGGAATCTGGGAGAGGCCAGGATGCTTTTAGCAGCTGCTTTTAGCAGCTCCAAATCCATTATCCCGTGGAACAGAGCTGCTCCCAGGGCTGGTGGAGAGGAAATCAAAGCAGCCCAGAGCTCTGGGGGAAAGGATGGATTTGCCTTTCAAAGCTGTGTCCGAGCAGAGGAGCAGAACTCACTGCTGCAATCTCAATTTGTGTCGAGGAATCCTGAAATTCAACGGGAGGAAATGCCACAGAAAACGACCAGAAAATCCCATGGGATGGCAAAAATGGGGTTTTTTTGAGGGCAGGGATACAGGAGTGGAATATACCGAGACCAGAATGGGGGAGTTTCCCAATTTTTAGGGTTTTCCCAATTTTTAGGGTTTCCCAGGGCCAGCTTGGAGCACCCTGGGACAATGGGAGATGTCCCTGCCATGGGTGAGTTTTAAGATCCCTTCCAACCCAAATTCCAGGATTTTATGATTTTAACACCCCCCAAACCCTCCTGAGGCTGCCCAGAACAGCTGGGCCAGGAATGACCATCCTGGGCCACATCTGGATGGAAAAGGGATTTTCCTGTGATCCATCTGGGTTATGCTGAAATAAATTAAAGTGGTTTCTGCCTGGCAGGGAAATGGGAAAACACAAATGTTAATCCAGCCAGGAGAAAATGAAATCAGCAGGACTGAGGTCTGCGGGCCTGGGGAAGCCCTGCTCTGCAGGAGGAATTTATTCTGTGTGGGGAATGGCTCCTGACTGCCTGGTTTGGCTTGGAATATTCATCCAAATTCCATGCCAGGAAAAGGAAGAAAGCAGGAATGGGTTGGTTGGGGTGAATTAATCCTGCATTAATCCAAAACCCAGGGTTTTAGTGTAATAATAACTTATTCCACGAGAACAACAACAACAACAAGGGAAAACTATCTTGAAAAGAACATTTACTGAAAACAGTGCTGTGGCCAACACTGAAAAATAAACCTTTTTTTTTTTTTTCCAAGAAACAGAAATTCTGTTTGCAGAAACAGAGCCACTTTGTCAGCTCCCAGCAGCACGGGTTATTAATGAATTTTTAATTCCTTGTGGAAGTCATCAGGGCTGAAGCCTCCCCACCAGTGCATCCAGGGCAGATCTTTAATGGATTTTTGGCATCCCAGGGTAAAATTCCTCTGAGCCTCGAGGCTGCAGCTCCTGGGGATGCACATGGAAACGATGGCCAGGCCCTGGGCCAGCTCAGCAATCATTCATGGGATGAGTTTTGCTCAGGAAGTGCTGATGTGGTTCTGGGCAGGGAGGAAAGTTCATCTCCTTCATGGCCTCTCATTGATTTTGTGTTGGTTTTTATGGCTTGGGTTCATTGAAGATGATTTTATTCAGCCAGCCCTGGCTTTGCTAAGGCTGGGTGGATATTTAACCCACTGGGGATAAAATGTTCATTTATTTGGGTTAAAAATGTTCATCCATTTGGGTTACAAATGTTCATCCATTTCGGTTAAAAATGTTCATTTATTGGGGTTTGAATGTCCATCCATTGGGGTTAAAAATGTTCATCCCTGGGGTTATAAATGTCCATCCATTGGGATTAAAATGTTCATTTATTTGGGTTAAAATATCCATCCATGGGGTTATAAATGTCCACCCATGGGTTATAATTATTTTAGGGTCAGAAAGTTTTACCCATTGGGGTTATAAATGTCCATCCATAGGGGTTATAATTATTTTAGGGTTAGAAATCTTTATCCATGGGGCCAAAAATCTTTATCCATTGGGGTTTAAATGTCCATTCATAGGGTTTACAATTATTTTAGGGTTAGGAATCTTTATCCACAGGGTTATAAATGTCCATTCATAGGGTTTACAATTATTTTAGGGTTAGAAATCTTTATCCATGGGGTCAGAAATCTTTATCCATTGGGGTTATAAATGGTCATCCATAGGGGTTATAATTATTCTGGGTCAGAAATCTTTATCCATGGGGTCAGAAATCTTTTTCCATTGGGGTTATAAATGTCCATCCATGGGGGTTATAATTATTTTAGGGTTAGGAATCTTTATCCCCAGGGTTATAAATGTCCATCCATGTGGGTTATAATTATTTTAGGGTTAGGAGTCTTTATCCCCAGGGTTATAAATGTCCCTGGAGCTGCTCCAAGCTGCTTAGGGCCGTGCTGAGCCCTGGCCCCAGCAGGGTAAAGCTCCTTACCCTGCTCCACCCCAGTGGTGCCACATCCTGGCCTTGGCATCCCCTGTGTGGGGCACAACCCCAAAAAATGCATTTTGTCCCACCCAGCATCACCAGGGCGCTGGGAGGTAAAATAACAGATTTTATTTAAAAAAATATAACATTAAAATGGTTGTTTGGGGGAAAAAATTGAATTTAGGGATAAAAATTTGTAATAAAAGTGCTTTGAAGTGGGGGGAAATTGAGTTTTTGAGGCTTTCATTTAAAGAAAAAAAAGCTAAAATGCTCGTTTGGGGAAAAAATAATTTATTGATAAAAATTGGTAACAAAAGTGCTTTGAAATGGGGGGGATATTGAGTTTTTGAGGCTCTATCTTATCTACTGGAAAAATAGAGGGTTTGAGTCTTTTATTTAAAAAAAGATAATGTTCAAATGCTCATTGGGGAAAAAATGAATTTAGGAACACAAACTGGTAGTGAAAGTGCTGTGAAGTGGGGGCAAAAAATGAAGTTAGGAACAAAAATTGGTAATAAAAGTGCTCTGAAGTGTGGGAAAAAAGAATTTAGGAAGAAAAATTGGAAATAAAATTGCTCTGAAATGGGAGGGGAAAAAATGAATTTTGGAACAAAAATTGGTAATAAAATTGCTCTGAAATGGGGGAAAAATGGAGTTTTTGAGGCCCTTTCTGCATGAATTGCTGGGAGGTGGGAGCAGCCTGTCCTTGTTTGCTGCTGCTCCAGCACTGGAGATAAAAATAAAAATAAAAATAAAAATAAAAATAAAAATAAAAATAAAAACAACCCAGCAGCGCCTGGGAACAACACCCCCAACAATTCCCTGCTGTGCCTGGGAAAAGCTCCAGAAAGGGCTCCTTGTGCTGAGAAATCTCCTTTTTTTCTGCCGGAACAAAACCCAAAGCAAAGTTTTGTTCCTCCCCAAAGCTCGGGAGCGAAGCCGTTGCCAGAAATGCCGGAATTCCCAGAAACTGCCCCAAAATTCCATCGGCCTTGGCAGGAAAATCGGAGTTTTCCTCCTCTCGGAGCAGGGAGTGACTCACAGGGAGATTTTTCCTTTCTTTCCTCCCGGTTCTTTGGGGATTGGTCATCCCTGGAACGGGCCCAGGTGTGTCGGGTGACTCCGGGTGAGCTCAGAGCCCCCGGAATAACCCGGGACAGGCCCGGGAGTGAGCTCAGAGCCCCTGGAATAACCCGGGACAGGCCCAGGAGTGAGCTCAGAGCACTCAGAATAACCCGGGATAGGCCCGGGAGTGAGCTCAGAGCCACAGGATAACCCGGGACAGGCCTGGTAGCTCAGAGCACTCAGAATAACCCGGGACAGGCCCGGGAGTGAGCTCAGAGCCACAGTATAACCCAGGACAGGCCCGGGAGTGAGCTCAGAGCCCCAGAATAACCCGGGACAGGCCTGGGAGCTCAGAGCACTCAGAATAACCCGGGACAGGCCCGGGAGTGAGCTCAGAGCCACAGGATAACCCAGGACAGGCCCGGGAGTGAGCTCAGAGCCCCAGAATAACCCGGGACAGGCCTGGGAGCTCAGAGCACTCAGAATAACCCGGGACAGGCCCGGGAGTGAGCTCAGAACCACAGGATAACCCGGGATGGGCCCAGGAGTGAGCTCAGAGTCCCAGGATAACCCGGGACAGGCCTGGGAGCTCAGAGTCCCAGGATAACCCGGGACAGGCCCGGGAGTGAGCTCAGAGCCCCCAGGATAACCCAGGACGGGCCCGGGAGCTCAGAGCCCGCGGAATAACCCGGGACAGGCCCGGGAGTGAGGTCAGAGCCGCCG
>JAWWLS010000092.1:696198-711089 GCA_035040975.1 Myioborus melanocephalus
CTGGGAGCTCAGAGCACTCAGAATAACCCGGGACAGGCCCGGGAGTGAGCTCAGAACCACAGGATAACCCGGGACAGGCCTGGGAGCTCAGAGCCCCCGGAATAACCCGGGACAGGCCCGGGAGTGAGGTCAGAACCACAGGATAACCCGGGACAGGCCCGGGAGTGAGGTCAGAGCCCCCGGGATAACCCGGGACAGGCCCGGGAGTGAGGTCAGAGCCCCTGGAATAACCCCGGAATAAATGTTAAAAATGGTAATTTTTAAACAATTAATTAATTTTTAAAATACCTTCAATAATAAGATAAATAATTTAAAAACTAAGTTAAAATTAACTTTCCTGTATTTTTTTAAACAATTTCTTTCCTCATTACAGCAATTTTTGGCCCAGGTCTCCGCCTTGTTTATTCACCTGAGAACTGAGCAAGTTTTTCCTGCCCTGACCTGGTTTCTCAAGGAGGATGAGATGATTAAACCCAGCGTCAATCCTCTTATGGTGAGGAAATTTCCCAGCACCTTAAAGGTTCTTTATGAAATTTGTCTTCATTAAGACACCACGGAAGTTTTACACACCAAATATTAATTAATATTACAGAATAGAATAGAATAGAATATTTTAATGATATTAATCCATCATTAAATATCTAATTTGCCCTTTGACCCTGGAAGGGGAGATGCTCACGAGGCTCTTTATAAAGTTTGTATTTATAAAGACACATGGGGAGTGTTATACGCCAAATATTAAATATTATATTATATTTATATTAATCCGTCATTAAATGTCTAATCTGACTTTGACCCTGCAAGAGGAGCTGCCCCCAAGGCTCTTTATAAAGTTTGTGTTTATAAAGACATCAGGGAAGTTTTATGCACTGAAAATTAATCTTAAATTAATAATAATTTTATTCTTTTATAATAATATAATTTAATAATATAAATCCATCATTAAATTTGCCCTTTGACCCTGGAAGTGGAGCTGCCCACGAGGCTCTTTATAGAGACACCAGGGCAGTTTTATACCCAAATATTCCTCATTAAATCTCAAATCCTCTCACCCTGGAAGGGCCCATGGGGGGGAGGCTCCGAGGATGCTCCTGGGGTTGCCATGGGCACGGGGCCGTTGCCATGGCTACCGAGGGATGCAGGAGCAGTGCTGGAGACAAACCCTGCTCGTCCTTCCCTCACTGAGTAAAACCCAGCTGGGAATTGGGATCCCATCCCTTCCTATCCACAAAAAATCCACCTGGGAATTAGGATTTCATCCCTTCCTATCCAAATAAAATCCAGCTGGGAATTGGGATCCCATTCTTCCCTCACTGAATAAAATCCAGCTGGGAATTGGGATCTTGTCCTTCCCTCACTGAATAAAATCCAGCTGGGAATTTGGATCCCATCCTTTCCTATCCAAATAAAATCCAGCTGGGAATTTGGATCCCATCCTTTCCTATCCAAATAAAATCCAGCTGGGAATTTGGATCTCATCCTTCCCTCACTGAGTAAAATCCAGCTGGGAATTGGGATTTCATCCCTTCCTATCCAAATAAAATCCAGCTGAGAATGGGGATTTCATCCCTTCCTATCCAAATAAAATCCAGCTGGGAATTTGGATCTCATCCTTCCCTCACTGAGTAAAATCCAGCTGGGAACTGGGATCTCATCCCTCCCTCACTCCTTGCTGCAGAAAAAGCTTTAAAAGGAACATTTTGGGGATGGGGATGAAATTTTGAACAATTCCCCACAGAATCTGCTTTGTGTCTCAGCCTCCCGAGCTGTTTTTAGGGGATGATGAGAAAAACGGATGGAAGAGGTCACAGATGCTTTTTGTGGAGAAGAAAAGGAGGTTGGTGTTCAATGAAAAGCAGGGAGAAAAATGGGGGGAAATGGAATAAGAATGGAGGAATTGAATGCTGGTACAATTGCAGGAATGAGCTGATCCTGGCTGGACTTTTCCTGCATTTCTCCTCCATTCCGGGAATAGAGAATAACAATTTGTGCCCTGAAATAGGAAATTTATAAACAATTTTTGCTGTGGAATAGGAAATTTATGAACAATTTGTGCCCTGAAATAGGAGCTGGGCAGCAGCAGCTGGGCTGAGCAGAGCTGCAGCCCTGTGAATCAATTAATTATTGATTATTTATGGATTATTGACACTTCCCAGGGCAGCAGAGACAGCAGGAGTGAGGCGAGGGGCTGAATCCCAAGGGGGAAGGGAAATGGTTTAATCAACACCAGTTAATTAAGTGCTTGGAAGGTAAAGAACACAAATCCAGATAAACTGGGATAGAGAAAAAAAAACCCCAAAGAATCCAGATCCAGATAAACTGAGATAGAGGGGAAAAACACCTGAGAGAACACAGATCCAGATAAAGTGAGATCAGGAAAAAAAATTCGAAGAATACAGGTCCAGGTAAAGTGAGATAGAGGAAAAAACACCTCAGGGAACACAGATACAGATAAAGTGAGATAGAGGGGAAAAAAATCAAAGAACACAGATCTAGATAAACTGAGATAGAGGAAAAAACACCTCAGAGAACACAGATCCATATAAGGTGAGATAGGAAAAAGAACTTCAAAGAACACAGATCCAAACTGAGATAGTAAAAAACCCAAACCCCTCTGGCAGAGGAGACACCAAATCATGTTTATAAATCCATTTAGCAGCTGGAAATGAGCTGATTTCAGTCTTTCATTTATCAATGCAAGTTACAAAGAGGAGACAAGGTGAGGGTGGGACTGCAGGTTAATCATAAATCTGGGGCTGGGGTTTAATCATAAATCTGGGGCTGGGGTTTAATCATAAATCCTGGCTCTGCTTGAGGTGAGGAATCATTGTCCAGCTCATCCTTATTTTTTATTTTTTCCCTTAGTAAACAGAGTCCAGTTGGCTCAGAACAATTTTCTGGATTATTCCTGGGGGATTTACCATTAACTCAAAGATCCTCCCATTTTTAATCCCTCCACATCCCAGGGAAGGAATGGGGATATTCATGGGTTTATAATAAACATTTATTTTGATGTGAATCCCTCTGCTGTTCATTATTTATCTGTAATTTACAGTGGCCCAGCTACAAGAAACAACCCCAGGAAGAAGATGCAGCTGAATTCATCTCATTTCTTTGCAAACACACTGGATTTGATGACCTCAAAGGTCTTTTCCAGCCTAAACAACGCCAGGTTTGCCTCTGTGATTTATTTAATCAGTGAATGGACTCGGTAAATATTATTGCTTTTATGCTATTTAACATTACAAGTCCATAATCCCTTTCTGCTCTCCTGCACCACCAAGTGGGGATTACAGTATTTAAAATATGGTGCTGCCGTGGAGAGTATAAAAAATTATTATAAGAAATAAATTGATAAAATAAATTACAAAAAATTCTAAAATAAAATCTAAAATAAAAATAAAATAAATTTATATAATAAAAAGAAAATTAATTTATAAAATAAAATATTTAAATTATTATGAAATTAATTTATTATACTAATTTATTTGAAATATGTAACTTTTTTAAATAAGGAGAACCTCTTGCTTTAATTACCTCAGAATTTTGTGACTTTTAAAATGCATCCAGCTGGGAGCTTTTTATTTCCTGGCTGAACCCTAGGTAAGAACATTTTCCACACCACAACACCTCTCCCCACCACAACCCCCTGTGACCCCCAAATCCTCGATTTTAACGCTGATTTTTGGTGCCATCAGATGGTTTCCTTGTGGGCTGAGGACATCCCTGTGGATGGGGGCTCCTGCAGAAATAATTTTGGGGTTTCCACTCTTAATCCCTTTGGAAAAATCCTTTGCAATGCTGACCTCTGCAGGCTGAGGAACTGCTGAAAACCCCGGGCAGCAATCACCTAAATAATGCATAAACCAGGTGTTTTTACTGCTGCTGGCTGCGGGTAGGAAAAGCCTTTCATAAAATAAAAAAAACTTATAAATAATGCATAAAAATGGGGCATTTCTCTCCCAGCAGGCAGACAGAGAGCGTTTACAGGGAGGGAAACCCTCATTTGGTGGAGCTGCAAACCCCTGGATGGATTCTGTGAATAATTTGCTGGTGGGACAAAGCCCTGCCAAACCAGGGGGTGAAGGATCTGGATGAAAATCAGGAATTTCACACTAAAAAAAAAATCACAAATTGGGAGATAAAGGGCTGGGCTTCCTTGGGATGGGGGGCAGAGCCCCCTGCCCGTGCCAGGGGATGCATCAAGATGATTTTTAATGTTCCTTCCAACCCAAACCTTTCCATGGTTGTACCCACCCCTTCACCTGCAGTTTCCAGAGCCCCCAGCTCTAATTAAGCTCTAATTAAACTCTAATTAACAGCGTCTCGAGGCCAGGAGGGCCCCCACCCCTGCAGTGGGGTTATTGGGGGGTGGAGATGGGGGTCCCGTGGGGTTTGGGCCATCCATGACTGGTTTGGGCCATCCCTCATGGTCCTGGAGCCCTCATGGCCGTGTCACCCCCTTGGCCATGGAGCCACCTCAGGCCTGGCCATGGACCCTCATGGCCATGTCACTCCCTCAACCCCAGGGTCCCCTTTGGCCCTGGACCCTCATGGCCATGGAGCCACCTCAAGCCTGGCCCTGTCACCTCCATGTCCCTGTCACCCCCTTGGTCCTGGAGCCACCTCAGGCCTGGTCCCCGAGCCCCCATGGCCGTGTCACCTCCTTGGCCGCAATCCCAGCCCCAGAGCCCTCCTCAGTCCTGGAGCCCCCTCGGCCATAACCTGAACACTGAAGTCCCCCTAAACCCCTTCAAATCCAAAGCCATGGGGTCCCCTCACCCCAAATCCCCTCAGCCATGGGTTCCCCTCATCCCAAATCCCCTCAGTCCCCGTCACTCCAAATCCCCTCAGCCATGGGCTCCCCTCACCCCAAATCCCCTCAGCCATGGGCTCCCCTCACCCCAAAGCCCCTCAGAACCATTCCCTGTGGATAACAGGAACAGGGAGGGTGTGAACAGAAGAGCCGGGGCAGATTTTTGGGGAGGATTTTAATGTGCCCCACACCGCCCGGGGGTGCTGGGAGTGGGGGATCGCTGTGGGGTGTGAGAGGGGTGGGGGAGCCTCCCCTTCCAGCCGGGCTCTGGAGCCCCCCAGAGACCCCAAATCTCTGGGAGCCCCCCAGAGACCCCAAATCTCTGGGAGCCCCATGGCCAGGAAGGACACCAGACCCCAAAGGACACCGAGAAAGAGACGCCAGAGGGATCCAAAGCCCTGAGAGGTGCCAGAGGGATCCGGAGCTTTGTGCTTTGGGTTTAGGGTTGGGTTTGGGTTTGTGGCAGCTCCTGGGGCGCCGCACCCGGCAGAGCCCCGTCCTAGAGCTTGAGCGCCGTGACTCGGGGGATGTGGAAGGGACAGGTCTCCTCTGACCCCGTGGAGCTGCAGGAGAGATGGAGAAAGCCCGAGGGATGGTCAGAGAGGGGTCCACACCCCCATCCCTGTGCCCTCCCTGTCCCTTTGTCCCCCTTGTCCCTGTGTCCTCCCCATCCCCTTGTCCTCCTGCCCTGTGTCCCACTCATCCTCTTGTCCTCCCATCTCTTTATCCTCCCCTCATCCCCGTGTCCTCCTCCTTATCCCCATGTCCTCCCCATCCCCTTGTCCTCCTGTCCCGTGTCCCCCTCATCCCCTTGTCCTCCCCATCCCCTCGTCCCCCGTGTCCCCCTCATCCTCTTTCCCTCCCCATCCCCTTGTCCCCGTGTCCCCGTCCCCGGCCGCCCCTCACATGAGGCGGTTGCGGATGGGGCGGAAGTGTTTGGTGAGTCTGACGGCGAAGATGATGCTGGGGATGAGGAAGAAGGTGCAGCAGCCCAGGCTGAACCAGAAGGCGTTCTGCAAGGAGAACGCACGGGGCTGAGCGGTGCCGGGAGGGCAGGGACAGCCCCGGTGCTCCCGCAGCTCCTCCCCGGAGCCCCGAGGAGCGGAATCCTCACCCAGGGCTCGGCGATGCGGTCGCACAGGATCACCCGCCCGTTGTCCAGGGCCGTGGCCAGCGGCTGGCACGAAGCCACGTCCTCCCTCAGCTGCAAGGAGACAAGCACCAGGCCTGGCTGCTGGCTGCAGTTTGCTTGGGGAGGGGGATCCATGGGGGCTCCTGGGCCCCAAAAATCCCCACGGGGTGATGGGGGGGCTCTCACCGTCTGCCCGACCCAGTTGAGGTACTGGGTGAAATAGCGCAGCTCCTTCCTGGTGAAGCAGCCGAGCTCCTGGGCAGGGCAGAGGCAGCGTGGAGGGAGAGCCCGGCGGTTCCCGGTCCGGATTCAACCCCACAGTTCCCAATTCCGATTCAACACTGCACTTCCCAGTTTGAATTTAACCCACACTTCCCAATCTGGATTCAACCCCACAGCTCCCAGTTCCCATTCAGCCCCACAGTTCCCAATTCTGATTGAGCCCCACAGTTCCCAGTTCCGATTCAACCCCGCAGTTCCCAGTCCAGATTCAGCCCCACAGTTCCCAGTTCCCATTCAGCCCCACAGTTCCCAATTCTGATTCAGCCCAACACTTCCCAGTTTGAATTTAACCCACACTTCCCAATCTGGATTCAGCCCCACAGTTCCCAATTCTGATTCAGCCCAACACTTCCCAGTCTGAATTTAACCCACACTTCCCAAGCTGGACTCAACCCCACACTTTCCCATTCTGATTCAGCCCCGCACTTCCCAATTCCGACTCAGCCCCACAGTTCCCTGTCCGGATTCAACCCTACAGGTCCAAATTCCGATTCAACCCCAGTCTGAATTTAGCCTGCACTTCCCAATCTGGATTCAACCCCACGCTTTCCCAGTCTGGATTCAACCCCACACTTCCCAATTCTGATTTATCCCCGCGTTCCCCATCCCAGCTCCATCCCCGCGTTTCCCATCCTGGCTCCATCCCTTCACTCCCCAGCCTCTCTCCGGGCTAATGCAGGCTGAGAAACGAGGGCTGAAGGCTCCCGGTGCCCTCCTCTCCCTCTTTCCTCCTGCTGCGGGGCATTCCAGCCCTGCTGATCCACCCAGCCCCGCCTCACCTGCCGCAGGATCTGCTGGGCCTGCAGGGGCAGCCGCGCTTCCACGGAAGCCGTGGTGGCCAGAGTCCTCCTCACCCGCTCCTGGGGAGGCACAGCGAGGGCAGAGCATCCTCAGGGCCCAGACAGGAGGGGTGGGTACCCGGGGGGTGCAGGGAGAAACCCCAAATTGGGTCTGGGGGCCGGGCAGGGAATGGGGGATGTGCCCTGAGCAGGAAAACCCCTTTATAGGGGGATTTCTGGTTTGTGACAGCAAATCGAATCCCTAAAGGAGACCAGTTCTTCTGGCTGGTATTTTTCCTGGCTCTCCCATCACCCTGCAGCTGTATTTTTTTGGTTTTTGGCATATGGGATCCATGGAACACCAGAATTTTTGGGGCTGGAAGAGACGCATGAGTACCTTGAGGTGCGGTGCCAAACGGGACAAGAACTGGACGCTTTCCCCCAGCTTTGCCTGCGGGACAGGGAGGTGAGAAAGGTTCAGAAACCTCCTTTTCCCCTTCAAGGGGCTGCCAGCGGCACCGCTGCCCCCAGCCCGGCACGGACTCACCACCAAAGCCTCCTGCGACTGCACCGTGGAGTTCTGCATGTGCCACAGCGCCCTCGCCTCCGCTGCGAGCCGCCCGGCCACCGTGCTGTTCCTCTGCGGGGCACGGCGGGGTCAGCCCGGCCCCGAGACCACCGAGGGCTCCCCCTTTCCCTGCCCCGCCGCTCACCTGCATCTTCTGCAGCCCCTCCAGGTTCCTCGCCAGGCCGGGCAGGCTGGTCTGCACCACGGGGTTCTTCATCTGCGGGGAAACGGAGTCGGGGGCTGCCCAAAATCCACCCCCACAGCCCGCAGAGGGTCTGGCTGATGGCGAGCACCCCTCACCTCGTCCTGGAAGCGCCCGTAGTCCACCTCGTCCAGCCCGCTGCGGGCGAAGGTCTCCAGGTCCTGCCTGCCCTCGCTGCGGAGGAGCCGCACGTCCCCCAGGTCCGCCGTGAAGTCTCCCAGGCGTTTTTGGAAGTCAGCCGTGTACTGCAGGGCGGGTCAAGGCGTTCTGCAGGGCTCCCAGTAGCCCCAGTAAAGCTCCTGCGTCCCCCTGCCCGTGACCAGCAGCTGTGGCTAGAACCGGCCCTCACCTGCGGGGCTCTCAGGTGCTCATCCAGGTCGTAGGAGCTGTCGAGCTGCAGCACCTCCCAGAGCCCCGCGCCGCTCTTGCACTCCCTGCAAGGCAGAGGGGGCGTTGGAGGGATCCCAAATCCACCCTGGTGGCACAGGGCGGCTCCTGCCGCGCTCACCTGTACGCTGAGCTGAGGTTGGAGTCCCTCCTGAGGTTGAGCTGGCGGGTGAGGTTCATGGACGGAGGGAGATTGCCCGGGGTGTCGATGAACTGGGCCAAACAGGAGGAGAAATGGGGTCAGGGTAAGGCAGTGGTGTTCCCAGCAGGGATTCTGGGGGTGCTCTGCCCTCGCAGGGGTATCCTGGGGGGGCTCATGGCAGCCTGAACTGATTTTGGGTTTATTTGGACATTCTCCACGGAGGAGCCTGGTCTGGTGTGTTTGGAGGGACCTGCCCATGTGTGGCACTGCCATGGGGACAGTCCTGGCCCTGGTCCCACTGCCCCAATCCCTCTCCCATCCCCATCACCCCCATCAAGCACCCCAGGGGTGCCCAAGGACCAGGAACAGCAATTAGGAAGTGAATTAACAGCACAAAGGCAAGTCCCAGGTGATGATGCAAATCCAAGGAGCTAACCCCAAACTAAATCTTCTGGTCTAGGACGGGACTTTTCCAGTCGGGTTTAGGGGGAGGACACAGAGCCTTTGGAGGTGTTTTGGTGCACGGAAGGAGAGATTTACAGGGCGATGTGTGGATGCGTGGCCACCCACCTTATAAATCTCCTGGTTGACCCAATTCCTGCAAACCAGCGTCTGGATGTTGCCCCCAACCAGGAAGGTGGCGAAAACCAGGAGGATGAGGAGCCAGGAGAACAGGAAAGCCAAGCCCACACCGCTGAAAGAGGGAGAGCAGGCGGCGCCCGTGGCTTCGCAGCCCCGAGCAGGCAGGAAGGGACCTGCCCGTCCAGCTGCAGCCCCGCGGCTCCTTCCCGAGCCCGGGCACGCCGGGCTGGGCAGGGCCCTCCCTGGCAGCGGGGTGAGCTGCCAGCTCCCAGGGAGGAGCAGCTTCTCCCAAAGCTGCCGGCGCAGGCGGTGCCTTCAAAGCTTTTCCGCTGGGACCTCTCCCAGTCCCTCCCTTGGCTTTGCTTGGGGTTTTTTTGGGGGGTGTGTGAGATGGAGCAGCCCCCCAGCACCCAGAGAGACCCTTACAGCAGGAGAAACTTGGCGCCAGCTTCTCCTCGGCACTCGTAGTCGCTGGGGTCCTCCCGCTTGGAAAGCCCGTAGGCCCCCAGGGCCATCCCCGTCACGTTGCAGGTGAGGATGAGGAGGATGATGGAGCACAGCACCGTGCCCGCGATCCACCTGGAGGGAAGAGCAGCAGGGCACAGCCTGGAGACGCGGGGCTGAGGCACTGGGGGCTCGGGGCCCTTCTCTGCTGGGAATGGTGCTCCTGTTAGAGCGAGGTTGCTGATGCTGAGGCATGCAGGGGTTGTGGGCATTATCTTTTGGAGCCCTCCTATTTTTTTGATATCTTGTTCGCCATTTAGGCTGTGAGTGATGGAGCCTGAGCATAGGAAGAGCGTGGCTTTGAAGAATGAGTGAGTTGAGATGTTTGGGGAGGTTTAGCCCGATTGTCACTACTATTAGTCCTAGCTGGCTTGAAGTAGAGAAGGCAATGATTTTTTAACGCAGTTTTGGCTGCCCCCGGGCTCACCTGTAGCGCTCGAAGCGCTCCGCCTCCCGCAGGTACGGCCGGCTCCGCTGCTCCGCCTCCGCCAGCGCCTCGCTGGCCGGCCGGGTGTAGTCGGGCAGGGGGAAGCCGTCGGCGATGGACTGCACCTTCTCTGCCGTGCGGGCCAGATCGGCACGCAAATCTGCGGGAACAAGGCTGGGCTGCAGGGCTGGATGGTCCCTGCACCCCACCCCGTGTCCCCAAAAGGATTCACGGCACGGGGATGTCTCCACTCGCCGTGGCAGCCCCACGCACCCTGGATGACCTGCGCCATCCTCTCCACGGCCAGCTCCGGGATGGAGTTGAAGGTGCCATTGCCCTGCAGGGAAAGAGGGGGTGCTGGAGCTGCCTTTGGGTGCTGGACCCCCCATGCTTCACCCCGATCCCCCAAACCTGGCGAATCATCTCTGCAAAGTCACTTCGGGGCAGACCGGCCAGCGCCTTCAACACCTTCTCCACCGACGGCACCTGGGGAGAGCGGACAAAGGACCCCGTGAGCCCCGGGGCGGCGGCGTGGGGAGGCTACCGGGGGCACCAGGAGCCCGTGCCCACCTTGCTGTAGTCGGCACCTAGCTGCAGGCCCTGTGCCCTGCCCAGGACGCTGGCGCAGGAGGTGCAGCGCGGGTCGTCGAGGAGCGCGACCACGCGGCGCCTCCGCTCCCGCAGCGCCGGCTCCAGCTCGGCCCGCGCCGCCGCCAGCGCCCGCGCCGTCCTGTGCACGATCTGTAAATGGTGCAGCGAGGTCTGTAGGTCTTAAAGAGAAAGCCCAGGGCTCGGTCACGCTGCTCCGCTCGGCCGCCACGGAGAGGCTGCGGTGGCGGTGCCGGGGTCAGCGGGGCTCCGGCCGTACCTCCGGCCCTGTCCTGCAGGTCGGCGAGCGCCGCGTAGGTCATGGCCTGGAGCTGTGCGTGGATGGAGAGCCCCACGCTCCGGCTGAGCCCTGCAAGGCACCGAGGCTCCATCAGCACCGCGTCCATCCCCAGGGTGAGCTCAGCACTGTCAGCACCAGCTCCATCCCCAGATCAAGCTCAGCTCCATCAGCACCGAGTCCATCCCCAGGGCGAGCTCGGCACCGAAACCATCCCCAGGCCGAGCTCGGCTCCATCAGCACCACCTCCATCCCCGGGCTGAGCTCGGCTCCATCAGCACCAGCTCCATCCCTGGGGCGAGCTCGGGGTGCTGCCGGCGCCATTCTTACCACCCAGGTCGGAGTTGATCTGCTTTCGGGGCACCTCGAACTTGTCCACCACCATCTGCACGCCCTGCCGGGAAAGAGGAGCCGCTCAGCCACGGGCTGAGGGGAGGGAGCCCCGCGTTGCCATTCCGAACGCATTTTTGAGGCAGCCACGTCATCTCCTCTTGCCTGGCCAACCATCCCCCGAGGGAAACGCGGCCATCCCTGGGCCGGGGGTGAGGCTGCTCGGGAACACACCTGGGGGACCTTGGCAAGGTTCTGGGGGCGATGCCACTTGGGGACCCACCTGGGAGACCTTGGCAAGGTGCAGGGGATGAGGCTGCTTGGGGACCCACCTGGGGGACCTTGGCAAGGCCACTCGGGGACCCACCTGGGGGACCTTGGCAAGGCTGCTCGGGGACTCACCTGGGGGACGTTGGCAAGGTGCTGCCGCAGCGTGCGCAGGGTGGAGGGCACGGCCCCCAGCCCCGGCTCCATCTGTCCCTTCACCCTCTGGCTGGTGACAAAGGCGCAGGTGACGCTGACCCTGCGGGGAACGAGCAGGCGGTGACGGCGCGGCCCCGCAGGACGCGGCTCCCCCCGCCCAGCGAGGGTTTTGGGGGTGGCTCGGGGGGCTCACAGGATGACGAGGGAGGTGAAGGACAGGCAGGCCAGCAGGCAGCGGCGGCGGCAGCCCAGCGAGCGCCGGTGGGCGCGGAGGCGGCCCCCGCAGCGCCGGCGGCTCCGGCAGTAGCAGAAGCACATCCCGGCCACCGGCACGGCCACGGTGAACAGCAGAGCCACGGCGGCACACACGACATAGCCCAGCTCGTACTGCACCACCTGCGCCACGGGAGACCCTCCTTGGGGCACCTCTGCACCGAGCTGGGGCGCTCCAGGTGCCCTGTGCCAGGTGGGAACATCCCCATGGCATCCCCTGCCCACAGTCCGGCTCACCTGTGATGTCCTCACCGAGCTGGGGTCGTTCAGGGCTGTCCTGAGCAGCTCTGCAAAAAAATAAATCATGGCACAGGCAGAGGAGGCCACACCCGGTGCATCCCCAGCCTTCCTGGGGCAGCAGCACCGGGGCAGAGGCTGAACCACCTTCTGAACCCCTGGGACCCCTGGAGCTGCTCTGGGACAGAGGCAGAGCCTCTGGGGACCCCTGGAGCTGCTCTGGGATGCAGGGATCACAGCCAGAAGAACACCCAAGGTCCTGGCAGCAGTGGGATTGCTCTGCTTGAGGTGAGGAATCATTATCCAGCTCATCCTCACTTTTTATTTCTTCCTCTAATAAACAGAGTGCTCTCCAGTTGGTTCAGGACAATCTTCTGGATTATTCCTGGGGGATTTACCATTAACTCAAAGATCCTCCCATTTTTAATCCATCCGCATCCCAGGCAAGGAACGGGCATATTCACGGATCTATCACAACCATTAATTTTGGTGTGAATCCCTCTACCATTCATTATTTATCTGCAATTTAGAGTGGCCCAGCTGCAAGAAACAACCTCAGGAAGACGATCTAGCTGAACTAATCCCATTTCTTTGCACACCCACCGGATTGAACGACCCCAAATTTCTTTCCCCGGGCTCAGGGCTCACCTGTGGGCAGCGGGTTCTGCTGGATGAGGTCCAGGCAGCGCCGGACGAGGGCATAGAGGGGATCCAGCGAGCTGGGCACGCGGTGCAGCGCCGGCACCCGGATCTCGGCGTGCCTGTCGGTGAAGCGCAGCACCGGCACTGCCCCGGGGCCGGCAGGGTGGCACTGCTGGCTGCCCGCCCCTGGCAGCATCGCCCCGGCCAGCAGCAGCAGCAGCCCCGCCGCCCGCATGGCTCCGGCCAGCGCAGAGCCGGGGCGGGGGCTCGCTCAGCTGCGATCGCCGGCCCCGGCTCGGGCTGCTGCAGCTCCGGGAAACCTGCCTGACGGGTCAGCAGAGCCCAGACGCTGCCGTGGCTTGTTCCCCCACCACGGCTTCCCCGGGGCGGCTGCGTGGAGGCGTCTCCCAAACCATCCCAGGCGTGTTTTGCAAGCCCCGGCATCCCTGAGTCACCGCCGTGGGGTCCCCGCTGTCGGGGCTGTCCCCAAAGCCACGGCAAGGCATCCGCGGGGTTTTGGTTTTTGGGGGTGTTGAACCCCCTGTGCTTGGGCTGGAGGGTGCTGGACCTCAGCACAGCCAGCTTGGGAGGAGGGATTTGGGATTTTGGGCATGGTTTGAGGGGTGGGAATGCCCTTGTGGGGGGATGCTCGTGTGGGGATGGGGTACCCGGGGGTCAGAAAAGCATCCTGAGAGCTGGGGTAGCAACAAGGAGACAAAACCAGCACGTGGAGAGGGGCAGCGAGGCCCGGCCGGGTGTGAGATGGGTTCTCCAACCCCAGCCAGGGCCGGTCCCACACCCGCGGCTCCTTCCCAGGGCCCGGATCCTGCTCGCCGGCCTGGCCCGAGCGCTAATTACAGGCTGGGCTGGGAGCGCAGGAGGTTCAACCTGATCTGTGCGTGCGGGGGGAGCGGCCCCGCCGTGCCAGACGGCCCCGGGGCATCCCGAGAGCCGCGATCGCGCTCGGCCGGGCGGGTCGGACCGGCCCTGCCCTCCGCCCGCTGCCCACGGCCCCGCCTGCCCGGCGGGGATGCTGATCCGGTGCTTCCCCTCCCTCTGGAAAAGGGGATTTTCTCTCAGGTTTGTTCCAGGTTCATCACCACCACCCGCTTGGGAATGGGATGTTTGGGATGAGAAAATCCTGTCCAGGCTCGGTTTGTCTCATCCCAGGCCAGGAAATCCTGGGATTTTCAGGATTTTCAGCACCTGGCTGGTGCTGGGCAGTGATGGGGATGCCAGGGATGATTTCCCACCATGATTTCCCATTCTCACCGTGATTTCCCAACTATGGCCTCCATTTCCCGTTCCCACAGTGATTTCCTAACCCCAGCCTGGATTTCCCATTCCTATGAGGATTTCTCAACCCTATTCCCATTTGACTTCCATGTCCACGAGGATTTCCCATCCCCACAATCATTTCCCATGTCCACAATGTTTTCTCGTCCCCATTCCCATGTGACTCCCATGTCCATGATGATTTCCCATGCCACAATAGTTTCCCACTCCCTGGTTCGGTACTGGGGCAGAGATGTTGGTGCTGGTGTGGTGATGCCAACGCTGGTGCTGGACTGGTGACATTGGTTCGCTACTGGGGCAGTGATGCTGGTTCAGTCCTGGTTCGGTGTCGGTTCGGTGGTCCCGGTTCTGTCCCGGTTCGTTCCCGGTTCGTTCCCGGTTCGGTCCCGGTTCGGTCCCGGTTCGGTCCCGGTTCTGTCCCGGTTCGGTTCCAGCTCTGTCCCGGTTCGGCGGCGCCGCCGCTCTGTTCCTGCAGTACCGCCCGTGGCCGCTACGCGGCGCGAGAGCCCCAGCGCGCCGCGCGGGAGGCGTGGCCTCCCTGAGATGGGCGTGGTCTCAATCTGGGGGCGTGACCAGCGTAGCGTCGCGCGCACGTGCGGCGGGCGCGTAACTGACGTCAGGCTCGGACGCGAAAATGACGTCACGCGCGGGCGCGGTGACGTCGCCATCATGGCGGGCAAAGGGGCCTGCCGCGTCCCGGAGCGGTGAGCGCGGCCCGAGCGCGGGGCCGCGGGCTCTGAGGGGCTGGGAGGGGCTCTGGGGGGCTGGGAGGGGCTCTGGGGGCTGTGGGGATACCGGGTGTGAGGGCTCTGGGGTCTGCGGGGCCGCAGGGTGTGAGGGGATACAGGGTGTGAGGGGATACAGGGTGTGAGGGCTGTGGTGATACAGAGTGTGAGGGGATACAGGGTGTGAGGGGATACAGAGTATGAGGGCTGTGGGGATACAGAGTGTGAGGGGATACAGAGTGTGAGGGGATACAGAGT
>JAWWLS010000092.1:726217-746631 GCA_035040975.1 Myioborus melanocephalus
TGGCTGTGGTGCCCAGCTGGGGTGGCCTCCTTCCTTTCCTTCCTTTCCTTTCCTTCCTTTCCTTCCTTTCCTTCCTTTCCTTCCTCTCCTTCCCTGTCCAACTCCCTGCTTTTCAGAGTCCAGGAGTGCTGCCTGGTGATTTTCTTTCCTCCAAGGGAATCCTTGGAGATTCCTCCCATCCTCCAGAGGCTGCAGCTCAGCAGTGACAGCAGAGGAAAGGACAGCACTGCCCAAGCTCTTGCTCAGTGATTTTGGTGCTGCTTTTTGGGCTCCCCAGCTACTCAGGTTTTGTTTTCCCTTGCCTTGGGGCTGCCCCAGGCTGATGCTGAGTTTCCTCCCCCAGCAACTGAAGGAAGTTGCCTTTCCCAAAGCCGAAGAGCTCAAGGAGGAGCTGCTAAAGAGGTACGCCCAGGACTATGCTAAGTACAAGGAGCAGGAGGTGAGTGCCAGCAGGGACTGCAGGCTCTGCTCCCCTGCAGCCCCTCAGCCCTGCAGGGCTCCCTGGGTGCTGGGCAAGGCCAGGCTGGGTGGCCCCAGTGTCACTGCAGGTGGCCCTGGCAGAGGTGGTGGCCCTGGCTCTGCTCCCCGTGCACCCCCAGCCAGCCTGAGCTGGGGCTGTGTGCTTGGTGTGCTCTCTGCCCCACAAAAAAGCACCACGTGATGAAAAATTAGAAGCAGAAATTAAATTTAAAAAGGGGAAGGGTGCAGGGGTTGTAATTCCACCACAACCCCTGGATCTGTGCTCTGGCTCTGCTGCCTGTGCATCCCCAGCCAACCTGGGCTGTGTGCTTGGTGTGCTCTCTGTCCCAAGAAAGGAAAGCACCACCTGATCAAAAATTAGAAGCAAATATTAAATTTTAAAAGGGGAAGGGTGCAGGGGTTGTAATTCCACCACAACCCCTGGATCTGCGTGGGCAAAGCACTCACAGTCACCTCTGCAGTCAGTTTGGCTCTGGACTTCAGAGCACAGAGGGAAATCAGCCTGGGATTGGAATTCCATGGAAAAGGGAGGGTAAAGCAGTGGATTTTCCTGCCCTTGGTGCATCAGGCTCTGGATCTGTGCCCTGCAAGCTGCAATTTCCTTGCACAAAATGCTGTTTGCTGGTGTCCCTTAGGAATAACCTGGGAATGGCTGGGGGTCTGCCCTGGCCTGGTGTCCCCCTGTGTGCTGCTGTCCCTGGGCGTGTTCCTCTTGCAGCAGGAGGAGCAGGAAGAGTAATTTGCAGTCCCTCTGGCTTTGCAGCAGCAGCTGGAGGAGGAGAAGTCTCGTGTGGCCCTGATGAAGCAGCAGCAGGCAGAGCAGGAGCAGTTCCAGGCCTTCGAGGAGATGATCCGGCAGCAGGAGCTGGAGAGGGAGCGCCTGAGGGTCGTGCAGGAGTTTGGGAAGCCAGAGCCACAGGCTGTGGATGGACCCCTCATCCCTGGCGTGGAGAAACCCCCAACAGATTTAATCCCAAAGGTCCCAGCCTCTCCAGTTCACCCAGCAAGCCCATCAGCGGGGACTGTGCCCTCCAAACCTCCTGTGGTGGACAGATCCCTGAAGCCCAGTGCTTTGGGGAGCACAGAGAACAGTTAGTACCTCCTGGAGCAGCCCCTCTCCCTGCTGGGGCTGAGGCAGACACTGCCAGCTTCTCTGGAGAACCTCTGGGGTTCACCCAGCTTCTCTGGAGAACCTCTGGGGTTTTTCCCAGCTTCTCTGGAGAACCTCTGGAGGTTCACCCAGCTTCTCTGGAGAACCTCTGAGGGTTCTCAGTTTCTCTGGAGAACCTCTGAGGTTCTTCTCAGTTTCTGTGGAGAACCTCTGAGGGCTCTTCTCAGTTTCTCTGGGAAGCTCTTGGAATCTGCTGTTGGTGGGTCTCTGCTCTGCTGGGTCACTGGGTGTTGTCCTCCCTGCTCTTGCAGCCTGTCTGCCTTTCCTTGATACCCAAACCTGCTGGAGATTGGGGTTCAGCCCCTGCCTGGTTCCTCCTCCTGACCAAACCCCACTCACTGTGGTTCCAAAGCACTGATTCACACACGTCCCCTGATTCTGACACATCCTGCTTTAAATCACCCTTCCTGAGGGTGTGTGCTTCCATTTCTAGTAACAAACACTCCTTTTGACCCCTGCCAGAGGATCCTTCCCCTCTCCATCTCCCTTTCCCTGCTCTGGGTGAGGTTGTGACTGTCCCAGTGACACAATTCCCTGAGCTCACCCTGCCGGGTGACTTCACCTGCCCAGGTGCATTTTCCCCTCAGATCCTGCCCTGGGTGCCTCCCTGCCCATGCTCACTGTGCTCCTGCCCTCCCCAGGTGCAGCAGTGGATGCCCTCCGCCAGGTCATTGTGCCCAGGGAGCTGTGCCACAAGTTCCTGCAGCTGGCTGATGCCAACACGGCGCGGGGCGTGGAGACCTGTGGGATCCTCTGTGGGAAGCTGGTAAGGACACAGCCCCATGGGGACCCCAAAAACAGCCCCATGGGGACCCCAGAAACAGCCCCATGGGGACCCCAAAAGTGCCACAAGGGGCTGCTTGTCACAGTGTCACAGCTTTAGAAGTGGCTCAAGGAGCCTGATTTTTGTCCTGGATTCTTCAGTGTGATTGTTGGGGATGGTGTGCCTCTCCCTTTCCTCATTTTTGGGTTGGGGTTTCCCCACTCTGAGTCCCCATTCAGTTTCTTCTGTCCCATTGGTGACATTCCTTGTCAAAAGTGTTTGTCCTAACATCTAACTCAAAGAGAAATCCACCATCCTGGGGTTGTCCCGAGGCTCAGGCAGGTGTCACAGCTGCCCTGGTGGCCCTGCCTTGCAGATGAGGAACGAGTTCACCATCAGCCACGTCCTCGTGCCCAAGCAGCTGGGGGGCCCCGACTCGTGCACCACGGAGAGCGAGGAGGAGCTCTTTGTCATCCAGGACCAGCAGGGCCTCGTCACCCTGGGCTGGATCCACGTGAGTCTGCTTGCCCTGGCACTCCCGAGGGGGTGGCAGGGAATGGGCAGCAGCCTCTGCTGGGGAAATCCAGGCCTGGATAATTTTGGGTCCTTTCTAAAGCATCAAGCCCTTTGAGAAGGAAGGAGGAAAGGTTTAGATGAGATAATGAGAAGAAACTTCCCTGTGAGGAAGGAGGAAAGGTTTAGATGAGATATTGGGAAGAAACTCATCCCTGTGAGGAAGGAGGAGAGGTTTAGATGAGATATTGGGAAGAAACTCATCCCTGTGAGGAAGGAGGAGAGGTTTAGATGAGATATTGGGAAGAAACTCTTTGAGGAAGGAGGAAATGTTTAGATGAGATAATGAGAAGAAGCTTCCCTGTGAGGAAGGAGGAAAGGTTTAGATACTAAGAAATTGTTCCCTGTGAGGAAGGAGGAAGAGGTTTAGATGAGATATTGGGAGGAAGCTCTTCCTGTGTGGAAGGAAGAAAGGAAGGTTTAGATGAGATATTGGGGAAACTCTTTTATGTGAGGAAGGAGGAAGGATTTAGATGAGATAATGAGAACGTGGATCCACGAGAGTCTCCTTGCCCTGGCACTCCCGAGGGGGTGGCAGGGAATGGGCAGCAGCCTCTGCTGCTCTCTTCTGGGGAAATCCAGGCCTGGGCAATTTTGGGTCCCTTCTAAAGCATCAAGCCCTTTGAGAAGGAAGGAGGAAAGGTTTAGATGAGATAATGAGAAGAAACTCTTCCCTATGAGGAAGGAGGAAATATTTAGATACTAAGAAATTCTTCCCTGTGAGGAAGGAGGAAAGGTTTAGATGAGATACTGGGGAAACTCTTTTATGTGAGGAAGGAGGAGAGGTTTAGATGAGATATTGGGAAGAAACTCTTTGAGGAAGGAGGAAATGTTTAGATGAGATAATGAGAAGAAGCTTCCCTGTGAGGAAGGAGGAGAGGTTTAGATGAGATATTTGGGAAACTTCCCTGTGAGAGGGGAGGAAATGTTTGGATGAGATACTGGGGAAACTCTTTGAGGAAGGAGGAGAGGTTTGAATGAGATCCTGGAAAGAAACTCTTCCCTGTGAGGGTGAGGAGCCCTGGCAGAGGTGCCCAGAGCAGCTGTGGCTGCCCCTGGAGCCCTGGCAGTGCCCAAGCCAGGCTGGATCCCCTGGGGCAGTGGAAGGTGTCACCCATGGCAGGGGTGACCCTGGGTGGGCTTTGGGCTCCCTCCAAGCCAGCCCATCCTGGGATTCTCTGCAATTGGCCTCTCAGACACAAAGCTGACGTTTCCTCCAGCTCAGGCCAGCCCTGGTGGCTCTGTGGGGACACCCTGAGCTGCTCTCCTGGAGGGACCCAGCTGCCAGCCCTGTGAGCTGTGCCAGGCTCCTCCCTGGCTGTCCCCACGGGCACTGGGGTCCCTGCCAAGCCAGGCTGAGCAGTCTCTGGAAAGCAGCAGCTGCCTGAGGCCTTGGGCAGGGCCCTGCTGCTGCTGCAGAGCTGTGCCAGCCCTGAGGGCTGTGCCCTGTCCCCCTGCAGACCCACCCCACCCAGACAGCCTTCCTGTCCAGCGTGGACCTGCACACCCACTGCTCCTACCAGATGATGCTGCCCGAGTCCATCGCCATCGTGTGCTCCCCCAAGTACCAGGAGTGAGTCTGGGGTGCCAGGGGGGAGTGTGGGGTGCCAGGAGTGGGTTTGGGGTGCCAGGAGAGAGTTTGGGGTGCCAGGAGGGGCTCTGGGGTGCCAGGAGTGGGTTTGGGGTGCCAGGAGTGGGTTTGGGGTACCAGGAGGGTGTGTGGGGTGCCAGGAGGGGGTGTGGGGTGCCAGGAGGGAGTTTGGGGTGCCAGGAGTGTGAGATGGGATGGGATGGGATGGGATGGGATGGGATGGGATGGGATGGGATGGGATGGGGATGGCCCTGCAGAGGCTGCAGTCCCAGAGCTGCTGTTGTTGCTGCAGGACAGGGTTCTTCAGGCTGACAGAGCATGGCCTGGAGGAGATCTCATCCTGCAGGCAGCAGGGCTTCCACCCACACCCCAAGGACCCCCCTCTGTTCACAGTGAGTGCCCTGGGGGCTCCGGGGAGGGGGTGGCTGTGCTGGGCTCTGTGCTGGGAGGCTCAGCCTGGCAGGGGCTGCTGCAGTCCCCAGAGAGGAGGTGCAGGAGCTTCCCGAGGTTCTGCAGGTGCTGCAGAGCTGCAGGAGCAGGGCCAGGCAGCAGCCCAGGGCTGTTTGGGGTGGGGGATTTGGGTCTGGGGCCTGCCATGATCCCTGTGTGGCTCCAGGCAGGGCCAGCAGTTGGGGGAGTGCCAGAACTGGGTCCAGGGGCTGCTGTGGGGCAGCACAGGGGAACACCTGGGGAACCCTGTCCCCTCCTGTCCAGGGGCTGCTGTGGGGCAGCACAGGCTGTGCCAGGAGATGGGAACTCCTGAGTAACCCCTGTCCCCCCCTGTCCTCTGTTGCAGAGCTGCAGCCACGTGGCAGTGCTGGAGAGGGACGTGGAGCTGCTGGATCTCCGATAATCCCCTGCCCTGTCCCCTCTCAGGAGCCACCACCTCCCTCAGCCCCTTCCAGGGACTCTTCTCCTCTCCTGTAGCAGATGATTCCCACCATGCTGAGATCCCTCCCTGCCTGCCCACGGTGCCACGGCAGCCCTGGGAGCCCCTGGGCCCTCAGTGCCTGCTGCAGGTGTGGGCAGAGGCCAGCTGGGAGCTCAGACACAGAAGCCAACACTAAAGCAGTTGTGTAACTCTAACCCACGGCCTCCTGGGGAGGTTCTTTGTGACTTGCTGCCACCCTGAGGTGTGGAAACCTCTTCAAGTGCTTTTGGGACTTGCCCACTTTAAGCCCTGCCCTGTTTTGTCCCCGTTCTGGGCTGCTGGAGGAGCTCCCAGGAGCAGATAAACCTTTCCCATGGTTTAAACCCAAACCTTGCTGACCCTTCTGAGCCCCTCACCAGCTCAGTGCTGCTGTTGTGTGTCTGCCTGGGGAGGGGAGAGGGCCCCAGGGATCCTTTGGGGTGCCTCTGGCAGCATCTCAGGGCTGGAAATCCCTGGATGTGGCCCTGCAGTGTTTGGGGATGTCTGGGCACTCATCCCTTTTCCTGCTCCATGGAGGAGCTCGGTGTGGCTGCCACCACCACTCCAGGATGGGAATTCCAGCAGCTTTGAGCACTTCCATCCCAGTCCAGGATGGGATTCCAGCAGCTTTGACCTCTTCTATCCTGTTCCAAGATGGAATTTCCAGCAGCTTTGACCATTCCAATCCCACTCCAAGATGGGATTCCAACAGCTTTGACCTCTTCTGTCCCGCTCCAAGATGGAATTCCAGCAGTTTGACCACCCCAATCCCACTCCAGGATGGGATTTCCAGCAGCTTTGGCCACTTCCCTGCTCCCAGGGGGAGGGTATTGTTCCAGGGTGGCAGAGAGGGAGGGAAGCAGCAGAATTCCAAGGTGGCAAAGGGAAGGGAATCATTCCAGAGTGGAAAAGGGGAGGGAATCATTCCAGGGTGGAAAAGGGAAGCAGCAGAATTCCAAAGCGGCAGAGGGAAGGGAATTATTCCAAGGTGGCAAAGGGAAGGAATCATTCCAGGATGGCAAAGGGGAGGGAATCATTGCAGGGTGGCAGAGAGAGGGAATCATTGCAGGGTGGCAAAGGGAAGGGAATCATTCCAAGGTGCCAGCAGCTGTGGCAGCCGTGCTGCTGTCCCCAGCAGGGTGGGATGTTCAGCACATGGGGAAAGGGAGGGGAGGGGGCTGGAGCTGCCCTCCCACCTGCCATGCAAACCCCCCGTGCAGTGTGTCTGGCGCACATGGATGGGATTATCCGGGCGGGGTTTCCCCTCCTTTTCCCGGAGCTCTGCCCCGGGGGATCCTTTCCTTTGGCTGTGCCGCCTTTGCGTGCCGGCGCCGCCGCAGCTTGTCCCCAGCCCCTGTTGGGAACAGGCTGCGAGGGGAGGGAGGAGCCTTCAGGGCATCTTTGGGAACTCATTTCCAGCCCTAATTGATTGAAGCCGTGCTCGGGAGGGGGTGCGGATTCCGTGATGTTCATCCCACAGCTCCTCACCCCGAGGGCTCCCCTGGAGCAGCAGTGTGAGGACACCGAGTGGAAAATCACATCTTGAAGAGCAGAAATTCCTTCAGATCCGTGGGGATTTACCCCAGCTCCACATCCCTGCGGCTCTCAGGTGTCAGCTGGTGGCACATCACCACTTTTGTGCTGTCCCAGTGAGTGGTGAACCTTCCCAGGGATTTTTCCTTGGAGCAGGGAGTTCCTGCTGCCACCTTGCTCCCAGCCCTGCTCCCTAAATTCTCAGATTTTCATCCCGTTTTTTCACCCCAGCTCCCCGAATCCTCACTTTGTGTGTGTCAGTGAACATCACTGTCCAGGCAGCGCTGCCCAGCCTGGCTCTCCAGCTGTGCCAGATGTGGCTGTCACACCTTAACCCCACCCAAACTTGGGCTGGGTTTGGGAGGAGCTCAGCCCGACGATAAGCCGGGCTCAGGAGCGATTTTTGGCTGTGTGTTCGGGGGGATCCCGCAGGCAGGCAGCGATGGGCGATGCTTATCGCCCCTCAGCGCAGGGACCGCGTCCAGATCTCTCCTTCCACGCCTTTTGCCCGTCCCCAGCAGCATCCCCGGAGCTTCCAGGCTCGAACATTCCCCCCGCGGGGCTTCGGGAAGGAGCCGGGCCGGTGCCGGGGGATGCCGGGCGTTCCTGCGAGCATCCCGGGCCCGCCGGGGCCGCGGGATTGGCTGCGGGGGCCAAACCTTTCCTTTTTAGGCTGCGCCCGGCTCCGCTCGGGGCTGCGCTGCCGCCGGCCCCGCTGCGGCCCCGGCCGGCCCGGGATGCTCCGGGATCCCCTCGGGGACTCAGGGATGCTCCGGGATCCCTCCGGGGGCTCGGGGATGCTCCGGGATCCCCTCGGGAGCTCGGGGATGCTCCGGGATCCCCTCGGGAGCTCGGGGATGCTCCGGGATCCCCTCGGGGACTCGGGGATGCTCCGGGATCCCCTCGGGAGCTCGGGGATGCTCCGGGATCCCCCCGGGGACTCAGGGATGCTCCGGGATCCCCTCGGGGGCTCGGGGATGCTCCGGGATCCCCTCGGGGGCTCGGGGATGCTCCGGGATCCCCTCGGGGATGCTCCGGGATCCCCCCGGGGCTCGGGGATGCCCCAGAGCTGAGCCAGCCCCGGTCACAGGGATGAGTTTGGGGGTGCTCGGGGGTGTCTGTGGGGTTTGGGATGTGCCCCTCCCTGCCTGGCGTGGGATGGGGTCCTGCCCCCGGCTCTCTCCACACCGTGCTGCCTCCATCCCCCCTGTGCCCTCCCCACTCTGCTGGGTTTGGGGTTTAATTCATTTTAAAGGGTTTTTACACGTTATGGCAGCCTCTGCCCTGGTGATCTCGTGTTTGGTGGGGACACGGCCGGGCTGGGGGTGAGGTGACAGCAGGACCCGGGCTGGGGGCGTGGGGGACACCAGGGGCAGGGCCAGGGGACACATCCAGCCCCTGTGAGCTGCTCCACGGGGAAAGGGACCTGGCAGAGCCATTCCTGGGGACACTGGGGCTGTGGGTGGACTGGCAGTGATGGGGACACTGTCCTGCCTCATGGGGTGACAGCACAGATGGGACAGAGCCATCCCTGGAGTTGTGAATGGACTGGCAGTGATCGGGACACTGTCTTGATGAGGTGACAGCCCAGAGGGGACAGAGCCATCCCTGGAGGGATGAATGAACTGGCAGTGGTGGGGACACTGTGGCCCTGTCCTGCTCTTGGAGGGTGACAGCCCAGAGGGGACAGAGCCATCCCTGAGGGACATTGGGTTGTGAATGGACTGACAGTGCTGGTGACACACCATGGCCCTGTCCTGCTCCATGGGTGACAGCTCAGAGGGGACAGAGCCATCCCTGGGGCTGTGACTGGGCTGGCAGTGCTGGGGACACTGTCCTGTTCTGGGGGTGACAGCTCAGATGGCACAGAGCCATCCCTGGGGACACTGTGGCTGTGAATGGACTGGCAGTGCTGGTGGCACACCCTGTCCCTCTCCTGCCCCATGGGTGACACCCAGGGCCTGTTCCCTCCCTCTGGAACCATGGTGGGGACACCAGGACCTTTGTGTCCCTGCCCGTGGTGACAGCTCCTGCTCCCTGCCCCGGGCACAGCTGGGATGGCCCCGGGCACAGCTGGGATGGCCCCGGGCACAGCTGGGATCACCCGGGCACAGCCGGGATCACCCGGGCACAGCCGGGATTACCCCGGGCACAGCCGGGATGGCCCCGGGCACAGCTGGGGATCACCCGGGCACAGCCGGGATCACCCCGGGCACAGCCGGGATCACCCGGGCACAGCTGGGGATCACCCGGGCACAGCCGGGATCACCCGGGCACAGCCGGGATGGCCCCGGGCCCGCCGTGCCTCAGTTTCCCCGGAGCCCTCCCTGGCTCGGGGGTGACTCGGGGGCGTCTCTGCCGCCTCCCCCGGGCGCTCCCTGCTCAGGGCCCGTTGTCCTTAAAAAGGCAGCGGGGATTTGGGAGCCTCTGGTTGGGCTCTGCCAGGGCTGGGGGTGGCCCCGGGCCGTGCCGGGCCGTGCCGGGCTCGGGGGCAGCTCCCACCGTGTCCCCGGGGTGTCTGAGCTGCTCTCCCCGGGAGGGGTCAGAACCAGCGGGGATCGGGACCCACAGCCCCGGGGCTGGCTCAGGCCGAGGATTTGGGGCTTTGGGACAGCAAAAGCCCAAAAATGGGGGCGGAGAGAGAGAAAACCACGGGGAGAGGCGTCCCGGGAGCGCCGGGTGCCGGGGCCGGGGGGGAAGCGAGGCCGGGAGGAGCCGGGGCGGCCCCGGCAGCTCCGATCCCGGCCCGGCCCGGGGGTGTCCCCGCGGCAGAGCCCCCCCAGAGCCGCCCCCACCCCGCTGGGGCTCCTCCAGCGCTTCCAGCTCCTTTTCCCCTGCCCGTCGCTTATAAGGACTTGTGTCCCGCTTGTTTATGGGAGCGCAGCATAAAAGGAACGGATCCCGACGGGGCTGATGCTCCCAAGCATCCCTACCATACATTTTCCTACAATAATTAACCGTGCCGGGTCCTACCACCGGCCCGAGGTCAATTTAATGAAATAAAACACCTTATATGGCCATATGGCCAACACACCATCACTGAGCCTATTTAGGGTCTTTGTTTAGAGCGGATCCGCCTCTGAGGTTCCTCGGGCTCGCCGGTATTTATACCCACGGGCTCCGGGGCTCGGTCCCAGAGGAAAGGAGCTCTCGCCTCCGTGGTGAGTACTGCCCTGCCCAGCCCTGCTTCCCTTCTTCCCCGCAGGACTCCGGGCATGAAAAACACCCCGGGAGGGTTTTTTTGGGGGGATGTCCCAGCGTTTCTGGGGTGGCCCCAGCTGGGTTTGCCTGGCACGGAGGGGGTGCCAACCTCGGCACGACCCCACGGTGGAGGTGCTGAGAGCTGGGCGGAAGCCAAGGCAGGTGGTGCTCTCACAGAAATCTCCGTGATTTGGGGTTTTTCTTTTGCTTTCTCCGTCATTTGGGGGCTTTTCTTTTGCTTTTTGGGCTCCTGCAAGGTTTTGCCTGTTTCCCTCTGGATCGAGGAGCTCATCCCCTGGCACAGGGGGCACCTCCTGGGAAGGGCAATATTTTTTCCCCCCCCGTTTTTGGGAGCGGATGCGAGGTCAGAGCAGCAAAATGCTGCTGAGACTGAAGCGGATGAGGAGAGGGCATCACCTGGCACTCCCTGCCCACTTCGGGGGGCACCGGCCGGGCACGGCAGCACCCGGGGGAGCCTTTGGCACCGATTTTGGCCACGAAGAGGCTGCAGAAGGATGGAGCAGCAGCAGCAGCAGCGTGGAGCAGCACCCACGGGGAACGAGCATCACCCAGGGAGGATTTACAGGGCTGCCCCTCCCCGAGGACTCCGACAGCTCCGAGCCCAAATCCCCAGCGGTGGCAGCACGGGATGAGCCCCATCCCATCCTCTCTGTAACCCCCCTTTCCCCCCCGGCCAGCTTTTCCCCCAGGTCCCCCCAGCACCGAGCGCTGCCACCCCACCATGTGTGACGAGGAAACCACGGCCCTGGTGTGCGACAACGGCTCCGGGCTCTGCAAGGCCGGGTTCGCCGGCGACGATGCCCCCCGCGCCGTCTTCCCCTCCATCGTGGGCCGGCCCCGGCACCAGGTGGGTACCCGGGGGGTGCCGGGGGCAGCCCCCAGCCCCAGCTCGGTGGCACAGCCCGGCTGACGAGGCCTCTGTCCCGTTAGGGCGTCATGGTGGGCATGGGGCAGAAGGACAGCTACGTGGGCGACGAGGCGCAGAGCAAGAGGGGCATCCTCACGCTCAAGTACCCCATCGAGCACGGCATCATCACCAACTGGGACGACATGGAGAAGGTGAGGCCCTGGCGGGGCGGGGAGAGGGGTCAGCCCTGCCTTGGTTTGGGGTGACACCCCCCGGTTCTCTGCCCGCCTCAGATCTGGCACCACTCCTTCTACAACGAGCTGCGTGTGGCCCCCGAGGAGCACCCCACCCTGCTCACCGAGGCTCCCCTCAACCCCAAGGCCAACCGGGAGAAGATGACCCAGGTGGGGCCCTGGAGATCACCCCTGGATGGGGCTGGAGCCTCCAAAAGTGCAGGGAGGGCTGGAGAGGGGATTTGGGGGGTGCACGAGTGGGGAGTGGGGTGTGGGATAAGGGCCGAGATCCCAGTGGGAAGTTCCCACTACTAACCCTAACCCTAACCCATACCTGATGACCCTGGGGGTCTCTTGGCAGTGTGAGACCTGCAGGATTTGCCCCACCACGTGTTCCCCACTCTGCACAGCCCCACGTGGCTCTGTGAGATGTGGTGGCCCACGTTTCCATGCCATCCCTTGACCCACGTGCTCCCCACTTTGTGCACAGCCCTGTGCACTGCCATCACCACGTTTCCACCTCCTGGCCCACCTTTTCCCACATCCCATGTGTATCCCTGTCCTCCTCCATGCCCCACAACCCCACCACCCACCCGTTCCCCCGTGCCCCACACCATCCCCGTGTTTCTCTATGCCATGCCCTGACCCCAGGAAGCCACAGGGCTGGGATGGGACGTGCTGGTGACCCCCACGCCCACCCCTCACCCCCTGCCCCTCTCCTCTCCCCCCCAGATCATGTTTGAAACCTTCAACGTCCCCGCCATGTACGTGGCCATCCAAGCCGTGCTCTCCCTCTACGCCTCCGGCCGCACCACCGGTGAGTAGGGGACACCACGGGGGACAGCGACCAGCCTGGAGTGTCCCCTCCTCACCTTCCCCGTGTGCCAGGCATCGTCCTGGACTCCGGGGACGGCGTCACCCACAACGTGCCCATCTACGAGGGCTACGCGCTGCCCCACGCCATCATGCGCCTGGACCTGGCCGGCCGCGACCTCACCGACTACCTCATGAAGATCCTCACCGAGAGGGGCTACAGCTTCGTCACCACCGGTACGGGACCGGGGAGGCGGGGCCGGGCACGGGGACAGCGCGGTGGCACCCCCGGGACGCCGGGCTGAGCTGAGCCCGTCCTGCCACCGTGTCCCGCAGCCGAGCGGGAAATCGTGCGTGACATCAAGGAGAAGCTGTGCTACGTGGCGCTGGATTTCGAGAACGAGATGGCCACGGCCGCCTCCTCCTCCTCGCTGGAGAAGAGCTACGAGCTGCCCGACGGGCAGGTGATCACCATCGGCAACGAGCGCTTCCGCTGCCCCGAGACGCTGTTCCAGCCGTCCTTCATCGGTGAGCCCGCCCCGGGGCCCCCAGACCCGATTCCATTGCCCCCAGTGCCCCCAGACCCTGTCCCAGTGCCCCCAATGCCCCCAGACCCTGTTCCAGTGCCCTCAGTGCCCCCAGACCCTGTCCCAGTGCCCCCAGACTCTGTTCCAGCCCTCCTTCATCAGTGAGCCTGCCCTGGTGACCCCAGACCCTCTCCCAGTGCTCCCAGATCCAGTTCCAGTGCCCCCAGATCTAGTTCCAGCCCCTGATGCCCCCAGACCCTCATCCAGTGCCCCTAGACCCTCCTCTAGTGCCCCCAGACCCTGTTCCAGCCCTCCTTCATCCCTGAGCCTGCCCTGGTGTCCCCAGGCCCTCCTCCAATGCCCCCAGACCCTGTTCCAGTGCCCCAGACCCTCCTCCAGTGCCCCCAGACCCTGTTTCAGCACCCCCAGACCCTCCTCCAGCCCTCCTTCATGGCTGACCCCACCCCAGTTCCCCCTGGCCGTGGTTGCCCCCATCCCCACCAGCAGACAAACACAAAATGCCCCTCTGGCCATCCCCCACCTCCCCCGGGTGCCCCATGGTGACATTTTGGGGCTCCCCCGAGCCCTTGGCACCGCCCAGACCCACGGCTGCCCCCGTGGCTGTTTTGGGGAGCCCTGTGGGGGCACAGGGAGGTGACAGCTCCCTCCCACGCCAGGCATGGAGTCCGCTGGGATCCACGAGACCACCTACAACTCCATCATGAAGTGCGACATCGACATCCGCAAGGACCTGTACGCCAACAACGTCCTGTCCGGGGGCACCACCATGTACCCGGGCATCGCCGACCGCATGCAGAAGGAGATCACGGCCCTGGCGCCCAGCACCATGAAGATCAAAGTAGGCCCTGGCTGAGCAGCCACACCCCAAAGCCCCTCCTGCCGCGGGGTTTTGGGGTTTTACAGAGCGCTCTCCCCGCAGATCATCGCCCCGCCGGAGCGCAAGTACTCGGTGTGGATCGGCGGCTCCATCCTGGCCTCGCTCTCCACCTTCCAGCAGATGTGGATCAGCAAACCCGAGTACGACGAGGCCGGACCCTCCATCGTCCACCGAAAATGCTTCTAAGCCCCCTCCCTGCCCCGCGGGGACCCCCGTGCCCAGGCTGGGGTGCCCCCGCTCCCCCCGGACCCCGCTGCTCCTCCCCACGCCCACCGCGCATTAAAAAAGCCTTTTCTCCAGCTCGGAGCCTTCCTGGGACAGCTGGGCTGGGAGGGACTGGGGGGCGAGGGGGGAAGAGCCCTGACATCACCCTGCTGGCGTGTCCTGCTGGTGGCCTTGATGTCCCTAACCCCATGGCAATGCCCTCGACCCCATTGGTGACCCCAACCCTGAGGTGATGCCCCCAACGCCATGGCAATGCCCTCGACCCCATGGCAATGTCCTTGACCCCATGTCAGTGCCCCCAGCCCTGCCATGATGCCCTCAACCCCATGTTGGTGACCCCAACCCTGAGGTGATGCCCCCGACCCCATGGGAATGCCCCCAACCCTGCAAGGATGCTCCTGATCCCCATATTGGTGACCCCAACCCCATAGATGTGTCCTCGACCCCATGTCAGTGCCCCCAACCCTGCAATGGTGCCCTCAACCCCCTGTTGGTGACCCCAACCCCCTGTTGGTGACCCCAATGTGGTTTTGGTGTCCCCAACCCCATGTTGATGCCCTTAGCCCTATGTTGGAGACCCCAATGTTCTATTCGTGACCCCAGTGTGGTTTTTTTGATGACCCCAACCCCATTTTGAGGACCTCAATGTTATTTCGGTGACCCCAATGTTGATTTGGTGACCCCAACCCCATGTTGATGCCCTTAGCCCCATGCTGGTGACCCCAATATTTTTTTGGTGACCCCAACCCCATTTCAGTGACCCCAACCCCATTTTGGCGCCCTTGACCCTTTATTGGTGCCCCCGACCCTCCCATTCCGTGCCCACCCTCTCTCCCCTGCCCCCCCGCATTGCCCTGACGCGCTGCGTACGGCGCCTCATTTGCATAAATTACCATACCGCCCCCGTTCCGCCCCCTCACCTCGCTGCTTCCGCCTCCTCCCCCCGCCCACTTCCAGCGCGCTGACGTCACGGGGCGGCGTGGGGCGCGCGCTGCTGATTACCATCTCATTAGCATATGACGCGGGAAGGCGGAAGCGGCGGCGGCATGGGGCGGTGCGGGGCCGCCCTGCGGCTCGCCCTGGAGGGGAACATCGGTACCGGGGGTCCCGGGGGGCTTTGGGGGGCGAGGGGAGCGGGCCAGGCTGTAATTAATTAAAGGCCGTAATTAATGGCCGTAATTACCTTAATTATCGCTGCTGCGGGCGCTCCCCGAAACGCCGGGCTGCTGGGAGCTGGGCACATGGGGTGTGCCGGGTTAGGGACAGACAGGGTCACCCCAAATTCTCGGGGGTCGGGTTGGAGGCACCCAGGGTCACCCCACACTCCCAGGAGCCAGGACTGGGGGCACACCAGGCTGACCCCAAATCCCCAGGAACTGGGACAGGGGGGACACCCAGGCTCACCCCACATCCCTTAGGGCCAGGATTTGGGGACCCCAGGCTCACCCCAAATTCTTGGGGTCGCGTTGGAGTCACCCAGGGTCACCCCCCAGTCCCAGGAGCCAGGATTGGGGGCACACCAGGCTGACCCCACAGGGGACACCCAGGTTCATCCCACATCCCTTAGGGCCAGGATTTGGGGACACCCAGGCTGACCCCACACCCCCAGGGACAGGGGGGACACCAGGCTGACCCCACCTCCCTTAGGGCCAGGATTTGGGGACCCCAGGCTCACCCCAAATCCCCGGGCTGACCCTGCTCTCCCTCCTCTCCCTGCAGCCGTGGGCAAATCCACCTTCCTGAGGCTGCTGGGCGCCGCCTTCCCGCGGTGGCACCTGGTGACCGAGCCGGTGGCGCAGTGGCGTCGGGTGCCAGGGGCCGCGGGCACTGCCCAGGTAACGGGGGCGGCTCCGGCCCCAAATGTGCCACCCCTGACCCCAAATGTGCCCGCAGGTGTCCCGGGGCTGTGCCAATCTGCTGCCACCCCTGACCCCAAAGGGTTTAGGGTGGGTTTATGGGGGGTTTTGGGGGCGTTTTTGGGGCTGTGCCAACCTGCTGCCACCCCTGACCCCAGTGGGTTTATGGGGTGTTAGGGGGGTTTAGGGTGGGTTTTTAGGGTGGGTTTTGGGGAAGGGGTGCAGCATCTCCTGGGTTTGTGCTTCTCGCATCCCTTCCCTGCCACTGAGTCCCCCGTTTTCCTGCGTCCTGTTTTATATTTATATTTATTTTTATTTTTATTTTTTATTTTATTTTATTTTTATTTTTATATTTTTATAAAAATAAAAATAAAAATATAAAAATATTTTTATATATACATATTTTTATATATGCATATATATGTGTATATATACATATATATATTTGTAAATATATATACAAATATATATATGTGTATATATATACAAATATAATACAGAAAATTATATTATATAAATATAATTTTCTATATTATATAATATGTATGTTTATAAAATGTATATAATATGTATCTCTATAAAATGCCTATAATATTTAACTTTTCATATAAATATATATTTATAAAATGTGCGTAATATTCATGTTCTTATTCATGAAATTTATGTATTTATAAACGAAGAAATCTATATATTTGTAAATATAACTATTTGTAAGATATTTTACAAATATAAAGGTATAATATAAGGTATGAATATAATTGTATTCTTACTTTATAAATAGGAATATAAATATTACTTTATAAATATAATATAAATATAAGGTATGAATATAATTGTATTCTTACTTTATAAATAGAAATATAAATATTTCTATTTATAAAGTAAGAATACAATTATATTCATACCTTATAAACATGAATATATCTAAAATATTTCTATTTATAAAAATTTACAAAATAGAAATATACTGTATTATTATAATATAATTATTATATAAAATATTGCCCGTATTTTATACAATATTTCTATTTTTGCAATGCCCGCGCAGGTGCCCGGGGGCAGTGCCAACCTGCTGCAGCTGATGTACCAGGAGCCCGCCCGCTGGTCCTTCACCTTCCAGAGCTTCTCGTGCCTGAGCCGCCTCAAGGCCGCGCTGGAGCCCCCCCAGGAGGGCGGGGGGACCCCCGGGACCGCCCCCCCTGTCAGGGTCTTTGAGCGCTCCCTGTTCAGTGACAGGTACCCCGAAAATGGGCACGGGGACCCCAGAAAGTGGGGAACAGATACCCCAGAAAGGGGGCACAGGGAGCCCAGAAAGGGGGCACGGGTACCCCAAAAAGGGGGACAGACGTACCCCAAAAAGAGGGGCATGGATACCTCAAAAATGGGAGCACAGGGACCCCAAAAATGGGAGCACAGGGACCCCAAAAAGGGGGCACAGGGACCACAAAAAGGGAGCACAGGTACCCTAAAAAGGGAGGCACAGGTACCCTAAAAAGGGAGGCATAGGTTCCCCAGAAAGAGGGCACGGGTACCCCAAAAAAGGGGGCACAGGTACCCCAGAAAGTGGGGAACAGATACCCCAAAAAGAGGGGCATAGGTACCCCAGAAAGGGGGCACGGGTACCCCAAAAAGGGGGGCACAGGTACCCCAAAAAGGGGGGCACGGGGAGCCCAAAAAGGGAGCACAGGGGCCCCAGAAAGGGGGCACGGGTACCCCAAAAAAGAGGGCACGGGTACCCCAGAAAGAGGGGCATGGGTACCTCAAAAAGAGGGGCATGGGTACCTCAAAAAGAGGGGCATGGGTACCCAAAAAGAGGGGCACAGGTATCCCAGAAAGAGGGGCACGGGGACCCCAAAATAGGGGGAGCACAGGTACCCCAAAAAAGGGGCACAGGTACCCCAAAAAGGGGGCACGGGGACCCCGGAATATTTTATATACACCAAGGAGGAGCACCTGCATCTCCTCCTGACTACAAAAAAACCCCAAAAACCCCAAATCTGTGCCAAAATCCCCGTGGGCAAGGTGGGTTCTGGAGCTGCCCTGTGCCCACCCCTGCCCAGGTACGTCTTTGCCAAGACCCTGCTGGAGGCCGGGCACCTGCAGCCCCTGGAGTGGGCGATCTACCAGGACTGGCACGAGCTGCTGCTGCGGCACCTGGCACCCCTCGCTGCCCCCCACGGCTTCCTGTACCTGCGTGCCAGCCCACAGGTGGGCACCGGGCATGGGGCTGACCCGGGTGGGCACTGCACAGCCCCAGGTGGGCATTGCACAGCCCCAGGTGGGCACCAGGCATGGGGCTGACCCGGGTGGGCACTGCACAGCCCACAGGTGGGCACTGGGCATGGGGACTGCCCCAGGTGGGCACTGCACAGCCCCAGGTGGGCACCGGGCACCGGGACTGCCCTGGGCTGGGGGCACCTGGAGTTCCACACCTGGAGTTCCACACCTGGGGGAACAGGGCCGGGTTTATCCTGTGGGTTTAGGACGGGGTTTAGGATGGGTTTAGGATGGGTTAAGGTTGGTTTTTAGGGTGGATTTATGGAGTTAAGGTTGGTTTTTAGGGTGGATTTGTGGGGTTAAGGTTGGGTTTTAGGGTGGGTTTATGGGGTTAAGGTTGGTTTTTAGGGTGGGTTTGTGGGGGTTTAGGATGGGTTTTAGGGTGGGTTTAGGGTAAGTTAAGGGGGGCTTTAAGATGGGTTTTACAGTGAGTTTAGGTGAGGTTAAGGTTGGTTTTTAGGGTGGGTTTAGGGTGGGTTTAGGGTGAGGGTTAGGAGGGGTTTTGGATGGGGTTTAGAGCTGGTATAGGATGGGTTTAGGATAAATAACAATTCGATAAATGTATTTATTATCATGTATTGATTATCATGTATTTATTACCATGTATTTATTATCATGTATTTATTTATTATCATGTATTTATTATCATGTATTGATTATCATGTATTTATTACCATGTATTTATTATCATGTATTTATTATCATTTATTTATTATAATTTATTTCTTCCCATGTATTTCCCCCCAGACGTGCCTGGAGCGGCTGCGGCGGCGGGCGAGGAGCGAGGAGGGCGGGATCCAGCTGGGCTACCTGGAGCAGCTGCATGGCCAGCACGAGCTCTGGCTGGTGACCAGGGCCACTGAGTGAGTCCCAAAGCGTGCCCAGCCTTGGGGTGCCTTGGGTTATGGGGTTTTTGGGGGTTTTTTGGGGTTTTTTTGGGGTTTAACCCCTCCAGGAGGGCAGGATCCAGCTGGGCTACCTGGAGCAGCTCCATGGCCAGCACGAGCTCTGGCTGGTGACCAGGGCCACTGAGTGAGTCCCCATGTGTGCCCAGCCTTGGGGTGCCCTGGGTTTTGGGGTTTTTTTGGGGTTTTTTGGGGGTTTTTGGGGTTGAGCCCCCCCGTCCCTCTCTCTGCAGGATCCACTGTGAGGCAGCACGGCGGGCGCCTGTCCTGGTGCTGGACGTGGAGCAGGACTTTGAGCACGACGTGGCCAGGCAGGGCCAGCTCATGGCACAGGTGGGGTGGGTGGCACTGCCCCAGTGGCTTCCCGGTGCCATCCTGGTGCCACCCGAGTCCATTCCTACACTGCCCCAGTGCCGGGTCCATGCCAGTCCATCCCAGTGCCATCCCAGTTCCACCCCAGTGCCATCCCAGTGCCATCCTGGTGCCACCCCAGTCCATTCCTACACTGCCCCAGTGCCAGGTCCATGCCAGTCCATCCCAGTCCATCCCAGTTCCACCTCAGTGCCATCCCAGTGCCATTCTGGTGCCACCCCAGTCCATTCCTACACCATCCCAGGTCCATCCCAGTTTCATCCCAATGCCATCCTGATGCCACCCCACATGGCACCATCCCATTTCCATCCCAGTGCCATCCCAGTACCACCTGTGCCCATCCTGGTGTCATCCTAGTTCCATCCCAGTCCATCCCAGGGCTATCCCTGCCCCACCCCGGTGCCACCCCTTCAGCCAGGCTGTCCTTGCAGGTGGAGGCCTTTGTGACATCCCTGGGTGCCCACTCTGTGCCATCCCATCCTGAACCCCTGAGCTCCGGGCAAGGGGCGGCGTCCGCCTGAAGACCCCGAGGAGAGGGGACAGTCCCAAGGACAGGGGACAGTCCCAAGGACAGGGGACACAGTCCTCAGGACAAAGGACAACGGTCCCAAGGAGAGGGGACACGGAACTGAGGACAGGAGATACTACCCCGAGGACAAGGGACACAATCCTGAGGACCAGGGGACACGGTCCTGGGGACAGTGGACATGATCCCAAAGACAGGACACAATCCCAAGGAAAAGTGACACAATCCTGAGGACAGGGGACATGATCTTGAGGACAAGAGACACAGTCCTGAGGACAAGGGACACAATCCCAAGGACAAGGGACACAGTTCTGAGGACAGGGGACACGATCCCAAGGACAAGGGACACGTCCTGGTCCCCACTGTCCCCTCAGCCCCTCTGTCCTGGCCAGGGCTGGATCCTCAGCGCCGTGTGGGGTTTTGGGGTCCCCAGTCCTTGCTGTGACCCCCTGCCCGTGTTTGGGGTGGATTTCCTGCTGGAATTGCCATGGAAAATCCCAATGTTTCACCCGCTCCCCATCGTTTGGTATTTTGTATTTAATTGTTTCCCTTAAATTAAGATCAAATCGCTGAGGAGCTGCTCTGTGTCTCGGGGTGGGGAGGGTCGGGGTGGCCCTAAGGGGACACGGGGGGGACACGGGGGGACATTGTTCCCCCAGTTTTGGGGGGTTGTGATGGGGGGATGGCAGTGC
>JAWWLS010000092.1:750439-764228 GCA_035040975.1 Myioborus melanocephalus
TCTGGGTGCCAGCACAGGGAGGACATGGAGCTGCTGGAGTGACTCCAGAGGAGGGCCTTGAAGATGATCAGAGGGATGGAGAACCTCTCCTTTGAGAGAAGGCTGAGAGACTTGGGGTTGTTCAGCCTGGAAAAGAGGCTATGTAAAGACCTTATGAGCAGCCTTGCAGTACCTGAAGGAAGCTTACAAGAGAGAGGGAGAGGGATTTTTTACAAGGGCCTGGAGTGACAGGACAAGGGGCAGTGACTTTAAATTTAAGGGTAGGTTTACAGTAGATATGAGTAAGAAATTTACTTATCATGTGTAATTATTGAAATGAAAACAATCTCGGCTAACAATATTGTTAACAAAATATCATCTTCAAATGTTAGTGACTTTTTTAGAAGGTCAAAATATGAAAAAAAAATATAATTGCTGAATGTAAGACCAGTTAAATTTCAAGGAAAAAAGCCACTACCTGCAGTTTTTTAAATATGAACTGTCAAATGTTTTTGCCCTACTTCCACTTTTGGCTGCTTTGATTCTTTCTTTTCTGCAGAGTAGACCTGTTTTACTCTGTATGTGGTTGCTGTTAGCTATGGATTCACGTGGGATGTCAAGGTGGTAGATAGCTCCTCCTGCAGCATTTTGGCTGATGGCAGCAGAACTTGGACAGGCAGAGTGATGCAGTTCTTATATAACACCACAGGGCTAAAAGCTGAATTTCCTCCCATTTCCAGCAGCACTCAGCTTATTTTTCTTGTTCTGCGTTGGCATAGAGTATTAGATATTAAACTTGACAATAACGAAGTACTGAATAATACCCACTTAATACTGAGGAACCTCAAATCTTCTTAATCTTTGTTTAATAGAAGCTGGACTAAGCAATTACATCTTTGGAATATTTCTCAGACTTTTTTCAATTGCTTTTTCCTGTTCCCTAAATTTTGCAAGCTATGTGTGATGGTGATATTTATTGTGAAAAATTAACTTATTCAAATGCCATTCTTCATAGTACATGTTCACAACCCAGACATCAGAATTATTGATAGCCCAGGACACTGAAGCTTTATTTTTTTAATGGAAATCACATATTGGAAAACTTATCTTTCCTCAACATAAAATAAAGAATAATATATTGAACATCCTCCATAAGCCAAGTATAATTTTGGAACGAGGAGTAGCAAATTCCCTAGATAAATACTTTGCTTGCTTTCAAGGTGTTTGATAGAGGATCACTGTTTATACTATTATCCTTTTGAATTTGTAGGAATGTGCTGGTAACACATATCAACATACATGTGGATTTGTGTTGTGTTCCATGAGTAAAGGGACTGGTTTGCCATTAAAAGTCAACTACAGACACCTCATGGGCAGTTTTACCTACGTGGTTGTGCAACACAAGGTGCCTGTGCTATGGCTCTCGTATCAGGCACTGTTAGCATAGAACAACTCACATTCAGTTTAAAATCGGACTTGATACTTAAAAAGGTCTTTTCCAACCTAAATGTCTGATTATGTGATTAAACTGAACTAGAACAGGAATCAACCCTGGATGAAATACCAAGAACATTTGTAACTCACAGTGTAGCACTTCTGTGAACATTACATCTTTTCCAGGTCAAATACAATCACTTTCTCTTTGAAATGATCCTATTGTTTGGCAGATCAGTTTACATTGTAAGCAAAGAGCTTACAGTTTGTTGTTTAAATTATGTAAGAGCAATATAAAAAAATAAAAACGTCAATTTAGCTTCAGCAATAATATATGTTACAGATTCTTCCTATAGCCATAATTTCCCCAAGAAAATTATTTTTTTCAAAATTAACTTCCGCAGGCTCACAAAACCTGCTCTGTTCTGACTAGGTCAAAACAGGGTAAAGCATGCTTTCCTACTGAAGGCCTCTGAGCTAGATCCAGGCTTGCTCATATGGTTCTTCAGTACAATGCAAAGCTATAGGTGCGACAGGACTTTCAAATAATAGTTGAGACCAATACAGTGGTACTTCAGTTCTGCATCCAGACTAATAGGTCAGGCTGTAAAGCAGCCTGATTTACTCAGTTATGGCATGGCACTAAAGTCAGCTACATTAGTTACCAACCTAGGTCACCATTGTCTCCCATGACATAGTAAGGAAATATAAAAATCATTTAGTTTGCTTCAGGATGAAATGAAAAAATAAAATAATCTGTCAAACCCTAGATCAAAACAAAACTGTCCAATTCTGCAGCAAGAGAGTGAAGATATCCCCCATAAGAACTTTCAGTTCATAATTTCATCTTGAAATATATTTTGCTTATTCTACCTCACTGGGAACTTCAAAGCAATATGATAATACTAATTGAGTTAATGTATATCAAAAGGTTGTTAGACTCACTAGAAAAACCCTAGAAACCAAACAAACCAGTCAAACCCCAGTCTAATTTCTGGTCTGAAATGAAGTATATAGGTTCTGAAGCATAATGTATTTAAGAAATTATATAGTGATTGAAATGTTAAGGTATAATGAAAAAAAATCAGCTATTCTTTTTTTATTATGAGGATGTATTAGAGTTTAAATAAAATAAGATTTTAAAGTATTTTAAATACTGAAAACTGCTAAATAAAAAAATTATTCTAAAATAATATTTTCACCCAAATATCGTTCAACCAAATTGACTTGCAATAATTGCACCTCAAAATACTTTTATCATTTGCTGTTATGGGTTGAAGTTACGCAAATATCTTACCTGAATTTTAGTTATTTGTGCTCTACTTCATGGTCACACACTTTCAGTGCACAACAGGAACGATTATTTTTCTTAACTGTGGGTTTGTCCTTGCAGGTGTGGAAATAATATGTATATATTTTTCTCTGAAATTCATTACAAATAGAAAAACTGCATTTTCCATAACATCTCTGAAATTAATAAAGTTATTTTAATTCCTTTCTTTATTATTTGCAGCCCAATAGCTTTTGATAGATATTATCTATCTATTGCATCCAGAATTCTTCTGTGGTGTAACCATTTTTGATCACTAGCAAGTTAAATCTCAAACAAGGCTAATCCTTGATTTTATATTTTTACAGAGGCTATATAGTGGACTGCACTTTAACTGAATGCCTGTTGTCCAGACAGTCCTGACAACAGCTGATTTTCCAGGCTAAATACATTTTCTGTATGGCATGATAATGACAGCAGAATATTTTTTTTTAAATTTGCTATTTATGGTCTCTAGTAAAAAACTCCTTTCACCCTCTAATATTTTCATCCTCTTGCAACAATATTTTAAGTTTTGCAGATGTGCATGGGACATTGAATGGAAATGAAAGAAGATAATTGTCTGAAGGAGTTTGTAGCTGAGGCCACGGGCTTGCAAAGTGTTCTGGATCTGCTCAGACTCTCCCTGTGACAGTCTCAGCAATGGTGATCCCAAACCACATTTGATCCTGTACCATTTAAAGCAGCAGGACTTTGGTATTGAGTCAGGGTGGAACAAACCTATCTGCTGCAGGGATTCAATTTACCACAGTGAAACAGCAACATAAACCTGAGAGCAGGCAATACTGAGTTGAAAGTTCAGCACACTGTGGTAGGATAAAATGTCAGAAAATAAAGATAGTGCAGAAGGTAATCTCACCTCTGAGGAGTTGCAGCTGTGCTAATTACCAAAGATTAGGATCAGGCCTGCCCTTAACAGGCCACAGCTGTGTCCAATATGGATGAGTGATATAAAAGAGTGGGTTAGCTGGGTGAGGAGCTAGCTGGAGTTTTTTTGGTTGTGCTGTGAAGAAGAAGAGGAGGAGGAAGAAGGAGGAGGAGGAAGAAGGAGGAGGAAGGAGGAGGAGGAGGAAGGAGGGAAGAAGAAGAGGAGGAGGAGGAGGAGGACGGGGGGGAGCAGGGATGCGGCGCTCATTTCCCCCCCCGGCTGCAGCGGGGCGGCGGTGAGGGAGCGCGGCGGAGAGGGAGACAAGATGGCTTCCTCCTGAGGGCCGGCGCCGTGCGGGGCCGGCGGGGGCTGCGGGGCAGCGCGGGGGCAGCGGCGAGGTAAGCGCACCCCTTCTCCCCTCCAAAACCCTCTCTTTGCACCCCTCCAAACCCTCCCCAAAACAACCCCAATCCCTCCTTGGGCTTGCGGGGCGGTGCGGGGACGGTTAAAGACCCCCCCCCCCCGCGGGGTTGGCGGCCCCGCGGGGCCGCGAGGCCAAACCGGCGGCGGGGCCTGGGGAGCGCCCCGCGCCCCCGCCCCCGTTTTGGGGCTGTTTTCCTTCTTTTCTCCCTTTCCTTTCCCTCCAGCATCGCTTCGTGGTTGGGGGGGTGGGGGTGAAGGGGGGGGGGTGGTGGTGTTTAGGGGTGGGAGGGCGATAAACCTCAAGGTGCACCCCCGCCCTCCCCCCCATACCGTCATTCCCCCGTGTGCTTTTTCGCCTTTATTAATCATTATTTCCATTAAAAAACATCGCGAAATGTGCTGAGCTCAGAGGTGCGGCGGGGTGATGCGAACAAGGGCGATGAGGCTCCCCGCCGTGACGTCACCGTGACGTCACCCGGGCCCGGTGGCAGCTGTCATCCCTCGCCGTGACGAAGTCCCGCGGTCCGGAGCGGGCATCCCCCTGCTTTCCGTCACGGCACGACGGAGGTGGGCGCAAAAAACCAGCCGCTCCTCCTCAGGGGGGTCTCACCCAGCCACCCCTCGGTGATTTTGGTTGTATCCCGGCGCGGTTTGGCAGTTTCGGGCATCCCGAGCAGCTGCGGGTGCTGGTGGCTCCAAGGGACGTTCGCCGAGGTCAGGGTGGGGAGAGCGCTGCCAAAAATCGAAGTTGGGAGCCGGCGGTGAGCGGCGTTTTTGGCACCACGTGTGGGGATGCTTCGCATCTCGCGGCCGGCGCGTGCGCCCGCCAACGCCGGAGCTGCCTCCGGATGCTGTGCAAAAAAAACCACCAAAAAACCCCCAAAAATCAGAAATCCCAGCTGGAGCCGGTGGCAGGTGCCGGGGCGGTGGGTTGTGCCGGGATGCGGTGAGCCCCGAGGTTGCATCATGCTGGGAAGGGCTGGGCAGAGTCCTCCAGGGTGTTCTGGTGGCCCCATAAACGAGCTCAGCTCTTGGCCTTTGGCACCTCGTTAGCTGTGACCGGGTTTGTTTTTCGGATTGCCCGACATGGACTCTTTTTCGCAGGTAATTAAGGGGGAAGGTGGCTCCAGTAGGGTCTAGGACGGGTGTGTGTCCCCAGCATTTTGGCCTTTGCTTTGAGGGGCTTTGCTGGCCCAGCTGGGAGTGGGGGTGGCAAAGTGGTGGCACGATGGTGCTGGGACTCGTGGTTGTGCTGTGGGTGTGTGTCCCAAAAAGCCCTTGCTGGGGTGTTCCTGGTGCTGCACGCCGGGGATGAGCTGTTCCCATGGCACTGGGGTCCCCAGTCCTTGTCCCCATGGTGCCAGGCTCCTTGGTCCTGGTTTCTGCATGTGCTGCAGTCCCCAATTCTTGTCCCCATGGCATCAAGGTCCCCATTTCCCTTCCTGCATGTGCTGCAGTCCCCAATTCTTGTCCCTCTGGGGTCCCTGGTGCCCTGTCTGCATGTGTTGGGGTGCCTGGTTCCTGTTTCCATGCCTTTGGGATATTCAGAGTCCCTCCTGCATGTTCCAGTGTTCCCAGTCTCCGTTGGGATCCCTGGTCCCCATCTGTGTGACATTGGCATGCTCCATCCCCTGCCCATGTGTGCCAGGGTGCCCTGTCCCCGTGGCAGTGTGTGTCCCTGTCCCCATGGCAGTGTGTGTCCCTGTCCCCGTGGCAGTGTGTGTCCCTGTCCCCATGGCAGTGTGTGTCCCTGTCCCCACAGCGCTGGGGTTCCCTGTGGGAGTGTCCCAGTGCCTGTCTCTGCTCCACCAGGACCCTTGGTCCCCTGGCTGTGTGTGCCAGTGTCCCCATCCCTATGGCAGCGGTGTCCCTTGTCCCCCACCTGTGCATGCCTGGCTCCCTGCTCCCTGTTCCTGCAGCACTGCCATTCCTGATCCCTTCCTGCCTGTGCAGGGTCCCTTGTCACCATTCCCATGCCACTGGGGTCCCTTGTCACCATTCCCATGCCATTGGGGTCCCTTGTCCCCATTCCCATGCCATTGGGGTCCCTTGTCCCCTGCCTGCCTGTGCTGGGGTCCCTTGTCCCTGTTTCTGTGCCATTGGGGTCCCTTCCTGCCTGTGCAGGGTCCCTTGTCCCCGTTCCCATGCCAGTGGGATCCCAAGTTCTCTGCCGGCATGCCCAAGAGTTCCTTGTCCCCATTCCCATGCCATTGGGGTCCCTTGTCCCCATTCCCATGCCATAGGGGTCCCTTGTCCCCATTCCCATGCCATTGGTGTCCCCAGTCCCTTCCCTGCATGGACAGGGCTCCCCTGTCCCCAATCCCATGCCATTGGGGTCCCTTGTCCCCATTCCCCTTCCCCTGGGGTCCCTTCCTGCCTGTGCTGGACCCTTTGTGACATTGGGGTCCTCGGTCCCAGCCCGTGCCAGCTTTCCCTGTCCCTGTGGGTCCCCATTCCCTGTCCCCTGTGTGTTCCTGACTCCACGTGTGCTCAGGGTGTCCTCTCAAGGGGACATCCTGAAGGGCCCAGCCCCAAACCCGGTGTCCCTGTCCCTGGGATGGGGAAGATGCCCCAAACCCCTCCTGGGGACACCCCCAGCTCCGTCCCGTGCCAGCGCTTTAATCTCGGTGCTTTGAGCTCAGTGTGTGAGGGTGCCAGACCGTTTGTGAGGATGAAAGAGCTTTTTTTATTTATCCCCCGCTCCCCGGGCCGCCGTCCAAGGGGAGATGAAATGAAACGGGAAGAGGCTGGAGGTGAAACAGCTGCGATGGGCCCGGCCCCGTTCTGCATCTGCCCGCCACACCACTGCCAGCCCGGCTCAGCCCCTTTGCTCCTCTGTCCCCGGGCCAAAATCCCCTTTTCCCGGGCTGGGCTTTGCAGGCAGGGCTGTGGAGGCAGGGACAATGCAGCGTGTTTGTTTGCTCCAGCTAAAATGGCAGTTCTTAAGGGGAAAAAAAGAGAGTGAGAGCCAAGTGCTTCTGCACATCCAGTCGCCGCATCTTTTGATTAAATGAGATTTTGCTGTCGAAGGGGGGAGCTGGGGACCACGAGCTCCTGAGCCTGCAGTTCCCATCGCAGCCAAACGAGGGGAAAAAAAAATTCTGAACCACCCCGAGCTTGAAAATGCTGTTTAAAAAAAAAGACAGAAAAAGGATTGGAGCAAGTTGTAAACACTGCAGTTGTCAGTGTGGAGGCCGTGGGGTGGTCAGGGGGTTTGTCACCACAGGGCTGGTGGCACAGTCTGCTCTGCTTCTCAGGCTGGCTGGAAAGGATGGAGAAACATCCCAGGAGCTGGGATGGAGCAGGGAATGTGGGGCAGGGTGAGTGAGGGGCTCCAGAGGTGGGGCAGGGTGAGTGAGGGGCTCCAGAGGAACCCACTGGTGTTGCAATTAAAGCCTCTGCACTTCATGCCGTTGCCTTGAAGCCAATGCAGTTAAAGCTCAGGCGCCTAAACCCACACCAATTAACGCCGTTGCAATTAAAGGCCCGGCACTTAATTAACGCCAGGGCTGCACCAGCCCTGCTGGCAGTGCCGGATTCTCCCAGCTGTGCCAGGTGTCTCCATGAGCCGCCCTGGTTGGGATGGTTGGTGTTGGAGCACACTGGGGACAGCCTGGCTGCCAGCTGGGAGCACTGGGAGTGCACTGGGAGCACTGGGAGTGCACTGGGAGCACTGGGAACAGCCTGTCTGCCAACTGGAGTGTATTGGGAGCGTACTGGGAGCACTGGGAGTGTACTGGGAGCACTGGGAGTGCACTGGGAGCACTGGGAACAGTCTGTCTGCCAACTGGGGAGCACTGGGAGTGCACTGGGAGCAATGGGATCACACTGGGATCATGCTGCTGCCTACTCTGGATCACACTGGGATTAAACTGGGAATCCACTGGGAGTACACTGGGATCACGCCTGCCCTGTGATCTCTGTGCTCTCCTCTGGATCATCCTGGGATCATACTGGGATCACACTGGGATTGCACTGGGATCCTGCTGGGATCGCACTGGGATCCTACTGGGATCACACTGGGATCACACTGGGATCCTACTGGGATCCCACTGAGATCACACTGGGATCCCACTGGGGTCACACTGGGATCGCACTGGGATCCCACTGGTGTCACCCTGGGATCGCACTGGTGTCACCCTGGGATCGCACTGGGATCACACTGGGATCCCACTGGTGTCACCCTGGGATCCCACTGGTGTCACCCTGGGATCACCCTGGGATCGCACTGGTGTCACCCTGGGATCGCACTGGTGTCACCCTGGGATCGCACTGGGATCGCACTGGTGTCACGCCGCCTGCCCCGTGGCTGTCCCTCCCCGCGGGCCCGGCACGCTGCCTGCCCGCACACGGCTCATGGCTTTTTTTAGGTTTACAAACACCACGGCCCCGTGCACGCGCCGCTGCTTCCCCCCCGCCTTCCTCCGTCCTCCTGCCTTCCCCCTGAGTCATCGGAGTCATCATCAGCCCCATCAGCCGCGGCAGCACCGGCACCACCGGGCCGGGACACCGGAGGCGGCAGCGGCGCTGTCCCCGTGCTGCTGCTGACCCCAGTGAGGTGGGGGAAAAAAGGCAAAACCAGATTTCATTCTTCTGTTCTTTCACTGTTTGGTGCTTTCCTCCGTGTTGCTGCCAACCCCAACTAGGAAGGGGGAAAAAAGGCAAAACCAGATTTCATTTTTCTATTCTTTCACCGTTACGCACTTTCCCCTGTGGGCCCCAGTGAGATGGGGGAAAAAAAGGCAAAACCAGATTTCATTTTTCTGTTCTTTCACTGTTTAGCACTTTCCTCCATGGTGCTGCTGACCCCAGTGAGGGAAAAGGAAAAAAGGCAAAACCAGATTTCATTTTTCTGTTCTTTTACCGTTCAGCACTTTCCCCCGTGCTGCTGCTGACCCCGACTAAGAGTCACAAAAAGAGGCAAAACCTGATTTCATTTTTCTGTTCTTTCACCATTTGCACTTTCCCCCATGCTGCTGCTGACCCCAGCTAGGAGGGGGGGAAATAGGCAAAACTGGGAGTCAGGAGAAAAGGCAAAACCAGATTTCATTTTTCTGTTCATTCACCATTAGGTGCTTTCCCCCGTGCTGCTGCTCACCCCAACTAGGAGTGGGGAAAAAAGGCCAAACCAGATTTCATTTTTCCATCCTTTCACCGTTCCGTTTCCACTTTTGGCCAGCGGGATGGGGAGGATGCAGTGGCTGCTGTCCCGGCCCGTGGGTGGTCTGTGCTGAGGTGTTTTTGGAGGGACCACGGCGCAGTTGGAGGGTGGGAAGGTTTGAAACCTCACCGGCTTCCCCGGCGCCCTCACCCCTTGTTGGTTGAGTTTCTGTGGTGTTGGATTTTTCTGTGGCTTTGAGGAGGAGCTGGTGAGACCCCGGAATGCTGGCAGAGGTGTTGGCAAAGGCTCCGAGGAGCGTGGAGATGCCAAACCCCCGCGCTGAGCTCATCGGCTGAGGTGGCCCCGGTGACTCAGCAGAGCCGGCGCTGACTCAGCGGCCCCAGCCCCCGGGGAGGCGCTGGGATAGCGGGAGAGCTTGAAATTTTTGGGTAGAAAAAGGGAATTCTTTGTGAATTCACAGGGAATTCACAGCGTGCCGCGCTTTGCCCATGCCGCGCTGCCAGCGCATTTTCCTCGCCGTGCGCCTTCCTCCAGCTTTGGGGAAAGGGATTTCATCCCAAGGGGCTGCATCTCCCACCTGCCACGGGATGCTTTTCCCCACAGGGAACGGGATGTGGGGCCAAAGCAGCTGTGGGTTTGGCAGGGGAGGCGTTTCCCTGCTCCCACTCATGTCCCGGCTCCTGCCTGCCGGCCGGCGCGCCAGCAGCGTGCCCGTGCTTGCCAGGCGGCACACACGGCTCTCCTCCTCCTCCTCCTCCTCTTCCTCTTCCTCCTCCTCCTCTGCTGAAGGTCGGGCTGTGCACGGCGTGAGGAGCCCCACGTCCCGGGGAGGGGGGGCACAGCAGCATCCCCCAGGTATGATGGGGATGATCTGAAGAGGGGCTGAGCACCCGTGGGTGCTGGCTGGCACACCCCTGACTTGCACCTGGGGATTAGGGTGGGCACAGCAACTTTCCCCAGGTATGATGGGATGGGAATGACCTGGTGGGGAGCTGAGCACCCATGGGTGCTGGCTGGCACATCCCTGACTTGCACCTGGGAATTAGGGTGGGCACAGCAGCATCCCCCAGGTATGACAGGATGGGAATAACTTGGAGAGGGGCTGAGCACCCATGGGTGCTGGCTGGCACATCTCTAACTTGCAGCTGGGGATCAGGAGGATGCAGGGACTCCTCTGTTCACAGCCTTGGAAGCTGGGGTGCAGTTTGGTCAGTGCATGGCTGTGGATGAAACCTTTCCTCCTCACTCCCCCAAATCTGGCTTTTCCCCCTGATTTGCAGTGCCAAGCAGTTGGCAGTGTGGAAATGCCCCCACTGGGGGCTGTGGGGGCTGGAGAGGCTGGGAGGGGACGGAGCCTGGTCCTGTGTGGAATGCTGGCATTGGGGGGCTGTGAAATGGGGCTGGAGTGGGGTGGGAAGTGCAGCTGGGCCGGGTGGCAGGTGAGGAGAGGCCCCAGGCCTTCCCCACACAGCTCATGTGCTGCCACTTCCTTCCCCTGTGTGTCCTTGTCCTTCCCTGCCCCTGTCACCTTCCTCCTGTCCCCCTTCCCATTCTTCCCCTTGTTTCCCTTCCTCCCCATCCCCATCTTCCTTTTCTATCCCCCCTTCCCCTCCTTGCCCATCACTTTCTCCCATTCCTTCTTCCCCTTCCTTCCCTTTTTCATTTGCCCCCCATTTCTCTTCTTCCCCTTCCCCTTGCCTTTCTCCTTCATCTCCTTCCTCTTTGCCTTCATCTCCTTCCCCATATTCTCCTTCCACTTCCCCCTTCCTCTTCCTCTTTCCCTTCCTCTGCCTCCTCCCCTTCCCCTTCCCTTCCTCCCCCTCCTCTCCATCCCTTCCCCAGGGTAGGGGCAGGCTCGGTGATTCAGCTGTGCCACTCTGGGCAGCCAGCTGTGTTTGAGGAGAAAACCACTTCGAGAAACAAAAATAGTCCCGTGGGGTGGTTGTTTTTTATTTTTTTTCCTCCTTTTTTTCCCTTTCCAGAGCTGGGCTCCAGGCTGGGGCCGGCAGCTGTGCCGTGCCAAGCCTTTCCCTGTGCCTGTGCCAGCTGGCAGCTCGGTGCCACGCTGGGCAGGCTCAGCAGCGTGCTGGGGGCACACGGCGTGGGCATTGGGCATTGGGCCTCCCAAAAACTGCTCTGCCTGGAGCAGCCACTGGGAGCAGCTGCTGAGGCAGCACTGAGCATCCCCGGGTGCTCCCATCCCGGGTGTCCTGCTCCATGTCCCTGCTCCGTGTTCCTGCTCTGAGTTTTCCTGCTCCATGTCCCTGCTCTGAGTGTCCCTGCTCCTTGTCCCTGCTCCAGGTGTCCCTGCTCTGCAGTTGTCAGTGTGGAGGCCATGGGGTGGCCAGAGGGTTTGTCACCACAGGGCTGGTGGCACAGTCTGCTCTGCTTCTCAGGCTGGCTGGAAAGGATGGAGAAACATCCCAGAAGCTGGGATGGAGCAGGGAATGTGGGGCAGGGTGAGTGAGGGGCTCCAGAGGTTCTGCTCTGAGTTTTCCTGCTCCCTTTCCCTGCTCTGTGTCCCTGCCCTGAGTTTTCCCACTCTGTGTCCCTGCCCTGTGTCCCTGCTCTGAGTTTTCCTGCTCCAGGTGTCCCTGCTCCATGTCTCTGCTCCGTGTTCCTGCTCTGAGTTTTCCTGCTCCTTGTCGCCACTCTGTGTCCCTGCCCTCAGTGTCCCTGTTCTGTGTCCCTGCTCTGAATTTTCCTGCTCCGTGTCCCTGACCCCCAAACATCTTCACCCTGAGCATCCCCCCCAAACATTCCAACCCCAAGCCTTCCTGCTTTGAACATCCCCTTGCTGAGCATTCCTGATCCCAAAATCCTCACCCCAACCCCAAGCATCCCCACTCTTGGGTACTCCCACCCTGAGCCTCCATTCCCAACCATCCTGACCCCAAACATGCCCACCTCAAGCTTCCCTTCCAAAAGGGAAAACACTTTTCCTGGAGGAAACAAGGAGGTTGGAGGTGGAAACAAATCCTCCATCTCCCTGGGAAGCCCCCAGTACTGGTGGGATGGGGAGTGGGATTCTGTCACATTCCAGCTCCTCATACCCCAAAGGAGGAGGAAAAGGGGGTTGCTGGGGTGGCAGGGCCGTGCCCATGGGGTTCCCACAGGTGCTCCAGGCGCTGCAGCAGAGCAGGGCCGGGTTCCCGCAGCGGGATCAGCTCAGCTCAGCTCCCCGGGTTACTCCGGCTTTGCTCCGGGTAAATGAGGACAGGAGCGGCTCAGCCCCGCGCCGGGGTCAGCCCGGGCCGCTGAAACAGCGCTGGGAACAGGGCGGGAGAGGGGCGGGACCGGGGCGGGTACCCGGCCACAGCGGGGACCGGGGGGACCCGGGGGCTCTCGCTGCTCTCACTCAGCCCTCGGCATTCCCACGTTTCCTTCAATTCCCCTTTTCAGGGCGGCGAGTTGGATTTAGGTCATCTGCTCCTCTGCGGCCTGCCTCCCGCTTCTCCCTCCCCTCATCTCCTTCCTCTTTGCCTTCATCTCCTTCCCCATATTCCCCTTCCACTTCCCTCCTCTCCTTCCTCTTTCCCTTCCTCTGCCTCTCCCCTCCTGGGGGCTGTGGAGGGATTGGGATGGGAAGGGCTTTCCCATCTCTGGGGCTCTGGTGGTGCTCCCAGATCTGGTGTGATCCCAGCAGCGTTCCCATCCCTGGCACAGCCCTTGGGCTGTCCTTGTGGGGTCTGCAGCGCTCAGGGCTTCCCCCGGCAGTGCCCCAAAGCCGCCATCCCAAGGGAGGAGGATGCCCGGGGTGGGTGCCAGAGGAGGAAACCACAATGCGAGTGCCGGGGCTGGCCGGGCTCCACCGCAGCGGGGCCGGCAGCCAAAGCTCCTCTTGGCCGGCCCGTGCTGCCGGCTGGCAGCGGCTCCCGCTGACCTGCACAGCTCCCGGCCGTGCCCTCGCTGCAGCCCCGGCACACGCTGCCCCCAGAGCCACCCCGGTGTCCCCAGAGCCACCCCGGTGTCCCCAGTGTCCCCAGGAAGAGCTCAGCATTGCCACCGAGCTTCCTCTGGCCCCCAAATTCTCCACTTTTATTCAAATTGTGTGGGTTTTGCATGGGATGACACCAAGCTCTGTGTGTGCTCCGTTCTGTGCGGCTCCCGACCCCTTTGGCACCGTCCGTCTGTCCATCCATCCATCCATCCATCCATCATCCATCCCTCCGTCCATCCCTCCTGTCTGTCCATCCATCTGTCTGTCCATCCCTCCCTCTGTCTGTCCGTCCATCCATCTCTCCGTCTGTCCGTCTGTCCCTTCATCCATCCATCCATCCCTCTGTCCATCCCTCCCTCTGTCCAGCCTTCCATCTGTCTGTCCATACCTCCCTCCGTCTGTCCATCTATGCTTCCGTCCATCCATCCATCCATCCATCCATCCATCCATCCATCCATCCATCCATCCCTCCCTCTGTCCATCCACCCATCTATGTGTCTGTCCCTCCTCCGTCCATCCGTCTGTCCCTCTGTCCGTTTGTCCGTCCCTCCGTCCGTCAGTTCTTCAATCCGTCCATCCGTCCATCCGTCTGTCCATCCCTCCCTCCGCCTGTCCCTCCATCCATCCATCCATCCATCCATCCATCCATCCATCCATCCATCCATCCATCCATCCATCCATCCATCATCCATC